>OX375884.1:74790681-74873597 GCA_947359465.1 Metellina segmentata
AACGTTTAAGGCAGCTGATAAGCGCAGAACAGAGTAAACTAACTTATTTAAGAGTGCTGTCAATTTAGAGGTACATGTTAAGATTTTATCCCAGTATCCAGTTTATCTTCAATTTCAAAGAAGCTTCACATTTTTATGTAATTAGTAATATATATTTTAATAGTATAATTATATATATATATATATATATATATATATATATATATATATATATATATATATATATATATATATATATATATGTATTTATATATATTTGTATTTATATATATATATATATATATATATATATATACATATATATATAATAAATATATATATATACATATATATATATATATATATATATATATATATATATATATATATATATATATATATATATATATATACATACATATATATATATACATACATACATATATATGTATACATACATATATATGTATACATACATATATATGTATACATACATATATATGTATACATACATATATATGTATACATACATATATATGTATACATACATATATATGTATACATACATATATATGTATGTATGTATGTATGTATGTATGTATGTATGTATATATATATATATATATATATATATATATATATATATATATATATATATATATATATATATATACTATATATATATATATATATATATATATGATATACAGGGTGGTCCCGAATTCATGGTACAAACTTTAATGGTAGGTACAGGACATTGTAACAATGATTTATTGTATAGGAATGTATAGTCGCAAGTGACGCGGTGAGGCGAAAACAGGGGAAATAACGGCCGAAAGGAAAAACAAAGATTTTATTGAAAGCGTTGTTGACAAGTGTCATGTTTACAGTAATTGTTCAAAATTGCTTCCACCAGTATCGATACATGCTTGACAGCGTCGGTGGAGCGATTGGCGTACACGTTCAAAGATGCCTGGTATTTCACGCACACCTGCAGCAGCTACAGATAAGCGAGAGACGAGATCCTCATCTGAGTCAACTGGAGTCTCATAAACAAGATGCTTTAGATGTCCCCATAAAAAGTAATCGAGGCTCGATAAATCGGGAGATCGGGGTGGCCAAGGGACTGGTCCACCACGCCCAATCCATCGAGTACCAAACGTGGCATTCAGGTAATTCCGTACATCAATGCTGAAGTGTGCTGGCGCCCCATCGTGCTGAAACCACATGCGGTTACGAATGGCGATCGGAACATCATGCAGCAGTTGTGGTAACACTTCTTTCAGAAAAATAAGATAGCTTCCGCCAGTGAGCCGCGTGGGTAGTAAGTATGGGCCAATCAAAAAGTCGTTCACAATACCAGCCCACACATTAATACTGAAACGTTGTTGAAACGCATGTCGACGCGTTGCATGTGGATTATCGGTTGCCCACACATGGGAATTGTGCGCATTAAAGACACCCTCGCGTGAAAATGTCGCTTCATCTGTAAATAGCACATAATCTACGAAATCCGGCTGCAACGCACATTGCTGCATCACCCACAGGCAGAAGTTCACGCGGCGAGGATAATCTGCCGGATTCAATGCTTGTACTTTCTGAAAATGGAAGGGGTGTAAGCGATTTTCGTTTAACACTCTGCATACAGTCTGATGACTCACACCTACGTCACGCGCAACAGTTCTTGTGCTTGACTCGGGTCTATCAGTCACAATGTTCAAGATGCTTTCTTCCAGCCTTGGAGTGCGTACAGCTCTTACTCGACCAGCGCCATGTCTGTTGACGTCGAACGCACCTGTTTCACAAAGTTGACGATGTAACCGTTGAAAAATTCTATGATCCGGCATTCGTCGATCAGGATACTCCGCGCGATACATTCGTAACGCAGCTCTGCCGTTACCATTTGCAGGGCCGTACATGTAATGCATGTCTGCTTTTTCTGCATACGTAAAGTCACCCATCGTCTACGGCAGCACAATTGTGAATGGCGCTTTTCCCTACTGCGATGCATCATGTTCAACAGCGGCTAGACATCTACTGCCCTCTACCGGCAATGATACCAACCGATCACTCCATTTCTCTTTCCTTTTATTTCCCCTGTTTACGCCTCACCGCGTCACTTGCGACTATACATTCCTATACAATAAATCATTGTTACAATGTCCTGTACCTACCATTAAAGTTTGTACCATGAATTCGGGACCACCCTATATATATATATATATATATATATTGTTTTCATTTTCAACCTTTCTATTTTTCCGTGTATGCATTATAAACCTTTCCAAGATGAGAAGTTCAGATATGTTTTAAGCAACAACTTTTCTACTCTAAGAAATGAACATGTGATAAGGTAAATAATGTTGTTTGTGTCTGTTTCATAACTCATCGACTCTGTATGTGTTGAATTTTAAAGCAATACATGAAAGGAGAATGGGTTGAAAAGTTTGGAATTTAGATAATAGTAAAAACCCAAACTGAAATTCTTAAAATGACCAATGAAGTCAAGGATAAAAGTCGATTATCTGAATTGTAATAAGGCAGGTAGTTAATTAAAGTCACACTGGAGCAATGTAACGGGTTGGTTAATAGTGATGTTCCAGGAACAATCCCCAAGGGAAAGATCCAAGAACAACGCCTCGTAATTTTGAAACACTGTCGTCATTGAAGTCAACACCTGCGCTGGCAACCCACTTTTAAAACTTGGCATGCTGTGGAAGACATTTGAACGTGAGGACATTTTAGGCCACGATAGATTTAACATGCACTAACTCCCAAGACACGATGGTCTATGGCTGGATCAAGAGTATTTGAACTCGCAACCAAGAATGCAAACAATAATAGTTTAAAACCCTGCTTTATAATCATTAGAACATGTGTAAGCTGTTTCAAAATAATTTAATTGGTGTATTCTGAAGATATCGTGTTCTGAGGACAGTAACAACTTCGAGGAAATTGCTTTTCGAGAAAAATCTAAAAACTTATATAAACCCCCATGTCAAATATTTTTGTCAATACTATTTTAAATGATATATCTCGAATGGTCGTAGAAGTAAAATCAGAAGCACTTTGCAGATCTAAAGAACTGTAGAATAATAATATGTAAAATTTGAAACAAAATGTGAAATTTGGGTGAAACTGTCGTTGTAGAGGTATACAGATGCCTTAATTTGATGTCTTACCAAAAATTTAACCTGTATTATAGCTCGAACACGGATTACTCGATTATTCTTTTTCTGTTCCAAATATAGTATTGATGATCATAATTATGATGTCCAAAAGCAGATGTAGAACGTGATTTCTTTCTATCACTTTTAATGTAAAAAGTATGAAACAATTCTATTTATTTCCAAAAACAAAGCTAGTAAAACGTATTGATGACATACTATTAAAATGAAGCAATATTGTTCATATCTAGAACAAAATAAACTGAAGGCGTGAACTGAGAACAAACGAACAATAGAAATACTCAACCTATTAATTCATTCTTGTTACATTTAAACTTGCCTTATGTTGAATAATAAGAGTCATAAAATAACATGTAGCAAAGAATTATCTTGAAATCTCTTTAATTTTGATCACAAATTTCTAATTTATTCTGAAAAATTATCTAATTTTAAAGATAATAATTTCCTAAAAATTCAAAATTTTATCATGAAATTAAAAATGTTAAATACTCTTCCAAATCTTGAATTTCTATCTATTAACTAACTTTTATCTTCGAATACTCAGCATAAAATTCTGTGATCGTGTATTATATATAAGCGTTATACCTTATTTATATAAGCGTTAAATATAAGCTTAGATTAAAAACAGGTTATTTTTAAGCTAAGATTATAAAAAGTTTTTATGTTGGCTTTTTTGGTATTGGGATAACAAAGAATATTTTATTTTGCATTTAATAATCCGATGCTGAATTTCATCACCAACAAAAAATGCGCCTTTAAACTTACTCTATACAAGTTAAGTAAATGCACTGTACTCAGAGCCATCTATCGTTCCGTACTGCAAACAAGAATGATTTTAAACCTGATGGGAATATTTCAGAGTTTGTAATGTTATCCTATACAGTCAATTCTTTAAATCGGTACAAATTAGAAAATTGCTTCAACATTTACGTGACGTATCCTAGATTGAAATGGATTTTGCAAAATATTTAGAGAATAAAAAATATAACACGACATGGGCATTTATTATGAGAGCACTATTTTAATCGCTTCCTCTAACATTTAAACAATATTTAATATTGCTTCAATTGCTTCCATATACTGAAAATTCAAGACAAAATCTGTGAAATAAATAAAATGTGTCAACATTACATGCCCAAGCAGTTAGTAATACTTAAATTATACATATTTTTAAATAGTTAAAAATGACATGGTTTCCCCGTTCACTGAACAGCTAACGTGTTAAGCTGCAGGTACTTAGTTTCAAAACTCGATTCTGAGTCAGAGTAGTTTTCTTTGATAGAAAAATATTTGTTCATCAGTTTATATGCGAAATGTTTCACAGTTTTGATCGGATTCCCTTCCAACACAGTGAAAGGAAGATTGTATAGTGATCTGGTTGCAGAGGTATGGCTTAGTGTTTCAAGCATGCTCCCCTCTATATCTCATTATTACTTAGGGTGTGTTACATACTACTTGAATGTATTTTCAGCTTCTGAATAGAATAAATGTGCGTTTACTTCACTTTTAAGTGATGTTCCATCGATGTCTGGGGTATGATAAATTTGTATAATTGCTTGGTTTTGAAACATCGATGTTAAAAATTAAACCTTTTAAAGAATCGATGTTGATAATACATCGCCCCAAAACCATCGATGTTTAAAACACAAGTGTAAACTTTTTCATCCGTTTCTTAAAACTAGTTTAGCAACCTCAAACCTTAATGTTCGCCGGGGGGGGGGGGGGGTAGATTTAATTTGTCTCATTTGCCGTGTTTATTAATCTATAAGTAAGACTTTTTTTTAATTGCAAAACAAAGTCAAAAAAATTAATAAGAACAATTAACAAATCTTGTATTTTCAAATTGAATGATGTAAACGAAGATAATATTTACAACAATTTGACATATGTGCTATCAACTATAAGTATAATTAGGTAGGTACATAACAATAATTGTTGTTAGTTATTATTAATTATTTATCAACTTATGAGGGGAAAACACATCAAACATATTTTTTAATTACTGTAAATAAAAAATATTGAGGCCTATAATTGTTATAGGTTTAATATTTGTTATTTACAGTTTGTGAAAAAAGAAGTTTGTTAACTTTCTCCAACTTAAGGCGACTTCTTTTTTCACCAGTTAAGGAAAACACTCTATCTGATGGGATAGATGTCACCATCACTGACAAATACTTAGTTACACGGTTATATTTCCTCATTTTTACTATGGTGCTTTTTTCATTCAAAAATTAAAACACCGACAACGTAAAAACATCTACAAGTATAAACATCGATGTTACAAAAACATCGGCTCCAATATATCGATGTTAAATACATCGATGTTTTTTTATAAAACATCGATGTCGCATCTCTAGTTGGGAGTTCGAATCCAACCAAAGACCTTCGTGTACAGAGGAGGTTGGGGCACGTTAAATCTATCGTGGCCTCAAATATCCCCACGTTGGCATGATGCGGAAATTTGGAGAGTGGGGTTTCTATTCAAGTGTTGCCTTGTCATGTGACCAAGGTTCAAAATCACGTAGTGTTGTCCTCGGATCTTTCCCTTGGGGAAACGATACCGAGCCGTCATCAATAGCCCGTTGTGTTGCCCAGAACAATGTTAATTAAAATACCTACCTACATCAGTGGCTTTTAATCTTTTCTGACTGATGATTAAGATTAAAACAAGTTTTTATATATTGTATTTCCCTGTCTCTCTTATATATTGTTTTCCTTGAAACGATAATTTTAAGATATTTCCCTCTACCACACCTAATGTTTTCCTAGGAAAAATAATTATGCCCCGTTCTCTCTCTCTCTCTTTAGCATGAACTAGCAATCAAAAAGTTTCTTCATTAGCAATGTCTGGTATATTTTTTTGGAATATACTCCAAAAGCTACCGAAAAAAAATCTCCATCAAAACAGACATAATAATTTAAAAAATCAAATTTTTTGTAAAACTCTTTCTATGTGAATGAAACAAGAAGAAAAAAGAATCTAAGAATCCTTAATTCGACAAAAGATTACTGTTGAAAATGTAATTTAATCTTTTAGTTACTCACCCAGACAGTTTTTATTTTGTTAATAGCTAATAAAAGGTAGGTTTTAATTAACGTCGTACTAGAGCAACACAACGGTCTGCTACCAATCTCAAAGGGAAAGATCCGAGGACAACACCACGTAATTCTTAACCACGGTCAGATGACGAGGCAACAACTGATTTAGTATCCCACTCTCCAAACTTCCACACCAAGCCAACATTAATAAAAGGAAACAAAAGGTACAATAGAAATGCAGATTATATTTTTTGAATGTTTTTGCGTCAAACTGAACGTTAGAAATTTTCTAAAAACATTTTGAATGTTTTCAGTGCAGGGAAATAATTTAAGAACAGGTAGAGGGGAAAATATTATATACATAAAACGCTTAAATGCCTCATTAAAAAGTAACGATAGACTCCATGTGATACAACACGTTGTTGCGATGTGGAAGTTTGGAGAGTGGGATACCAGCTCTGGTGTTCACGTTATCTGACCGTGCTTCAAAATTACGTGATGTTGTCCTCGGATCTTTCCTTTGGGGTATTGATACCGGATTTTTGTCTATAGCCCGTTGCGTTGCTCAAGTATGATGTTAATAAAATACCTACCTACCAATTATGCATCTTGAATCTTACACATCGGGATTGATCCTGAACCGTAGTCAATAGCCCATTATGTTCTTACAATGCGACGTTAATAATCTACCAACCTTGTGATGCGAAACTAAGTCGGTTCAAGTATTTTGATTTGACGAAGATTGCAAGTGCCATTTTCGCCAGAGAAAAATGTTTACACAGTATTCACAGTCCTCTAGTTAACGCCGACCAACCGGTATAGTGGTTAAGGTGTTAGCCTCTAGATCGGAAGGTTCCCGGTTCGAATCCGGGTCCGGGCATGGATGTTTGTAAACGTATGGTGTAGAGGCGGCTGGTGCACCTTAAATCTGTCGTGGCCGAAAGTCCTCACGTTGGGTTGGCGTGGAAGTTTGGAGAGTGGGGTGCCAGCTCAGGTGTTGCTTCGTCACCTGACCGTGGTTCAAAATTACGAGGTGTTGTCCTCGGATCTTTCCCTTAAGGGACTGATCCCGGACCGTCGTCAATAGCCCGTTGTGTTGCTCTAGTAGGACGTTAACTAAAATTACCAATTACCAATTACCTCTAGTTAACGTTGGGTTGGCATGGAAGTTTGGAGAGTGGGGTGCCAGCTCAGGTGTTGCTTCGTCACCTGACCGTGGTTCAAAATTACGAGGTGTTGTCCTCGGATCTTTCCCTTAAGGGACTGATCCCGGACCGTCGTCAATAGCCCGTTGTGTTGCCCTAGTACGACGTTAACTAAAATTACCAACTACCACAGTGCTCTAGAAGGACAAGATAATTTCCATTACGAACATCCATGACTGGACCGGGATTTGAACTAACAACAAACTATCCTGGGGTGAATGTCCATTACTTGACGACTATATCCAAGGTAACTATTTAATTAACGTCGCTCTGGAGTAACACCTCGGGCTATTGGCAACAGTCCGGGATAAATCCCGAATCGACAGATCCAGTAACAAAGCCTCGTAATTTTGAACCACGGTCAGATATGGAAATTACCTGAGCTACTATCGCGAAGACATTCTAGGCAATTACAGATTTAACATGCACCAGCCCCCTTTGTACACAGTGGTCTTTGGTTGGATTCGAACCCGCAATCCTCAGGCTGCAAATCCGTTACTCCTCCAACCGGACTACCACGGCCTAAAATGTGGCATCTTATGGCATGCGTGGCATCTTATGGCATAAAAACAAGTTCCGACAGTTCCTTGGCCACAAATGTCCTCACGTTGGCGTGGCTTGGAAGTTTGAAGAGTGGGGTGCCAGCTCAGGTGTTACCTTGTCATCTGACCGGGGTTCAAAATTGCGCGGTGTTGTCCTCGGAGCTTTTCCTACAATTTCATCTCGAGTGGAATGCGTGCCATTTATACAGTCGCCAATAAACCGTCTTGTTGCTCTAGTGCTGTGCTGATTAAAATACCTTTGGTAAAACACCTTTCCTGACTGTTGCCTTGTTATGAGTTACTAATAAATTCCTCTTTAATATGAAACGTTCAAGTTGGATTGTATATACACTATTTGGACACTGCAGAAATTCTGAAGGTGGATCCATCTTAGTGTGGGGTTGTTTTTCCTGGTGAGGACTCGGGTCATTGATTTATATGTACCTGGTATTTATTGTACTTTATTTACATTGATTTATATGTACCAGGAACGCTGTCGTGCGCCTAAACGTTCGGGATATTTCTGCCTTGCCTACACTATGGCAATACTAAGGCGATGATGCTTGTTTCTTTCAACAGGATCGAGCTCCATGCCATACTGAAAAACGTGTGCTGAACTGTTTTCCTGGAAAGGAGGTGAATTTGATTGACTGGCCTGTTCAGAACCTCGATGTCAATCCGCTCGAGCATTTGTCTGACAAACTGTAGCGACGAGTACGACAACGCCACGCGCGACCATATTCACAACAATCTCTTCTCACAGCCTTGCAAGATGCATGACAAGCTATTCCTGCCTAGAATTACAGAGAACTTGTGAAAAATATGAATCGACGCGTTTCAGCTGTAGTCAAACCAAAAGAAGGGCTTACTAAATAGAATAATAAAGTACCTTTTCTGAAAAACATGCAGTGTCCAAATACTTTTGTCTCTATAGTGCAGGCCACGAAATATATTTTTTAATACAGGTGTACCTTGTGCACCTCAGTTTTTAAAATAGGTGCATAGATTATATTTTAAGTGCACATTTAAAAAAACGTAATATAAGAGAATTAATATAATGTAAACTATTTTATTAGTTGGGTATGTTTGAATATGTTACTAGTAGATATAGTAAATAAAAATATTTAAACATTTTTTTTTATCTGAGAAATTATTATTTCAAATATTCAGTCATGGTCAGACATTGGTGTGCAATCAGAAACGTCTACGTTTTTGTCAGATCTTTACCCATAAGGTTTAGTGTCCATCCTTTTTTCTGTATTTTGTCCTTCATTGCAACAGAGCATTTTCTGGATTAAAGTTTTCGCATAGGAATTTTAATTTCGTTCCTTTAGAGCGAGAGAGGTCGATACTACAATTTTGTTCAGGCATCAAAACAACATAAAATACGTATCCCCCGCTCTAGGTGCACGCAGTGCACCTAGAGGGGAAAAATAAGTTGCACAGTTTTATTTTCAGGTGCACAGTGCACCTGTGCACCCGGGTATTTCGAGCCCTGCTATAGTGTATACTTCACAGAACTCAAGATACTCATAGATTACATGACTGAAGTTTATGTAGTTATGCTATTAGATATAACCAACCGTAAGAATCTATTCCTGGTTAATTCTAACGTAAAACCATAAAACCAATTTAACTCTGTTCTAATATATAACTTAACACAGTAAATTATTTCTGCACTATTTTTAAGGATACAATTTTCTCGGATATATTACGGTTATGAATCACGATTTATACTTTATGGATTTATTGTGAAAATAATAAATAAGAAATTATATGTATACCCAATAGCATTATGTACGAACGCATATCTTCATACTTAACACTCAAAGTGGTTTGGAAAAGATAACTCGATTATCAAGATCTGAGCAAATTTGCTTATGGCGCGATATCTTTTTATATATATATCACTGACAGCAACAGTCTTTACGTCGATAGATACAATACTTATATAAGGGATTATATTGTATGTTTGGGTCAAGGTCCAAAAGCGGAAAAGCTGTGCTAAGTACAAGTTCAAGATGTTGTCAGTTTTCTGCTAATGACGAGACATCTCGTCCATCAAGATCTAGTCATTTTTGTTCGAATGACGAGATACCTCGTCGTGACAGCCTCCAGAAGCGCTAATATCTAGCTCAATTGAATTTTGAATATAGTAATTTACATTGCACCCGCGCGCGTACCACTCTAAACTGCGGTGGAAGCAAACACGATGTCCCAATTTCTCTTGTTAACGTATATTTGTAATTATTGAATTTGAGACTTGACTCGCCGAGTTAATCTCAGCTAAATAAAGTAATCAACACGATCCACGCCTATTGGGCCGATAAAAAATTTCATCTCGGTTTTGTTTTTTTTGACGAAAATTGAAGAAAAATTATTATATTTAGTAAATATAATAAAAATTAAATTTAATCCATGAAGTTTGTGCCATTTATTTTTATTTGATGACCTTTTACCATCACTACGGTAGCTGCATCATCCCGCTCTCACAGAAGTTCTGAGGTTTCTGGCTAACGAACTGATCAAGATGACGAAACTTTCTGAACCACTTACGGCACGTGGAACCGTCATCACCACCCTCGTCCTACACAACACACATCTTCCTTTGCGTCTGCGAAGTATTCTTTCCTTTTTGGAAATAAAAGGCATAATAAGTCGAAAATGCCCTTTATTTTCTGCCTTTTGAATGCTAAACAAAACTTTAATAACTTAGTAACATAATTTGTCCCCTAAGTTCTCGCCAAAATCCCTTCTTTCCAACAACACCGAAACATCCCACGCGTATGATGTAAGTAAGACTTCGGTTTCGCCAAAAGCGGGACGAGCATCTGCATCAATACAACACATCTCGATTCCAAAAAATAAACGGGCCTGGTTTCACAGCGTAATTATACCCTGCCATAAAGAACGCTAATCTGCGTCCTTGGAACACAATGTTACAAATCTTGCAAACTCGCGAATCGATGTTTTTATTCCGAAACCATATCTTCGATTAAAGCCCTGCAGCTGTTCCCAGACCGTCGGAGACTCTTATTTTCGTATTTTTTTCACAAATGAAATCGCCACATTCGGTCGCTGCCTCTGATACCCCGGATTACTGACTTTTACCTCTTCTGCACCCCCTCCCGTCCACCACCCCCATTGAAAGCTGTCGGTCGCAAGAGCGGTGTCTGATCCTGGCTCTAATCCCTTGCGTCCAACTTCTTCTTCCTCATCCCCCTTCCTCCCTATTTGTCCCCAGGATCAGTTATCCTCTTAATATCCTTGCCTCTTCAGCCTCTTTACGGGGAGTCCTCTTACTGGTCATCCTTTCAAGGATTAGAACGATGGTGGAAGCAGTGTTTTCATTTTTCAAGATAAAACCCGGGGATTATTTTTTGGATTCCTTTACTCTCTCTCTCTCTCTCGCTCCACGAACAAAAACATTTAAACGCCCTGGTCTAACGACACTCGCTTATGACATCCATTTCCTTATGGGAGGTATTCAAGTCCGCTTTTATGCAGCTTTTCGCGATGGATTTGGGGGCTCGGATAAGGCAAGCTTTGTTTATTTGAAAGAACGCGGTGGGTGCTTTGGGCTAGGACATAGTCAAAGGGTTCGTGCCGTTGATCTCGGTTTTGTTTTGAAAAGACGAGTTGGGATTGTGGTGGAAAAAATGCGTCCCATTTAAACGTCTTGTGTTTCGGTTTCACTTCTAGGAACCTTCAAAAGGATCAGAAAATTTCGTGTGACCTATTTCGTAGAACGAACGACCGAGGCGGATGAGTAACGGATTGCGACCGGAAGGTCGAATCCATTCAAAGACTGTCGTGTACAAAGGGGCTGGTGAACGTTAAATATGTCTTTGTTTCTTTGAAAGAAAACGGTGGATGCTTCGGGTAGGTCATAGTCAAAGGGTTCGTGACTGATCTTGGTTTTGGTTTTAAAGGACGAGTTGCGATTGTAGTGAACAAATGCGTCCCATTTAAAAGGTCTTGTGTTTCGGTTTCACTTCTAGAAACTTGCAGAATGATAAGCAAACTTCGCTTGACCTATTTCGTATAAAGAGCGGCCTAGAGAAACAGATTAGCAACCGGAGATTCAAATCCAACCAAAGACCGTCGAGTACAAAGGGACTGGTGCACGTTAAGCCTCACGTCTTTACCTCAAATTTCTTCACGTTGGTATGGCGTGGACGTTTCTTCGCCAAGCTGTGCCAAACACAAAACAGACGCAGTTAAGTAATCGTGAATAAACAGGATGGAGAGAAAAATTAAAGGTAATGATCCCTTGTGCATCTTGGGATCGCTACTCCCCTATTTACTTGAGGATATAAACCACATAGTAAAAGAACCATCTGAGGACCTTGATATCATGAAGCCCGTACACACCTTAAGAAGTTGTGTCTCCGAGGGGATTCAGCGAATGGACATGTACTCACAAGGAAAGTGTTACTGATACAAAAAAGAGAAAATCATCCAGAGAGGAACCAAACCTGCGTCGATTATTAAGATAATTAAATTACTCAAAATAATTAAGAACCGAGGATAGTGAAAAACAAACTGAGGAGATAACCGGTCAGTTTTGTTCTAGTGACGAGATATCTCGTCCATCACGATTGATCAGTCAAATCTGTCGTGGCCTCAAATGTCCTCCCGTTGGCATGGTGTGGAAGTTTGGAGAGAGGGGTGCCAGCTCAGTTGTGACCTCGTCAGCTGGCCGTGGTTCAAAATTGAGTGGTGTTGTCCTCGTATCTTCCCTTGGGGACTGATCCCAAATCTTTACCAATAGCCCGTTGTATTCCTCCAGTGCGATGTTATTAAAATACCTGTATACCTACCTTCCTATTTTTATTATGATTAAACACTGGTAACTCTTAAAAATGAGTAGATCGTCTTGTTGCTCCAGTGAGACGTTAAATAGTACCTACCTACCATCCCTAATATTCGCCTTCATTGAAAATAAATTAAATTTATATTTCATGTTCTTTCCCATTTTTACAAATAGCTGAATGGTTAGTACTTCGGTTCTTGGTGGTTTGTACTTAGTTGTAGACCCTGCTCATATTAACCCTGACGTATAAAAAAATTACCATATAGCAACAAACCAAACCCATTCACTATACTGATTGGATGAAATTACTTGTACTTTCCTCACAGATAGGAAAACCATAGTGTGAGCTCTGTTCAAATACACGTAAGTCCAATAAAGACAGTTTGCAATTGGGTATACAAATGTATGAACATTTGCTTTTTAAAAACTTGCGAGAACGTCAAGATCGAGTATACATCGTAGGAAAGCCATTTTCACTAAATTAAGCTAAACGTACTTCATGATCTGATTTTCATTGAACACAGGGAAATCTTCAGTTAAATTTTACGTATGCACGTTTAATATACTGCGGAACTGTGTTTTCATATATATCCAATTCGAATATTATTAAGAAAACGATGCAATTTCTTAAAATGGGCTTGAATTTCTTAAATGTGTAACAGTGTTCTTTCTGGAGGCAAAGGATCAAATCCTAAAATGTGGGTATACACGAGCTAATAAATAATTACCAAGCAATTATATACCTTTGGATGTAAGAAATGCTGACCCTACATACTCCATTGTTTAGTTGAAACTAACAAGCATTGCTCATAGAAGCAATCATTGTTCGTGAAGCAATCAAAGTTGCCTCACACAAAAGTTACAAAGAATAGATAGTTATGTAGGCACTAGCACAACACAGCGGGCTATTGGCGGCGGTCCAGAATCACTCCCGAATGGAAAGAACCGAGGACAGCACCACGTAATTTTAACTGCTGTCACATGACGAGGATACACCCGAGCTGGCACCCCACACTCCAAACTTCCACACCACGCCAACAGGACATTTAAGGCGACGACAGTTTGTGCACTATGGTCTTTGGCTGGATTCGAACCAACCCTCCTGTAGCTAATCTGTTACTGTTCCAACCGGGTGGCACCCATAAAGAATAGAAATGGTAATTGGTAATTTTTAATTAACGTCGTACTAAAGCAAAACAACAGGTTATTGACGACGGTCCGGGATCAACCCCCTAATGGAAAGATCCGAGAACAACAACACGCAATTTTGAACCACGGTCAGATGACGAGGCAACACCAGAGCTGGCACGCCACTCTCCAAACTTCCACATCAACCCAACGTGAGGACTTTCGGCTCCGACATATTTAAGGTGCGCCAGCCGCCTCTACACTATATGCTTACAAACATCCATGCACTGCCCCGGATTCAAACCAGGAACCTTCCTATCTAGAGGCTAACACCTTAACCACTAGACCGGTTGGTCGTCAATAGAAAATGGATATATACGTTCCAGCAAAAATAATCCCGGACCTTCACCCGATAACAAGCAAGTGGTGCGATGCAGACTGCATCTCAAACCATCCGCAGTGCGGGATAAAAACCATCTCCTCTATCCAAAAACACTCCGTGTACATTGTCGGGGATGGCGAAACTAAACACAAATAGCATCATAAAAGAAAGCCGTAAAAAAACCTCCCCACACAAAAAATGATATACGTGCATGTGTGGTCTTACGGATCAGCAGAATCAATGGGGATGAATTCCATTTTAAAAGCTACGGCTCTGCGGTGGGCTCTAGTTAACAATGGCCAGCTTCAACACCCTCGCCAGATCTTTTGGAAACCCCACCGTACCGAAAATCCTCTTTTATTCCAGTTTCTATGTCCATGAACCCACACTCGACTTCATTCCCCTTTTCTTTTTCCTCTGTTGAAAAATTGAATTACTCAAAAGAACAGAATGAAATAACAACCACCCACCCCCACAACGCAGGGAAGAAAGGCGGAGAGAAAGAAGGAGCGAAGAAAGAAAATATAAAGCAAATGCAGGCGAAAATAGGTTGATATCATGTCACGTTACTGGAGATATGTGAAAAGCCAGACTTGGTGGTTTCCTTCCCCCGTGCCTTCAAGAATGGAGACAAACAATGAAATCCTTTTCAAAGTGTTTGATAGAAAATGATACGTGGATGGGTAGAGAGAAAAGAAAGAGGGAGGACGGACAATGGTCGAAATCTTAACTTGAAGAAAAAGGAGCTGGATGGCCGCTTCATCACTCTTTATTCGCACGATACAATTGATGCGGGATATACAATCGATGCAACCGGAGTTATAATTCCGGAACCGAGTGCTGAGAGTTTTCTCCGATTGCAAATACCGGAGATCGTTATAAAAGTTGCACTTTCCGTGTTGATGTAGAATGTGGTTTGGGAATGTTTCAAAAGTACCATCGTTAAATTTTTTTTCAAAATTAAACTACCTGTGTGGAAAGTGTTAGTTTGAAATATTTCAGCTTTGTGCCTGATAAAAAAAATAAAAGTGCTTGGTTTTATACTTTCTGTAATTATTAAATACCTTCCCATACTTAATTCAAAAGTACCATGGTTGAGTTTGCTTCATAATTAAACTTGGCTATCTGTATTTCATACAGTGGTTTCTAATCAGTTTTGTACAAAATAAAATAAACTTAAAGTGTTTGGTTTTATACTGTTTAATTATTCGGTATTTTTTTCATACTTAATTCAAAAGTACCATGGTTGAGTTTGCTTCATAATTAAACTTGGCTATCTGTATTTCATACAGTGGTTTCTAATCAGTTTTGTACAAAATAAAATAAACTTAAAATGTTTGGTTTTATACTGTCTAATTATTCGGTATTTTTTTTCATACTTAATTCAAAAATACCATGAAAGAATCTGCTTTAAAACTAAATGTGTCTACCTGTTAGAAAAGTGATAGATGGTAATCAGTTTTGTACATGATAAAAAAATTTTATGTGCTTGGTTTTATACTGTCTAAAATTATTCAGCACTTTTAGCATACTTAATTCAGAAGTGCCATGATTGAATCTGCTTAAAAATTAAACTCGACCGTTTGTATGAAAAGTAATGGTTTGTAATCAGTTTTGTACATGATAAAAAATGTTAAGTGCGTGGTTTTTACTGTTTGTAAATTATTTAGTACTTTTATCATACTTAATCCAAAAATACCATGATTGAATCTGTTTCAAAACTAAACTTGTTTACCTGTATGAAGAGTGATGGTTTGTAATTAGTTTTGAACATGATAAAATATTTAGAAGTGCTTGGTTTTATACAGTCTGTAATTATTTATTACTTTTGACATATATAATTTAAAATACCATGATTGAATCTGCTTCAAAACTAAACCTGTCTACCTGTACGAAAGGCGATAGTTTGTAATCAGTTTTTTACATGATAAACAAATTTTAAAGTGTTTGGTTTTATATTGTCTTTAATTATTCAGCACTTTTACCATACTTAATTCGAAAGTATCACAATCGATTCTGCTTTAAAGATATAATTATAAGATGATAAATCTGTCGTAGCCTGAAATGTCCTCACGTTGGCATGGTGTGGAAGTTTGGAGAGTGGGATGCCAGCTCAGGTGTGACATCATCTCACTGTGGTACAAATTTACGTGTTCACGGATCTTTCGCTTGAGAATTGATCCCGGACCGTCGCTAATAGCCCACACGAAGTATTCACCATCAAGTGATAGACACACACACAATGAAGTTTTTCTGGCAGAGAAGAGAGAAATACACCCAGGGCGGAAAGCATCTCACAGAAATCGAAACTGCGACGCCTACAACTCGAAGGTCACGAAATTGGAATTGAAGTAGAATCATAGAGCTCCAAAATAAACGAAATTCTTGCACAAAAATAAGAGCTTGTTCAAAGATTTAAACACACTGAGAAAAATTTTGCTGAACCAGTTAAGGTATCTGACTACGTTAAAAAGTCAATTTTTAACCAAATTTCGAATTTTTTTAATTTAATATTCTCAAAATATGAACTCTTCTATTTCCAAAACTGTGCTTGTTTGATCTCTAACGAATACAGAAGCTAAGATATTTCAATTTGAAAAAACCTTGATGCAAACTTTTCAAACCGGAAGTGGTGTTTGCGCGTCGGAAGTTGGTTCAGGTATCGGTTTCCCGCAGGATTTTAGACCAACCGGTATAGTGGTTAAGGTGTTAGCCTCTAGATTGGAAGGTTCCTGTTTTGAATCCGGGTCCGGGCATGGATGTTTGTAAGCGTATGGTGTAGAGGCGGCTGGTGCACCTTAAATCTGTCATGGCCGAAAGTCCTCACGTTGGGTTGGTGTGGAAGTATGGAGAGTGGGGTGCCAGCTCAGGTGTTGCTTCGTCATCTGACCGTGGCTCAAAATTACGAGGTGTTGTCCTCGGATCTTTCCCTTAAGGGACTGATCCCGGACCGTCGTCAATAGCCCGTTGTGTTGCTCTAGTACGACGTTAACAAAAATTACCTCTACCCGCAGGATTTTAAAAATATAATTGCAGTTTATGATTTTTAGTTTTACTATGTTCCAGCCAACATTTGTTTTAGAGCAAATAAATAACGATTAGTATTCAAAGAATTGCTTTTCAATCTTTAAAAGCTATTTTCTCTGAATGCTGTTTTCAAGCAAATCATTGCACGGTAACAATGATAACTAAAAAAGTAAGTAATATTTTTTTTTTGAAGTTTGGTATTATGGTTCTTATATGTATATTTTATTGCCAGAAGCTGTATTTTATGTGTATCTTTAATAGAAAAAATTGTCAGTCATTTCTTTGTTATGTTGTAAAGAAACATTTCAGAAATTCATATAATTTTTACGTCATCCCTTATATCTCCAAATTAAAATAAAATTTAGCATATATCCAGCTTCAGCCACTAGCTTATATATTTAAGAGTCTTAGTGTAAAGGTTTATATTAATATTGTGATGAGTGAGAAAATTGGAGTGTTTTTCGTAAACATCATTTTTTGACCAAAACAAAACAGTTTTTAACATTAAAAAACTGGGTTAGAACATGTTTTTTTACGTTCATTCAACTTTTAAAAGAAAAAAAAAAGTGTTATTGAATCACTTGAGAAAAGAAAGTACTCCGAACTTATTTAGATACCTAAAGTGAAATATTAATTTATTATGTGTTACTCGAGTTAGATTTTCCTGGTTTTAATTTAAAATCTAAAGGAGTGTGCTCTGTTACTCATCTCAATCATTACTTTGACATGTATAGTATGGTATTTTTATTCACGTCGCACTGTAGCAACACATCGGGCTATTGGCCACGTTCCGGGAACAATCCCGAAGGGAAAGAATCGAGGACAACACTCCGTAATTTTAATCCACGGTCAGATGACGAGGCAACACCTGAGTTGGCACCCCAATCTCGAAACCTCCATACCACGCAAACGTAAAGACATTTGAAGCCATGGCAGATTTAACGTTCACCAGCCCCCTTTGTACATGCACTTCGGTCTTTGGGTAGGATTCGAATTCTCAGCCCTCCGGTTGCTAATCCGTTACTCTTCCAACCGGACTACCGTTCCTAAATCATTTTTTGATTAATATCATTTTAGTGCACCTAGTATGTCCAGGCTCTTGTCATTTCACACCTTTCCTGCGCATGGTTTTGGAAAAGGTGCGCTTAAGCGGTCTGAGAACCCTTAAAATTGTCGAAATCAACGCTTTTGAGCTCATTTTCCAGTAATCAATGAACAATGATTTAAATTTTACATTGATTAGATTTTAGGGACACATATATAATCAATAGGGCAACTTTTTGTTGCAGTAAAAAAGGGAAAAGTTGCATTTATCATTTCCTAAAGTTGCATTTATGGAAATAAAGTTGCATTTATTTTTGATACACTAAATTCTAAAATAAATTATTCGTAAAAAATGAAAAAATTCAAAATATATTGACAATTTTAGTTGCGTATGACAGTATTAAAAAACATTCTTAAAAACAGAAGAACGTTGAATGGCCGATCCTTGGCCAGTAATTTCTTTAACATTGAAAAACTACGCCAGCCGCATTCATATATAAAGCGTTATATTCGATAGCAGAAGCGCCAAATCCTTTCGCTCAACATTCAGAGATTTTAAAACATCATATCTACAATGCGAACAACATATTGATGGTCGACACTCACCTCGCAAACTCTGCAGTCGATTACGCAAGTTTCCTCTGCGTTATCAAGAGTGCCAATCAATGTGTTAAAAGTACTTCTTGCCATTTCACTTTCTTCTGTTAGGGCGAGCGAACAGCTTCTTTCCATTAACTTCTTGCTTGATTCGCAATACTTCGGCGTTCGCAAAATCAGACACACGTAATCGAAGAGTTGGTTCAGAGAGCAAAAAATAAAATAGTAATTTCATATTAATTAATTTTAAGCTAAATTTTAAAAAGTTGCATTTGGTTGCATTTATGCAAAAAGTTGCATTTATACAGAAAGTTGCAATTATGTTGCGGTTATAACTCACTTACAATACACCCCATGTAGGAGGAATTATAATTTTTGTAATTTACATGCAGGGTAGAACGTGTGAAATAAAGTTGCATTTGTTGCAAAAAGTTGCCCTAATAATCAAGTATGAAGATTCATAAACAACTTGAAAAAAAGTAATAAATAAAATATTTCAACTAAACGAAAGGGGTGGGGGGGGTCAAGAAATATAATCCTTCGGCCGTCACGAATATTGCTACCATGTTGTGCGCAGCATAACTAAAGATCAAATCAACCTAAAACCTTCATTAACATTAACATCTTTTATAATCTAAACAATTGTAGGTTTTCAATATACTATTATTTTGAAAAAATCTTAAAAATGATTTATTTTACAACTTTAAAAAAATTTAATTTAATCTTAATTTTCTTATAAATTTAAAAAACTTAAAGTATATTAAAAACCTACAATTGTTTAGATTATAAAAAATCTTAAATGAAGGTTTTAGGTTCATTTGATCTTTAACTATGTTGCACGTATTATGGTAGCAATATTCGTGTCGGCCGAAGGCTTATATTTCTTGCCCCCCCCCCCTCTCGTTTAGTTGAAATATTTTATTTATTACTTTTTAAAGTTTTTTATGAATCTTCATATTTTATTATACATGTGTGCCTAAAATCTAATAAATGTAAAAATTAAATCATTGTTCGTTGATTACTTGAAAATGAGCTCAAAATCGTTGATTACTTGAAAATGAGCTCAAAATCGTTGATTTCGACAATTTTAAGGGTTCTCAGACCCCTTAATATTCCCTAATTGTGTTCCAATAACGAAAAGTAGCTAAATCTATATAAATAAGAATGGAGTGTTTGTTTGTACATTCAATATTTTCGACCCATTTCAAGTTTTCTATCCGTTTTGGACCCTTCTGATGCCGAATCCGCCTTTATCTCGTTTGGTGTCCGTCTGTCTGTATGTTGTGCCCTATACACGTCCACGCGGTTTAAGATATTTTCATGGAAATTTGCATACAGTGAGTACTTATCTTGTGAGTACATTTAGTGAGTGGCATTGGTTGCGAAAGTCTGTCTGTCCGTCTTTCTGTTCTATGCTCGATTTTGTGTTTGTGTGTTTGTGTAGACATCACATGAATTGTATTCCAGATATTTGATTACAATGTATTTTATTTTATACATTATTTATTAGTTTAGTGAATGCAATATAAAATTTTTTTTATTGTTATATTTAGAAGAGTTTCATGCTAAAATACCTGAGTAAGTATACTTAAATCAGCCACTATTTGATAGTTTTCGAAAAATTGGAATGTAGTTTGAGTATTACGATTACTTTCATTTGCTTTACCAGTAATGTTGAAAACCAATTATTTTTCAAAAAAAAATTTTATGGTGAAATTTTAGCTCTGATACTTTATTTATTTCGAGTCTTATTTTTATTCTTTGCGCAATGAAAACGATTTCCGAATATTTGGGACAGACGATATTTTTCAACGAAACAAGAATGAACAAGATCGCGCGAGCAGTGATATTTTTTCTGGTTCTTTCGCTCTGAATTAATTTCTCATTTCTAAATTTTGTACACTTTTAGTTGTAAGTTGTGGCAACTGTGCGAGATCAAGAGATAAAATTGAATCACAAATTAATATCTTTAGAACAATTTTTTGTGACGGCTTTTATTTTGTTTTATTTCGCTGTTTCCTGTTTTAAATATTTATTATTTTAATAAATGTGTTTTCCTTCTCATCACACGCAACAGCACTACAAAGTATTAGACTTAAAAATGTTAGGTAAGTCAGTATAAATTTTCAGTAAATTTTAAGTGTAGGTATGCCATTATTGAAAGAATAATGTCGTTATTTAAAGAATAATACCGTTATTTAAAGAATAATGCCGTTATTGAAAGAATAATGTTGTTATTTAAAGAATAATGCCGTTATTGAAAGAATAATAATGTTTAAAAATCCAAACTAGAACTTTTTCCAACATTAAAAAATTCGTTGTAGTAATGACAGGAGAAGATTGCAAAATTTCACAATGTCGCATACCGGAGGCAAGAGTGCCACAAGTAAAAAAATAGGTGGAGTGGTCGTTCACGGAAAGAAGGCGATTTGTCGCCAAATATGGTAACCTTCACCTTTGGCGGATTTTCTTCACACCTGCCGTTTTTGTTATGGCAACCCTATCTACTGTTACGGAATTCGGCCGCCATCTTGATTTGGCGACAAACGTCTTACCGTGAACAACCACTCCACCAAAAAATATTGTTTTGTTGACTATGAGTACGAGAGCACTCGCCGTAAATCATAATTTTAATTAATTGAGTTGAACATGAAAAGAACTTAAGAAAGGGAATTCCAAATCTTCCTATAAATCGTCTTTTATAGTAGTAACCTTAGTATCACCTTTCGTCTTTTTGTAGCTATGTCATACAGCAATTGTGCGATGTATGTGAAATGTATTACATGAATGGATGAATTGTGTAGGATTTGTGTCCAAAGTAAGTTGTAGAAAATATAAAGATGGCGAAAGGTGTTAAAATAAATTTTTATTCTACAAAAAACGTAAGTCATTATATATTTTGATTATCTCTTCAATCTAGAGTAAACCAATTCAAACCGAGTAAGGTCGGGTATTTTGCTAGTTAAAGATATAACTCAAAAATTACGTAATGTTGCGTATATCACTACCACGCATGTTTATATGGACGTATGGGAGTCTTTTTTTTACTTCAATTATGGGAAATGTAAGTTTTTTCTGTGAATATTTTCTGGAACAGGTGTTTATTCCATAGACTGCATTTCCCTGCAGAGTTTATTCTCCTCCCTGGGTGTATTTCTCTCTTGTGTCAGTAAAATTTTCATTGTGTATGTCTATTACTTGATATTGTATGGCTTCTTTCTGGCACAGCATGGCCAAATATATGGCCCTTGCGCCATAAAATCCCAAAACCAACCAATCTACACTAAATTCGTTTATATTTTACATTTAACAAAAACATTTATTCGATAGTGATCTTCGAAATAAATTCAATGATTCCTGTAGCTGACCAAAAGATTTTTCTTGTTTCGTGTATATATAACACGGTGCTTAATAAGACGCTTAAACTTTAATAAGCACTACTCTGCTCTCCTATACTGAAGAAAATCAATTTTATACCAGTAAAATTTTACTGTAGAAAATCATGACTCGTATCATTTTAAATTTTACAAAGCATCAGATTTTTTAATGCCGTCTACTGTCTTAAACTTGATTAAAATGTTTAACAATTACTCACAATAACGGCGTTAATCCCATATTTACTTTTTAAACATATGGCATTTGAATATATTTATATTCATTTTATATTCAACGTATTTCAAATGTTACTTTTTTTAAATTTACCTTTTATTTTGGCCAAACCTTGGAGGTCCGAATGAAAAATAAGTAATATAAATAAATTTTTAAATGTATTTAATAAATAATTTTTAATAATAAGTCCGAAAAAAATATTTTATCATTTTTTGGGTTAAGCGTTCTTTTGAGTTTCACACAGCTTGTCCGCCTTTGGAGCTTGTCCACTAAGTCCAAATCAACCCCCAACCAATGTTTAAGAAACCTCTTGCCTTTAGGGTTTCTACACATGAATATGATGTTTATAAATTTTTTCGGATTTAATCATTATCGTACTTATAATAATTATTCACTTTTTTAAGTCAACAAATGCTTGATTTCGTATTAAAAATTTTGGAAACAGTGATTTAAAAAGGGGAATCAGTTTCTTATGCTTACAAACTATTTTTTTAGTTGGTTTTCTGTTACAATGTCGAATGCACCAGCTTGAGCGGTGAATGTTTCGGAGACATTTTTAAGACAGTTCGGTTTTCTAGGTAAAATAGTACTTTTCAAATAATGTATGAAAATATATCTTATTTTTTAAGTGGAATATACAATAATTTTGCTTCTTATTTTAGCAATCATTTATGTATTATTTACTTCCGCTAATTCCTAGAAATTAAAAGTATTTTCAGACATGTATTTCTAATGCATTGACAAACATGTTTCTAGAATCAAATTCCAAACTTTTCTTAAGTTTCGCAATTGAAGAAAATAAAAAAATTCAATGTTCGGGTAATTTTGTAGTTTAATGCAACATAATTTATTTAATCGGCTAATTATTTTAGAACGTATAGACTGAAAAGTCTATAAACTGAAACACTCATTTAACATTAGGAAATTTGAATTTCAACCTCTCATTACTCATCACGGATCTGATTCCAAAAAACGCCATTTTACATGAATTCTGACTAATTTTACGACCCATAATCAAACATGAGTGATACCTTTAAAAAAACTGAGTCGATACCAATTCCATATGAATCCTTATGCAAATGAGATTCCCATTTACTTAAAATAGACATTATTCTAAGCAATGACACTTGGTTGGACTAGACGACAACATGAATATAATACGAATACGAATTATAATAGGTATTCGGAAACTCTTTTGACCGACTGTGCATTTTTATATCCATTAAATAAGACCTAATTTTTTAATATCTAAGTGAATGTTAAAACAAGACACAGTTATACAACGGATACGAATTATAATAGGTATTCGGAAACTCTTTTGACCGTCTGTGCATTTTTATATACATTAAATAAGACCTAATTTTTTAATATCTAAGGGAATGTAAAAACAAGACACCGTTATACAACGGATACGAATTGTAATAGGTATTCGGAAACTCTTTTGACCGACTGTGCATTTTTATATCCATTAATTAAGACCTAATTTTTTAATATCTAAGTGAATGTTAAAACAAGACACCGTTATACAACGGATACGAATTATAATAGGTATTCGGAAACTCTTTTGACCGTCTGTGCATTTTTATATACATTAAATAAGACCTAATTTTTTAATATCTAAGGGAATGTTAAAACAAGACACCGTTATACAACGGATACGAATTGTAATAGGTATTCGGAAACTCTTTTGACCGACTGTGCATTTTTATATCCATTAATTAAGACCTAATTTTTTAATATCTAACGGAATGTTAAAACAAGACACCGTTATACAACGGAACGTTTTTTAGTATATTTTATAAGGATAAATTCAAATTATATACGCACGTGTCTGTATTTTTTACACAACAATGGAGCTTCATTTTCGTTATTTTTCTAAGCATTATAATGGTGAATAATTAGAGAAAAATCATTGAATCGAGGAACTCTTTGAAGGCAAAATATGCGTGGAGATCTTTTATCTCGAACCCCTACTTTTTTCATCCCCCCTCGTCTCCTTTCACTCCTCTCTCGACATAAAGGGAACAAAGTGTCCTTTATTCGAGTAATTTTATTTTCTAAACAGCTTTCCCACACTTCTTTTTATTTTTCTAATTATAACATAAAAATAGCATGTTTCTCTTATGATTGACGGGCATTCTCTCTTCCCAATTGTTGGGTGCGCGTTTGAATTTAACAATAGCGCATTAACAGCCTATAATTTATGCAATGTGCAAGTTTTTTTTTCTTTTAAGGACATCGCTTTATCTGGTAATGTAAAAGAAATATGCTTAGTGCCGCGAGACTCCGGTTGGAGACTCTATTGCGAGTTTGTATCTAACCAAAGATACAAGAATGCACATTAAATATGTCGTACTTTCCAATGTCCTCGTCGTTGTCGTGGTGTGGAATTTTGAAGAGTGGGGTGCCAACTCAGGTGTGACATTGTCATATGACCGTACTTCAAAATTACGTACTGATGTCCTCGGTTCTTTCCCTTCAGGATTAATCCCGGGTAGTCGCCGATAGCCCGTTGTGTTGTTCTAGTACGACGTTAATTAAAAAAATTACCTGGACCGTCACCAATAGCCCGTTATGTTGCTCCAGTGCGATGTTAATTAAAATAATGCCTGCCTAAAGGTAATGGATTCGAAAAATATGAAACTTGAATTGTGAATCCAATTTAAGGTACTAAGTTTTCGAACAAATGTCTGAAACTATATGTACTAAAGCATTTTTTGTTTAATCTTGATGAAAAGTAACTCTTGAATGAGGAAAAGAATACAAGCTGTTGAGAGGGAAATTAGCTAGTCCCTTATAGCACCCTCAAGGAGTAAACACTGTATCGTAAACCCGAGATATCCTAGTGATCTGTCCTCTCTTTAGATTTACCCTCGTCTGATCTTCTGTATTTTGCTTGTCCATAACATTGCATTACCAGGTTACTAGTCCCTGCGTGGCCAGCACGGCGTTGCCCGGGATAGTTCTTTTCGTGGGGTCAGGTGTGACCACTGCTCGCTCACCCCCAGTGATTGCTACGAATTCCCATACAAATTCGTAGCCTATTGGATAACAGCCATAATGGCGTTCGCCGTAGTGTTGGTTTGCTTTGCAAACCAAACGGAAATTCGTAGCCTTTGAATGGAATGAATTCACTACTTGTGAATTGAAATGTATTTAAACACTGGAATGAATTCCCTACTAATTCCTATTTGGTTTTCGAATAATATTATATCTATCTGATGTCAAATTTTCCGCAGATATTTTTTATTCTCTACTTTGCTTTCTTTCGCTGAAATCGAACGAGGGCAGGAAATGTAATCTGTTTATTTTTGGAACGCGAATGTTGGCATGACGTCACATTCTCTTGCAAAAATATAAAAGTTATTCAATTTAAAAAATTAATTTTTTAAAGAAAATCATATTTTTAGGTATCGATGTAATGTGAAAGTTTCCGCAGATTTCAAGTCCGTTGAAATTTTTACTCTATCTAACTGTCTAGGAGATATAGAAAAGAACAACGTAACTAAAGTTAAAACTTTGTTTTTTATCTTCTGGAGAATCATTCCTCTGCACAAAACGGAAACGAAAAAAATTAAATTTAGAATCTGATCTTTTTTTGTTGTCATTCCAAAGAAATCAATAATAATTAGATTTCATTGAATTAATTTTAAAATGTTCTGGAATGAATTTCAAAATTCTCCACGCCCCTAAAATTGCAAAAAATTTGGACTACCTGTGAGCCAAATCCCATTGCTATAAGTGACATAGGTTCGTCAAGAATCAAACAAACAAACATGCAAATAAACAAACATACAAAAAAACAAACGTACAAACAAACATGCAAACAATCAAACACTTTCTTTGAAAAAAAAAGAGATGTATACGCGAAACATCCTTCTTATTTTTACATTAGAATTAAACACTACAATTCCTAAAGGAGGTTGATTAGAAAAAAACATAAATCTCATATTGTGAATAGAAGTTATGATACTAAGTTTTCGAGCAAATGTCTGAAATTAAATGAACTAAGGCAATTTTTATGTAATCTTAATGAAAAGTAACTCTTGAATGTGGTAAAGAATACAATCTGTTAAGGATATCAGCTACTCCTTGATCACAGGTATCGTAACATCGAGATTTCCCTATGATCTGTCCTCCGTTCAGTTTTAGCCTCGTCTGAGGTTCCTCATTTTACTTGTCTTGATTATAGAGTAAGTGACCAATCTTATGTGTTTTATTGAGGTGTTTTTTATCTTTTCAGTACTTTTATTGTTTAACCCTTCTGGTGGTCATTTCAACGAGGTACCTGAGGGATTGAGCTAAAATTGACCAGATCATGATGGACGAGATATCTCGTCAGTAGAAAAAAAACTAACCAGATCTTAATCTCATCATCAAAACAACGGCAATATCTGGATGACGAGTTATCTCGTTCTTTACAAAATAAGTCATATCTAGACGGGCGAGATATCTCGTTGAAACCACTTGGAGGATTAATCTTGAGCTTGTCACAACTTGCTAGCGTTTGGATTTTTACCAAACATCCGACCCTTTATGCACAGTCCAGTCACATTAATGTGACCACCTGTCAAAAGCCAGAATAACCACCTTTGGCAGAGTGGACCGCTACGAGACGTGCAGGAAGAGAGTCAATTAGGTTTTTGAAGGTGTTCAGTGGGATGTTGAGCCATGCCGACTCCAGTACCGTGGCCAGCTCCGCTAGATTACGCGGTGGAGGATCCATGACGCGAACAACCCGATCGAGGTGGTCCCACAGATTCTCGATTGGGTTTAAATCCCTTGAGTTTGCTGGCCAGGGGAGTACGGTAAACTCATCCTGGTGCTCTTCAAACCACGCACATACACTGCGAACTGTATGACACCTCGCAATGTCCTGCTGGTAGATGCCATCGTTCTGAGGAAAAATAATTCGCATGTAGGGGTGGACATGGTCCGCAAGGACAGTTACGTACTTGTGCTGATCCATCGTGCCTTCCACAATGATGAGTGCACCCAGTGAATGTCAGGAAAACATTCCCTAAACCATAATGCTCCCTCCTCCAGCCTGGATCCTTTCGGCAATTGTTGCAGGGTGTTTGCTTTCAGACGTTTCACGCCGTATACGCCAACGTCCATCTGTCCGATGGAGCATAAAACGTGATTCATCGGAAAAAGCCACCTGTCGCCACTCTGTGGACGTCCAGTTGCGGTACTGGCGTGCAAATTCCAGCTTTCGTCGCCGATGAACAGCAATTAGCATAGGTGCATTAACCAGGCGTCTGCTGCGGAGGCCCATGCGCAGCAACGTTCGCTGAACCGTTGTTGAGGATACACTCTTGGTAGCCACTTGGTTCATCTGGGCGGTCAGTTGCTCAACAGTTGCACGTCTATTCGCCCGAACACATCTCCGTAGCCTTCGTTCGCCTCTGTTATCTACAGCTCGTGGTGCACCACATGTGCCACGCCGCTGATTTTGGATAGTGCCATTTTGCCATACACGGCATACTTTAACCACGGCGGCACGCGAACAGTTCACAACAGTTCCAAAATGCTTCCACCCTTTACCCGAAAGCCAGTAATCATGCCCTTTTGGACGTCGGATAAATCGCTACGCTTCTGCAATACGCCAACGATTGAAATGCTTTCCAATACCCTATGACATCCTTTATATACACACCACTGCAATGTGCTGCCACATGCCTTTTGTGATTGGTTATTTAACGTTGACGTAGAAAGTAGGTGGTGGTCACATTAATGTGACGGGACTGTGTATAAGCATTGGATCTGTCTATATAAAGCTTGTTAATGTCAATGCATATATAGATAGTATTGGTTACTTAAGAAAAGGGAAATAATTTTTTAGGCTTAAGGAGGGCAGCTTAAAGGTACACTGCAAATGCACATCTAAAGGTGATGAAATGTGCTACTCAGTGTGAAATTTAGTTCAGAATCTAATCGTCAATGAAGGTTCTACCTTCTTTATGGGCAATTCTTGCGTTAAATCGCTTACATTGCGCATTTGCAATGACTGTAGTCACCCACTTATCATATTCCATCTACACTATATGGACAGAAGTATTTTGACATTGTAGAAATTCGGAGGAGGATCCATCTTAGTGTGCGTAGTTTTCCCTGGTTAGGACTCCCCCCCCCCCATTGTTTTTCGTATCTGGTACCATGAACGATGATGTGTATCTCGACGTTCTGGATTATTTTGCCTTGCCTACAATATGGCAATACTACGATGATGATAGTTTCTTCCAATAGGATCGAGCTCCATGTCATACTGCAAAACGTGTGCAGGACAGGTTTCCGGAAAATGAGGTGAATTTGCTAGACTGGACCGGATCTGAATCCGTTCGAGCACTTGTGGGACAAACTGGAGCAACGAGTACGACACCGCCAAGCGCGCTCATCACAACAATCTCTTCTCACAGCCTTGCAGAGGCATGGCGAGCTATTCCTGCCCAGATTTACACAGAACTGTGGAAAGTATGCCTCAACGTGTTGCAGCTGTAATACACTCTGAAACAAACAAAAAAGACATAGAAGAAATTGTCAGGATGCAATAAAATTTACAAGGTTGGTAAAGTGCTTTTAAATGAGTAAATGATTAAAGTTTTAGACTGCAATATGCAAACGTTGTTGAGAAAAATTCAAAAAAGTGGTGTAATTCAGTATGGCGTAAGTCCGCCATTATTCCTAATGCAGCATGCCGAGCGCCTTGGTATTGAGTCCTACGGGCTCTTTATAAAATCCTGCGACAGTCCATTCCGTGCTGCTTGAACCCTGTTTCGTAGTTCCAGCAGATTACGCGGTACGGGTGGAGTAATAATATCTCGTCGATTGGCATCCCATACATTTTCGATCGGGGACAGGTCCGGTGAGTATGCCGGTCATGGTAAGATATCGTTGTTTCGTAGACAAGCTCTTGAGACGGCAGCAATATGGGGTCGAGCATTGTCTTTTTGAAAAAGCGAGTGAACCTGGGATTTCAGGAATGGAAGCGTAACTGTCTGTAAAATTTCATGTACGTAACGCTGGCCTGTCAAAGAGCCCGTAACGAATAGCAAAGGTGATTTGACATCATACGCAATTGTTTCCCACACCATGAAACCAGCTCTTCTGGAGGTGTGACGATGCATAACAAACCGTGAATCATTGCGCTGACCACGTTGTCTCCACACACGGATTCGATTGTTGTTTCCACCCAGGCAGAAGAGGGATTCGTCAGTGAAGACCACTCGATGTCATTCGACGCCCCATGTCCGTCTGACACGACACCATTCCAATCTTTGACGGCGATGCAATGCTATTAAAGGCAGTCGTCGTAACGGTCTACGTGAGTTAAGTCCCACGTCGTGAAGCCGTCAACAAATGGTGCTATCACTTATTGGATGAACGAGAGAGGTTCCTACTGACCGATGAATGTTGGGACCAGTGGACAGAAGAGACGTCATTTACACGGCAACCAGGCTCAGGACACCCTCGACAAACCAGTCGTCGAGAAGACCGTCACATCATACGAAACGCACGTGTAGAGCCAACTGCCTCATTGGCCGCTATCCAGACCCAGGCAGCACCTTCACTACGGGTCACTGTGTCTTTCCGAACCATCGCAAGGCGCCTGGCTGAAGGACATTTGGTATCGCGGCACGCATAACGTGTGCTGCCAATGACATCAACAAACCGACGCCTCCGTTTAGAGTGGTGTCGCGCACGACGGGATTGGACTGCAACGGAATGGAACCAGGTCGTCTTCAGCGACGAATCTAGATTCAATTTGAGCAGTGATGACAATCGTGTTCGTGTGTGGAGGCCCCGCGGTGAACGCCTCAATCCTGCCTTCGCTTTACAGCGACACACAGCTCCCACAGCTGGTGTGATGGTATGGGGTGCCATTGCTTACGATACACGGTCACCCCTAATATTGATCCAAGGCACAATGAAAGCCCAGCGGTACGTCCATGACATCCTTCAGCCACATGTGATGCCACTCATGGTAGGGCTCCCAGGAGCCATTTTTCAACAAGACAATGCATGGCCACACACAGCAAGGATGTCACAAGACTGCTTCCGCCACATTACCACCCTTCAGTGGCCAGCTCTATCCCAAGATTTGTCACTAATCCAGCATATCTGGGATCATTTGGGACGGCAAGTTGGACACCCTACGAGTTTGGTCGAACTAGAGACGCGTTTACAGCAACTGTGGAATGAGATGTCACAGTACATCATACGGAACTTGTGTGCCTCAATGCCCGCTCGTATCGCATCGTGTATTCGCGCTAGAGGGGGTCCAACAGAGTACTAAAACTTCCATTCATTTGTACTTTTTTTCTGCAATAAATGATCCTTTTTCTTTGATTTTCTAATCACTTACTTATATCAAAGTACGTTACACGTGTAAAATTTCGTTTCATTTTGACGACTTTTTCTTGGTTCGCAAATTTTTATGGCAATGAATTTATTATGAGTGTTGTAAATCACCAATGTTTTTATATCTCTTTCTTACATTTAGATTTATGAGTTCATTTGTTTACATTACTGTTTCCTGTATGCATATTCTTATCAGTTCATTTGCGTGATACAATTCTTTTTACAATAAGCAACGATTGAATTGCCTATGATTCTTTACGCTGTTCGTATGGTTCTGTATGTTGTGCGATGTCGTGAGTGTGTGTGTGTCTCTATAATTATTAACTGCCTTGTTGCTCGGAGTGACACTCTCATTTCACACTCTCACAACATATAACATCATCTAACCGTGGTTCACAATTACGAGGTGCTGTCCTCGAATCTTTCCTTTCGGGTTCGATCTCGGGTTGTCACCAACAGCCCGATTTGTACCTACCTAGTCTTTACAATGCAATTTTCAAACCTGTTTCAGTGTAGCTTCAAAGTTGACTCTTGCGTGAAGTAAAGCGACCTACCTAAACAGAATGTAAAACTGTATGTTTTGGCATTGTTATGGTAATAATAGGCCGAGGAAATGTGAAACGTTTTGTGTTGTAATGTGCAGTGTGTTTTCTAAGCTTAAGAAGTAATTCACGTATTTGTTGTGTCCATGAGTAGTACATGTGTCCAAATCAGCAGGTAAAAATTATCATACATTTGGAACATGGAAAACATTGAATACTTGGAATTTATATCTGTGTTCCCTGAAAGTGTCTCTTGGGACTCGTCTTCTATCCTGTTACTATAATATAAATATGGGGACCATGGCTCAAATCGTCTCATAACGAATAAAAATATGATCACGGTGTATTTTGCAACCAAAATGCACATTACCATAATATCGAAATGTATTTTACAGCCTGGGTTTTTTTTTTCCTATTATACCTTCCCCAAAAAGACACGTACAAAATCTCTTGTGGTAAGCATTCAAGCTATTAAAAATATTTCTCTTTACGAGAGATCATTTGATTAATTGGTTCATATGATTATAAACATCCTTTTAGCATAATTTTTATTGGTTTTTCTTATCTGTGTTACTTTTTAAAACTGTATATATTCAACTTAGAGTTGAAACGCATTAACTGAGATTTTTCTAAAGACACTAAATCCTTATTTTCATGATGAAGTATAACATCGATCATATTGTAATATGTCTAATGCATGTAACACAGTCAAAATGCTAATAATTTTAAAGTTTCTCTCTGAAAACTAATAGTTTGTTTGTAAACAGGTGTACAGGAAAAAAATAATTTGTCAGTTATTGTCTTCTGATCTCCTTATCAAAGAGTAAAGCCTTTCAGTCATTTAAACCTAAGCAGGAATTAAGTAGCAAAAATTTTTAATTGAAATATTCTGAGATTTTAATGTTATAATGTTTATAAACGCAACAATTATAAGAATTCATTTATCGATTAGAAATGCTGGAATCGGTATTAGAATATAATTCTAGTTTCCTGGACTGAGAATTTCTATATTCAAAGGAAATAGTACCAATTTTTAAAGAGCTGTCTGAAAATAAATGCACAGAAACCTTTTTTAAGACTAACTACTGTTATAAAAATTATCTTAGTCGCTTAATCGATTTAAAGAGACTATTGTTTACTCGGGTAAAACATAGATGGCAGCACAGTATCAAAATATTTTATTCAGACCTTGATAAATCTTAAAATGTTGAGATAAGAGGCCTGGCCTGGAAAGAGAGAGCTACTGCCTAGAGGTAGTAGGTAGTTAATTAACATCGCATTTAACGCGTTAGTTAACGTCATACAGGTTATTGATATCCTAATGTGACTATCCGACACTGCGTAGAGGGGTATTTATGAAGTATATATCTATATCAAGGAGTATGAAACTGCCCACCGTCAAACCAAAGCAAAACGTTACACACTTCCTCAAAATATTAGATTTTCTTAAAAATGGAAGGTAGGTCTTATAATTAACGTCGTACTAGAGCAACACAGTGGGCTATTGGCGACGGTCCGGAATCAAACTCAAAGGGAAAGATCTGAGGACTTTTCCCTCGGGGATTGATCCCGGACCTTCGTCAATAACCTGTTGTGTTGCTCCAGTACGACGTTAATTAAAATACCTACCTACCGTGGATAACCCTACGTAATTTTGAGCCACGGTCAGATGACGAGGTCACACCTGAACTGGCACCCACTCTGCAAACTTTCAAACCACGCCTGTGAGGACATTCGAGGCCACGACAGATTTAACGTGCACCATCCCCCCTTGGAGACGATGGTCCTTGATTGGACTCAACTCTCCGATTGCTAATCCGTTACTATACAAACAGGATTTCCGCGGTGCGCCTGTCAGGAAATGACGTCCGTTCACAAGAGGAAACAAATTAACCCACTGTTATTTTTACTCCCTCCATGTATATCTCGGACGAAATATCTTCCACGATCTGGTCAATTTTGATCATTATTAGATTGATTACTAGTCGAGACAAAATTGTCCTATTACTTCAAGAGGAATGAAAAACCAAGTAGAAAAAACAAATTGTTCCTTGCCAGAATTGGTGACAGTTTGGAACAGGTTTTTGTACCAGGACACTGAAGGACAATTTTCGACTCGAAGATAAGCCACTAAGAAGTTTAGACGAATTAACTAATTGAAATGAATTCAAGTTATGCTTACAAATTTAGCAGAGTACATTAAACCAAGGATTTTATTAACCTATAAAGTAAAAAGATCGAATTGAGGTAACCAGAAAAAAACCAGATGTACGTTATTTTTAGATATGTCAGTTTACCAGGAATTCAATTTAATAAATACTTTAAGATTTTCTCTGTCCCGTTATTATCTGATAGAAGGAACCACAGTTTGCACATTTCATCGTACTATCTTCCCAAAATCAAATAGGTTTATGATTTTTTTCAAGTCAGCAAATTTAAGGTTTGCCCTCTCCGTTTATCACAACGCTGTCTTATAGACGAAATTCTATGTTCAGCAATAGTGACATGTAATTCAATTAACGGATTCAAACCCTTGTAAAAAAACACGGGGCAAATTACGAAATTATTAAAATAAGTTTAGAGCATTCATGGTTTGTTACATAGTTTTTGAATTTTGAGATCATTCTTCTAAAGTAATGAAAGGATTGTCATAATCACGTTGGAGTCATTTGAAGAGTTAATGCATTTGAAATTCAGATCTTCCTTCAATACATACTAAGATCAGTTCACAATAATTTAAATTAAATTACAAAGGTTGTTCGGTTTATTTTTGTGACTACCGTCTCTAGAAAATTTAATGGCGGTGAGATCTCATGACATTTGCTTAGTTAATTTTCCTAATTATTTCATTACAGCTAACCAATTAAATAATGACACTTTCTTAGTAAGTTTTCATAATGAACTCATTATTGTTAACCAATTAAATAACCTAGTACTATTCCAAAGTGTTTGACAACTACACGAAAAACTTGATAAAGTGATTTTCCATCCGAATAAAGTTAATTTTCTACATAGTATTTCTAAGGAGTTCTTCTCCTGCAATGTAAAATAAATCCCACCTCGTCTCTAATATTATAAAAGGAAGTGTTTGTCTGTCTGTTTTTTTCACTGACGCAAAATTCTGACGATTCTATGGCACTTGCAGCAATGAGATTTGGCACACAGGTAGTCCGAATTTTTTGCAATTTTTGGTCTGCGATGAATTTTAAAATTCAATCTAGAACATTTTAAAATGAATTTAAAGAAGTTTAATTATTATTGTTTTCTTTGGAATGGTAACCGCATAAAAATATGACAGATTCTAAATTTATTTTTCCCGATTCCGTTTTTATTTTGAGCAGAGGAATAATTTTCCAGCAGAGGATGAAAAAAAAAAGGTTTTAACTTTAGTTATGTAGTTCTTTTTTCTATCTCCTAGACCGTTAAAGATAGAGTAAAAATTTCAACGGATTTGAAATCTGCGAAAAATTTCACTTAAGATCGATACCTAAAAATATGATTTTTCTTTTAATAAATAATTTTTAAATAGAATACATCTATTATATTTTCGCAAGAGATTGTAACGTCACGCGAACTTTTTCTTTCCGATAAAAAAGATTGCATCTTTTGCCCTTCGCGTTAAAAAAAGAGAAACAGAATACATTTCCTGTCCCATTCCATTTCCGCTGAGAGCAAGAAATAAAAAACATATTGACTGGGATTGTTAAGTTTTTTTTCGTAAAATCGGAATCGCTAAAGATAGATTACAAATTTTAACGGATTTGAAATCAGCGGAAAATTTCACTTAAGTTTGAAACCTAAAAATATGATTTTCTTTAAATAAATAATTTTTAAACTGAATATATCTTCAACGGATTTGAATTCTGCGGAAAATTTTACACCAGATTAATACCTTACATCACGGCGTTGCCCGTGGTAATGGTTTGCGATGCAAACCAACGCAGTGGCTAGTAACTTATAATGGAAGTTGGCCCTTATCTATACACTTTAAATCTGTAGGCAAATTAGTCCTAACTGTTGGGTGGTATAAGTGGAGGCAACGAGTTTGTTTCCATAAAAATGGGTGAGGGCTCGTGGTCGTTGTTAGAAAGGTCAGTGCCGAAATTGTTCACGGGAAAATGTTACCAGTCACTGCTTCCGGATATTTTTCAAAGGAAGAGTTTGTAAAACAAATTATCTGCCCTTTTGGCAGTTACTTTCCGGTTTTTTAATGTCAGTTTTATAAAAAATTTTGGAACTTAGGTTCTAAAAAGAAATAGAAATGAAATCGTTTTTGAAAATATGACAACTTCACCTTTAATATCGTACAAAAAAATTCGATGCTTTGATCAAAATGCTGATTAACGTTAATTGATGGCTGTCCTTCAACTCTGATGCATTTAGCAATCGAATGAGGTAAGGGAGACATAAATTATGATTGAATGAATCAATGATTGATGATTTTAGTGTTTAATTCAAATTATTTGAAAAAATAGCACCTCCAATGAGTTCTCTAGATATATCTATTATTAAGGTACATATAAGTTACTTCTAGACTAATGTGACTCTTTCTGATTTTATAATTAAAACATTTGAATACAAAAATATTATAAAAGACAAAGTTAATTCTCAGAGAAAAAAAGATTAATACATTAATCCAAAATGAGGAAATCGGAATAGGGTCTTTTACTTGCTAATTTTTTAAGTCTTCAAAATTTAATTTTATAACGTAATGAATGTAGCTTCCCCATTTCCTACAGATTAAGTAAAATATAAAATAATTATAGAATCTGAAATATATAAAGTGCACAATTTCGTAACATGACTGTAATATTTCGTATGGACGATAGATGGCGCCACAAATCTTAACTCTTCGAATAACAGACAATTTAACAATCGGTATACATAGATATAACTTGTTCGCAAAAAATGTTTGAACAAAATGAAGTTTCCTATTTTTCTTTGTTGAACATGCAAGCTACACTTTGAATGTTATCTTTTTCATTCCATTTACATTGTGTCCAAACTATGTAAACATAATTGAGTCATTAGGCCCAAGATTCGTAAGTTTTAACATATTCATTTCTATGCACTCTATATCAAATCGGTTCCCATAGTTTTACTATTTCGGTATCCTGATTAAAATATGTAATATAGATATATCACCTAAAAATACTTAATTTGGGGTTTGCGATCTATAAATCCTAAAACGGCTTTGGAGTCTAGAATTACTTTAAACAACTTTTGAAAGCTACAAAAACCCTTTGAGGTATTTCGTCTTAAAATGTAGGATGCTGCTTAAAATGATATGTTGATAACAGACCACATTACACTGCAAAATGTTCAATTTTGTGAATGCACTGCATATATAAACTTCAAAACTCCCATGACTATACATAAAGAATTGAAAACATTCAAAGCAAAAAACCTTAAAAATCTTTTTGGTTAAAAACCAGAAATTATTCTTATATTTTTAATATTTATTTGTTTATTCAATAATAATTGGATACAAGAAGGCCGGTGTCAATTTACTTAGTTTCACTAATACAAATTATGACGATAAAACGTGTCAGCCTCACTTTCTCTATTTATTTGTTAACCTATTGTTAGCCAACTGGAAAAATATAAGACGGATTTCAATAATTGGTACCATTTTGTATTGCAGTGTTGTTGAAAATGTGATATTCTGGTGTTAAGAGGTACGCGTTTTGCATTTAATTATTTCAGAATGCACTTCCTGAATTCACGGGAAAGTAGACTAAATGTAGACTCTTAGGCAGCCGATATGCCAGATCACATGGAAGAGAGGAAGAATATTTGTGCCTGCGAGCGTAGCTATGTCCAGTAAGTTGTTATAGGTTGTCCTGGTACAAACCCCGATTGTGCATGCCTGAGTATTGTTTGTCTACCGCGAGCACTGCCACAAAGTCTGCACCAGTCTATACAAATACAAATATTGACGACCAGCTACAGGCTCAAGCCCAACACGGCTGGTCCTTTGTTTATGAATTCCCCAATTCCCACTGACTATCCAATTGTATCTTAAATTCGTACACTCCCTTTGAATTAACTATATTTTCTGGCAACGCGCTCCATTTGTCTATTACCCTATTAAAGTAGTAATTTTTCCTTAAATCCCGGTTAAAATGTATCTTATTCAATTTATACCCATGGCCCCTTGTTCTGTTATCCCTATTGAAATTTAAGCCTTCTGTGTCCCCTTGTTTTACCAACTTGAAAAGCTGAATCACATCCCCCCTCCTTCTTCTTCTTTCCAGTGTCTAGAAACGAACCTTCTCTTATTTTCTACAGGGGATGTTTCAAAACAGGCATTCATGTTTGTCCCATGTGTGCACTTAATGATAATTCGGAAATACATTTCAAAGGATATTTTTATTGATCGCCGAGATCTATACGACTAAATACTATTTTAGTTAGAGTTTTTTACTTTTTAAAGAGAGTTGAACGATACAAACATCACATAAAAGCGACACTACAGACAGGCTACTGGAAGCATCTTGTACTTGGCTTTTGGCACTCGTCCTGATCTGGCATATGCATCCGCATAGATGAGTCAATTTAATGAAAGACCCAGTGAAGAGCTCTGGAGAACCTTCTCTGATGCCAATTGGGGAGGACACAGAACTGACAGAAAATTCTTCAGTGGATATGTTACTACCTGAAGGTGCAACCTATCTCCGGGTCAATCAAGAAACAAACCACAAGAACAAAACTTACATTTAAGATTGTCCCATGGGTGCACTTAATGATAGTTAGAAAATAAATTTCTTAAGATATATTTTTATTTGTCGCTGAGATCTATACGACTAACTTTCGTTCAAATTCCAATGACAACATACTTGAAAAACAAAGTACAACTTTGTCATTACCGAGAGTCACTCCTACTCAAATGAACGAGTCCTGTTTCCATAGCGACCGCCACCACCCGAACAAGGTGTCATTTCTTGTGGTAGACAGACAATACCAACCCATCTACAAACTCTACTGCTGCCATCGAAAAGAAAATATCATTTTCTATGGTACTGAAAGGGAAGACTTCTCTAGATTACCAGTAATATTCTGAGACCTAACCTTGCATTAAAGGTCACGGAACAGCTCAATTTAAGGTGAGCAAATAATTAAAAGGGTTTTTCTTTGTGATTGATTTATTCCTTGAAAGAGTGGGTTAGCGAGTCTGATCTTCTCTGATACAAAGTTTCGACGATTTCAATAAATATCCAGCCTCGCAGCCCTCCAACCTTGAACAAAATTAAAGATCACCAAAAAAAAAAACGATTTTAGTAAAATAAAAAAAATGTCGTTGGGTCTGAAATACTAGGTGGACTGTTATTGAATTTCCAATAGGAATTGTGGAGACCTTACACTGCATCCAAATTTAATCCATCTAATATATATGCCCAGCTGGGCCCTTCTGACCTTAAAAAAAAACGAAAATGAGATGATAAAAGCGTGTTTTAGACATAATTTTAGAAGTTTTGGTTGAATTAGTAGGAGTAAAACTAGTGTCAGTGCGAAGAAGTTAAAGAATAAGAGTCCTTATGCAACACAAAAAAACTCAGCAATCTATATAATTATCACGCAGGACCCCCTGCAGCCTCCATGTAATCGAAAGTTCCAAGAAACATTCTTTTAAAATCTCACGTTTAACATGCGTTGCATTATGTCTCCATTTAAATAAATTTAATTTCATCGCAGCTAATCGTATACAGAAGTCGTTGTTGTTGTCTTAGTTGCTTTGATTTTTTTTTGTAAAGGTAAAACGTGCTCTAATTTGTTACTGCCTGAATTCTAAAATCCCTTTAGCAAAATGTCAAAATCCTTACTAAAAACTCGAAGCGATACGAGTAATCCCATCTCTAGTAACTTGACCGATATGATGGTACATACATATGAAATTCTAATTCCCTAAAATTTGATATTCATTCCGATTTGAGTCGGATTACTGCTGAAAGGATATGGAATAGATGAGGCTCCTGTAGTACAAAAACAGACCTGATTGCCAAAATTGTGAAACGAACTGTTTCCTACTCAGTAAATCATGTTATTTATCATTGTGACCTTTTATTAAAAATAGCAAATTATGAAAGACCTACGAAAATAAGAAATATATACTTAGTAAAAAAAAAACCAAGAACACTTATAAGGCTAATGTTGAAATATTATTCGATATCTGTGTATGCTAATGAAGTGGTCATTTTATGCAGTTATGTACGATACAAACCACGTGCATGTCAAAGGATAGTCTTTTAGAAGAACGGAAGAACCAAAGGAAAGAGGACAAAGTAACAATACAAGTACTGCAGAAAAATAAAACTTTGTAATGTTGACTGTAGAAGATGCATAGATGAGTAAGTAGTAGGGATGCGACATCAATAGCAAAACATCGATGTTTTGAAACATCGATGTTCAAAATTAAAACATCGATGTTGATAATACATCGACCTAAAAACATCGATGTTTTTAAAATTCAGTGTATTTAAACTTTTTCCCCCATTTCTTAAAACTGGTTTAGGAACTTGCGATGCTACATCGACAGCAAAATATCGATGTTGATAATACATCGCCTCAAACCATCGATGTTTTGAAAATTCAGTGTATTTAAACTTTTTTCCCCATTTCTTAAAATTGGTTTACCAACTGTTGATGCGACATCGACAGCAAAACATCGATGTTCAAAATTAAAACAACGATGTTGATAATACATCGCCCCCAAACCATCGATGTTTTTAAAATTCATTGTATTTAAACTTGTTTCCCCATTTCTTAAAACTGGTTTAGCAACTAGTGATGCGACATCGGCTCCAATACATCGATGTTTTTTTCTAAAACATCAATGTTTAGAAAACATCGACATCAATGTCGCATCCCTACTTTTCAGACCCTTCATCCTTGGTCACTTTGGTCTAAAAGTATGTTCAATTTGCTGATTATGAAAATTATGCTACTTGGTTATTTTTTAAATTTTTATAACGGTACTTTTTTTATTTAAAATAATACATCGATGTTAAATACATCGATGTTTTTTAAAAAGCATCGATGTTTTGAAAACATCGACATCGATGTCGCATCCCTAGTAAGTACACGAGGAATGGACCCTCCAAATGGTTTCGACGAGTTAGCTCGTCTATCAAGGCCTAACTAAGTTGGCTAATGACAAGATGTATCAAGATACTACCGATTTTTGAACGATGAAGATATCAAGATGCGGTCATTTTTTACCTAATGACGGGTTCTGGTCCGTTAAAATCATGTAAATTTTCCTAATGACGGGTTCTCGTTCATTAAAATCAGGTCAGTTTTACTGATGACGGGTTGTCGTCCAATGAAATCAGGTCAATTTCCAAAAAAGGAGTTATCGCCCATCAAAATCAGGTCAATTTTACCAATGGCGGGTTCTTGTTCATTAAAATCAGGTCAATTTTGCTAGTAACGAGATACCTCGTCGTAACAATCACCAGTAGGATTAAAACCAGCGAAATTTCTTTAATAAATCATTTAGATCATAACAGTATACTAGATGAGTCAGATTGAAAATTTAGGTGACTTTTTTCTGGGACTTCTAATAGTACTGTAGGAAAAAATTGAAACATCTGTTTAAGACGTTTCACTCGTTCCGAAAGCCGTTTATAAATTTACAATGGGGTGAGGTTCGAAGAGAAATGAGGAAGGAAAATAGACAACTGCAAGAAAAGATGTTTCTCGCTGCAATGTCAATTAAGTGGCCTTATATTTTGATGGTAGCTAGGACAAAACCTTTGTGTGCAACTTACAGAACCATCAGGAAATGACAGTTGAACAGCTACGTTAAGAGAAGTGAAGAAAATACTTTCTTCACAAATGTTGCTAAATCCATTAGTTACAGCCTATGAAGAAACAGTAAAAATTTCTTTCATGCGGGAACAACGTTATCTTCGGGAAATATACTGAAGTTTCATAATGTTACATTAAATTTATCAGAATACGATTCTGCAATAGAAATATGTTACAAATACTTAAATCACCTTCAGTTCTTCAATTTAATTGTTTAATTTTAAGGGGGAAGTGGAAACACACGTCGGCAATGGTCCGACCTGCCATGGCCACCCTAGGGCAGTATTGCCCTAAATCATTTAAAATAATAAATCATTTAGCTCATAACAATCATCTAAGCACGACTGCCTTGCTGCACACCTGCACTGGTTTGGTTTGTTGGGGTTCTATGGTGCAATGGCCATATTTGACCATGCTGCGCCATACACAAGGAATACAATATCAAGTAATAGACACACATATTAAAAGTTTTACTGACAGAGAAGGGAGAAATACACCCTGGGAGGAATGCAACCACCTGCACAGGATCCAAGTGTTGTCGTCCCCACAATGCCTGCTGAGCCAGCACTCACTTCCCAATTCACTATGCTGTAAATCGTTCCACTTATGGTCTGTTGCTTTTTAACACTAGGTGATAGCTCACACTAGGTGACAGCTTCATATCTATGAAGTAGGAATGCGACATCGATGTCGATGTTTTTACAAAAACATCGATGTATTGGAGTCGATGTTTTCGTAACATCGATGTTTTTACGCTGTCGATGTTTTATTTTTAAATGAAAAAAGTACTGTTATAAAAATTTTAAAAATAACCAAGTAGCATAATTTTTATAATCAGCAAATTGAACATACTAGAAGACCAAAGTGGCCAAGGGTGAAGGGTCTTAAAAGTAGGAATGCGACATCGATGTCGATGTTTTCAAAACATTGGTGTTTTATAAAAAACATCGATATATTGGAGCCGATGTCGTATCAATAGTTACTTAACAAGTTTTAAGAAATGGGGAAAAAGTTTAAATACACTGAATTTTAAAAACATCGATGGTTTGGGGCGTTGCATTATCAACATCGATGTTGCATCACTAGGTGCTAAACTATTATTAAGAAATGGGGAAAAAGTTAAATGCTCTGAATTTTAAAAACATCGATGGTTTTTTGGGGCAATGTTTTACCAGCATCGATGTTTTAATTTTGAACATCAAAGTTTCAAAACATCGATGTTTTGCTGTCGATGTAGCATCACTAGTTGCTAAACCAGTTTTAAGAAATGGGGGGGAAAAGTTTAAATTCACTGAATTTTAAAAACATCGATGTTTTTGGGCGATGTATTATCAACATCGATGTTTTAATTTTGAACATCGATGTTTGAAAACATCGATGTTTTGCTGTTGATGTCGCATCCCTACTATGAAGATCACGCGTTTTCTGTGAGTAGTATGGGAAAGTTTAGCCAAATTTTCAACACCAGCACTAATTAAAAATGTGTTTTTCAGAACAAAACTGTAACATTTTGTTTCATTTGTTTGATAGTTTTAGAATGTGCTTATGTGTGTTTGGGAGGTACAATGTGATTTAAGCGTTGAAACGTGTCACGTTTCGAAATGGGTATCTTTCACCTTTCAATTATTTGCTGGAAAGACCTAGATTGATATTGCTGAAGTTCTTGTGCTTCATAAGGGTATCCTTCTTCCACTATTTCCACTATATCTAATTAAATATAATTTTTTTAAAGTTATGTTACAAATAACGTTAGAAATCTCTATTTTTGAATATTTTCGATTTGTTCAAAGCTCTAGGAGCCTGTCTAGATATTTTAAAACTTGTTGTGCGTTATGATTTTTTTTTGCGTCAGACATATGTGAGCCATAGGCCAAATTTCTCGCACTAAGACCCTCATCTCACTCTCCAAACTTCCGCACCACACCGACGTGAGGGCAATTGAGGCCACGGTGGATTTAACGTGAACCAACACACTTGTGCACGACAGTCTTGGACTGAACCTACTTTCGAACATGTAATCCTCCGATTGTTAATCCGTTGCCATTCCCAATGGCAACCGCAGCTCTTCATAATCTGAGATACCTGTCACAAATTTGAATTCCATGTTTCAAGTTAGATTAATTGCATATTCGTATTTCAAAATAACAGCTGAAACGAAAACATACCTTGTGACTACGTATAATATTTTGTGGGGGGGGGGGGATCTGTAAATAGAAATAAACAGTTGTCCTTAAAATTTAAATCCAACCAAATACCGTCTTGTACAAAGGAGGCTGCAGCACTGTCGGGGCCTCAAATGTCATCAGATTACCGTGGTGTGGAAGTTTGAAGATGGTGACGGCTCAATTTTGACCTCTTCATCTGACTGTGGTTCAAAATTACATAGTGTAAAATTACTCGGATCTTTCACTTCGTGTTTGATCCCGCACCATTGCCAATAGCCCACTGTGCTGCTCCAGTGCGAAGTTAAATAAATTCCTATCTACCGTATAGTTTAATGCATAAAGGTAAATATATCTTTTCGAGCATTACAATAAGCAAGTTTCGAAAACACTACAAAGTATCCCCCATTCTGTGACGCTCGAAATACTCGGTGTGTAGCCAGCTCAAAATGTTTAACTCTGCTGGTATCAGGTGCTGAACACAGAAATTGTAAATTGAAAGTGTGAACTGAAAAAATTTAAACTTTTTCTATCAATACAATGTGGAAGTCTCAAAACCATCTCAAAGTATTCCCCAATTTTGTGACACTTGAAATACTCGACATGTTTTATTGTTGTCAGTCAATTGTTTAACTCTGCTGACATTATTAACTGTTTAAAGCTGAAAATGTGAACTAAAACTGAATCTGTCAGTGGAAGATTCAGAAATGGAAGATTTTTTGTTGAAACACAATGTTCAAGTTTCAAAATCATCACAAAGTGTGTGGCCAACTCAATATGGTTAACTTTGCTGATATCATTAACTGCTCAACGCAGAAATTGTGAACTGAAGAAATTGAAACTTTCGTTCCATACTATGTGCAAATTTCAAAAACTCCACGAGGTATTCTCCATTTTGTGACACTCGAAATACTCGTTGTGTGGCCAACTCAAAGTGTTTAACTCTGCTGATATCAACTGTTCAACGCTGAAATTGTGAACTGAAAAAATTGAAACTTTTTCGGTCAATACAATGTACAAGTTTCAAGGAAACCAGAAAGTATCCCCCATTTTGTGACACTCGAAACACTCAAAGTGAGGCCAACTCAAAATGGTTAACTCTGTTCATATCATTTACTGTTCAACGCGGAAATTGTGAAATGAAGAAATTGAAACTACCAATCGATACAATGTGCAAGTTTCAAAAACACCACAAAGTATTCCCCATTTTGTGACACATGAAGTACTCGGTGTGTGGCCAACTCAAAATGTTTAACTCTGCTGATATCATTAGCTGCTCAACGCAGAAATTGTGCTCTCTGTCGTCTCATGATGCCCCAGAGATCCTCAATTGGGTTAAGATCCGAATTACAAGCAGGAAGGGGGACTGGCGGAAATCAATGATGGCTCCTGTGAGAGCGGACGTTTTTTCTCCCTACTTCCCCGGTGTCCTGGTGTAGAATGGAAAGTTCAAAGCGTCAGGGATTAAATGCCATTTTAAGTAAATCCTTCCGATGCAAATTAAAACCTGAACGTGTACAAACTGAATGTTTAAGTCTTCCTGCCGTTTACTGTTTAGTGGGGATTAAAATCCCTCGAAAATAATAAAATAAATCACTTCATTTCACGACGGACTGCCATTTGGTCTGTCTAAGAACATATATCGGGCTTCCTTTTAAACCTAGTTACCTCGAGGAGTTAGTTTATTATTTTGTTTACGCATCAATGTACAGTCGCTAGAAAAAGCGAAGCTCCTCCTTTATTTCAAACGCCATTCATAGTAGAGCAAATGCATAGATATCCTTCAATAGGAAAATAACGTCCTCTGCAAATTCAGATGCAAAACAATAGCATTGGAGGCCGGTTTCATATAAAAGTTTTGCACAAACAACAATGTGTCCAATGAAAACCACATGTTTTGATGACTTAATCAGATTCTGCATCGTTAAATTAGTCTAAGTACGAAATTTCATGACTTTGCTATCTTGTTATATTCGAGATATTCGATGTTAAAGTTGCCGTCAATTTCAAGGATCATCTCCACATTGAAGATCGCTATTAGTAAACCTAAATTAACTGTAGTTGTAGCTACCCAAATTTTTCAAATTTGAACACTTTTTCAAATGTATTTGTCAACGCGTGCAACCGATCCGTGAATTATAATATTTATTATGCAAGTGAAAACGATTCGAGAGTTACATTTTACATTTATTATTCAAGAGCAAATGATCCAAAAATTATCATCCCATGTTTGTCAGACGTTTTTTAAACTTTTGGTTGCCCCCTGATGTCGCCACAATTAGGAAGATTTAATGTAACGCAAAAATTTAATTAGGATATTTATTATGCAAGTGAAAACGATTCGAGAATTACATTTTACATTTATTATTCAAGAGCAAATGATCCAAAAATTATTACCCCATGTTTGTCAGACGTTTTTTAAACTTTTGGTTGCCTCCTAATATCGCCATAATTAGGAAGATTTAATGTAACGCAAAAACTAACCATTGGAATGAATGGAAATTTCAGTCATATTAGAAGTCCTTCTGAATCGGTTCCCATCAAAATGTAGTAAAGTTTCAATTCATAAATTTTTCAAACATTACTTTGATAATTATTATTGTAGACTAAAAACAAATTTTTAAAATAAAATATTGGCTGAATTTTGATCGGGTTCTTGAACAGTAACATGGTACAAAATATCATCGTTAAGAAATATTATTTAGGAAGATATCCATAATAGTCTAAGAAACTGATTAAACGTTAGGAACTCCAATCTTTCTGTACTTATAACTTCGAAATGCTTTGAACTATTAACAGGAAATTTGGTATCTGCAGCTAAATTTTGGTATAGATTCGAAATAGGGAGGTTTTTTGAAATTATGATGTTGATGCTCAATTTAATATGAAGACGACCTCTTATGCAAACTTTATGCATTTTAATTTATAGAAGGAATTAGTTCCGATCAAACGCCATCTTTGAATTTTCTCTTCTGTAGAATTGCGTGAACTGTACAAGTGTTACAAAGGTGTTTTTTAGATCTTTAAAATGACCGATTTCTATTCTCCATAAGATAAGTGGTTGCCTTGCTGAAAAACTGAGAGATATAATTTTAGTATTAGATTTACAGAGAACTTGTGGAAAGTACTCATCGACGTGTTGCAGCTGTAATACAAGTAAAAGGAGTGCCCACCCATTATTAAATGGAATAATAAAACACTTCTTCAAAAAAACATGCAGTGTCCATATACTTTTGTCCATGTAGTGTATATGTTACCTCTAAAGTGCAGTACTCAGTTATTCCACAGATTATCTAGGTAATGTGAAGATTAACTAGAGTGTTCCGTTAAAGTGCCGAAAATTGCTTGATTTTTCAAATTACCTAAGTAATCTGCAAATTACCTAGATAATTTGCACATCACCTACTAGGTACTCGTTAAAGTGGAAATATGATATTTACTGGAACAAATCTGCAAATTGAATAGATAATCTGAACATTACCTACTGGGCACTCGTTAAATTGAAAATAAGATCTTTGCTGTAACAACAGCAACGTTTCTGCACGCTTAAATTAACATAATGATATTTATCTATTTTTCGATACCTAAAGAATCAAGTTAATACAAACAATCAACCAATTAGTTGATAGAATCAATCATCAATCAATTAAATAATTATAGCAGAAAGAATCGAACGGTTTAAAACAGGCAAAACCAAACTCAAAGTGTAGGGAGGGATGTAAGATGTAGGGAAAGGAAATGAGAGAAACAATCTTTTGAACTTTAACGACATGGAAGCCGTTAATGTTCACATTACCTAGGTTAAACGCGGAAAACTCTTGATTCAGCACGTTAACGGAGCTAATCAGTTAATCTGCAGACTAGCTATACAGAGGCTGTTCGCACATTTTTCATACGATTTTGATTAGCGGTAATAAAAAATATTTTGCTGCAAAAGAAATAATTGCATTTGTGCTATGTTTTTAAAAGTCAAAATCATCGTCTGCGGCTTGAGAGGTTTGTTTTTATTCAAAATGACGTTTTTAACGAAGCAGTGGTTCGAAGGCTATATTTATGCTCTTTCCGAAGAAAAATATTCATATTCCGTTATCCAAAAACGATGTGAGAGTCATGGTTTTGTGATATCTAAAGCGTCGATAGGTAATAACGATAATAAAGGTAATTTCAACAAGAAAGGGAAAAAACGTCAAATTGGAGCCTCAAGTGGGACAAAAATTCCAAACAAGTATCCAAGGAAGAAACGGACATCTTCGACTATTGCAAAGGTACGTCGTTTAATGCTAAAAGAAATTCCCCCTAGTCAAAGGACAGTTGCAAAATCATTAAAATGCTCGGTGTCCACTGTAAACAAAATGATAAACGTTGATTTAAATCTTAAGAAAGCGAAAATGCAATGTGCCTCGTCTTTCACCAAAGCATATCGCTAAACGCAGGACACGCTGCCGAATTTTATATGAAAAACACTTATCCAAAGGAAAATGGAAAAAAATTGTCACAATATATGAATCATGAGTGTATTTAAATGAGTGCAGCAAAAAAAGTCATTTATTATCATAAAAGGGGAGAAAAAAATGTAAGTACATTTTTCACAGAATCGAAAGAAAGTTTTTCTAAGGGATTCATGATTGTTGCCGGTTTTTCATATAATGGCAAGTTAAAAATAAAAATAGTGGAAAAAAATGTCAAGATTAACTCCAAATACTATCAGGAACATATTTTATCGCCAATTTTTCTGAATGAAATACCATCGCTTTACTCACAGTGCCATCAATCTGTGGAACTCCACCAAGACAAAGCTAGCAGTCACACATCAAAATCCACTGTAAATTTCCTTAAAGAAATGGAACAAAAAACCGGTATCAAGGCCATACCCTTCACTGATATCCCTAGTAAATCTCCCGTGCTTTCGGACTTTTAAAATCTGCATTATCCAAACGTTTTCCCCAACCCTTATAGGACTCAGGAAAGCTGTTCAGGAGGAATGGGATAGAATACCTCTTCTGACACTTCAAAAGGCATTATTATCCAGGAAATTACGGTGTCGAAAGATAGTTCAGAATAAGGGCTATCAAATAGAACATTTAAAATAATTTTACGTAAATTAGTTTTGTGAATACAATATACATTGTCTAAAAAATGTGTGAACAGCCTCTGTATAATATGCACATCAACGGCTTTCGAGCTTTAGCGGTAACGTATGTAACGGATTGCCAAGGATTGTCCAAAACCATTTTCAACAAAATAAATTGAAACCAAATGCTCAGGGAACATTTCGAAATCAGTGAAGAATTTGAATCGGTGAAACGCATTTTCGTAGTTGACTTACTATACTTACATTGTGGACCAGCGGGTAATGTTTGAAAAAAAGTCTAATAGATGGCGCTAGCTGCTAGCAAGTTAGGCCAAACTTGGTGTGTGTGTATGGCCAACGCCGTATGGCCCAGTTTTCACAGACGGCGCATTAAGCGCTGCAAAATACAGACAGCTTACGAACGGGTAGTGTTTCCCTTTTCTTCACTGTAATTACTTGGTCCTTGGTCAATGGTTCATGCAAGATGGTGGAAGACCACATCGCACGGCGGAAGTTTTCGAAGTGCTCAGTGAGCATTTTCACTGTCGAATCAATAGGTTGGATTACCCATCGTATTTCGAAGGTTGTATTTAATGGCCGCCCTATTTCCCGGATTTAAACCCTTGCGATTTATATTTGTTGGGTTATATATTTGAAAAGCAAAGTGTGGCAGACAAGTTCTAAGACACTTCCTAATCTGAAAACTGTCGTTACAACTGTAGTCGACACGATTGACACCCAAGTCTCCTCACGCGTGAAGGATGGATTCCTGAACCGCCTCACTGCTGTCCTTATTAAAGAAGGTGGTCACATCGAACCTCTTTGTTATTAATTGCCTACTATATAATTTAAATATGTATCTATCATTAAAATATTTTCATCACTCTTATGTGTTTTAAAATTTCGATTCATTTTTTAAATACTTTTTATTTTATCTAGAGATATATATCATTTATTTTTTACGATAAAATTTAAAAAACTGATTGTGGTTATTTTGAAAGTCCACTGTCCTCTTAAGAAAAACTTCACATTTTCTATACAATCAACCCAGAATTGGCTGTTAAATGACATGAAACATGGTTTATGAAGTTGAATTTTTATATAAATTCGAGATTCAGTGTCAAAATACGGAACTACCAATTGATATGAAGATTCAATGCACCATAAATTAAAAAAAAAAAACTTTAGTTCCTATTGAATGATACCTTTAAATTTTATTTACTATGAACGATGCACGAATAAAAAGATGGTGGTTCCGGCAATTGTACAATCAAATTATCACAATCAACTGAGATTTTTAAAACAAGTAACTAATAAGGCATTTGGAAATGTTAGAACAGTTTTCGATTAGTTTATAGACTGAGTATCCTTCATTAAGTGTGTTTATGCTCTTAATCTTCGCAAATTTTTTAAATACACTATATATCTGTCACCTAAAAAATGCAAATGTCATCTGAAAATATTAAAAGCAAATTTTTTAAAGTATTTTGTGGGAGGTACATTTTCAAATCTGCCAATGACAATATATTGATGCGTATAGTCACAAATAATGAAAATCGGACTTATCTTGGAAGGTAGATTACCCTCTCAGGAAACACGTGATTTCTTTTTCAGTAAATTTTTGGCTGACATCAAGTCCTCTTACAGACTCTCACACATCGGTATCAAATAAAAAAAGATCTTTACAGCACTCTGCAATGGCTTTGTTCACTAAAATCCTCATTTAATGGAGGAAATAGTAGAAACCAATAGATTTATCGGTGTTTGAAGAACGCAATACTTTCTACAAATCCTCTTCGAAAGATCGCATTTCTGGTACTTTCGACTGTTCAAAAAATACCTCAGAAGAGATTCTTTTGATCGTGGTCCTTAAAATTGTGCAAAAGATACCTGACTTTGGTAGTCTGTTTAAAGAATATACGGGTTTTAATCAAAAATTGTATTCTATGACTAAAGTGAAAATCGTTTCAAGAAATATGGTATACAATTTATTTTGATGGGTGATTGCTGGTATTTATAAAGGTGATTCGATTGTAAAAATCCAGCATGGGAAATTGCATATTTAACAAAGGTGATTCGATTGTAAAAATCCAACACGGGGAATTGCATATTTTACAAAGTAGATTCGATTCTAAAAATCCAACACGGGAAAAATTGCATATTTTACAAACTAAAAAAGCATCCACAAAATTCTTCTAAATTGATAAAACATCATTAGTTTATTGTGAATAAAAGGTAATATCTTATGGAGAAAAAATCAATCACATGAACCGAAAATTCCAAAACAAAATTTGCGTGGTTCATTTATTTGTAAAAATTCTCTAAGAATCGTGAAAGAACTGCAAATATTAACTATCGAATACTTAACTTGATGAAACTCTTAAAGGGGAAGTATATTTTGTAGATTTTTCAAATAAGACAAGATTAATACATGTTATAAAAACTCGAAGTTAAAATATTGTAAGAAAGTTAACGAAAAGAAGTAGGTCTTATTTGCCTACTACAATTTCTCTCCAAAACACTTTTCAGTTTAATAGACATAAGCGGAACATTAATTTATCTTTTTTCCTTGTAGACAATTTACCTTCGAAATAAAAAGCTGAAATGTTAAAATCCTCAATTTATTTTAATTTAAAAAACTAAATGCAAGCAAACCATTTTCACTTATTACTTAATTTCCTCTTAGATTTCGTAACGCAAGAAAAAGAAAAATAGAGAAATTTCATCCTGGAAAAGCGCACTATTTCGTAAGAATTGTGAGGAGCTAGTTTGCGTTAATTAGACGAAGAGAAACGTGTCTTTATACTAGAAAATGTTATCAAAAGAAAATTCTTACTTTAAATACAAATAAAATAACGAATTGCTTTTCTCATTTTAAGAAGCTGTTCAAGATAAGGAACATGTTGCAGGACGGATTATACATGTTGCAGTTTATACGGATTTCACATTTTAATGCCATTCTAAAATAATGCACGATATCTTGGTTTTTCTTGCGGTCATGCTTAAGTGTTAATTCAATTGATTGAATGACAATAATCAATTAAAATTTGATAAATCTTGATAGAACTTTTGATATTTATCTACACATGAAATTAAAGAAATACACTCTATAACAAAAAAAGATAGATATCCTCAAAAATATCTGTTACATTTCGACCACAGATTAGGAATCTTTCCTTATACAGTCAAGCTCACTTATTGCGAGCTCGAATACAGTGAAATATCGGTTATATACTTTGTTCTGTCAGTTTGGAATTGCAATATTAAATAGTGTTAAAAGGATCGCATGCAGAGAAGTATTGGAGCCTGAATATCGGATACTGCGAAGTTTTGGTTCTGGTAAGGAACCAAAACCCCTCTTTTTTTTCCAACTGAGGGCGACAAAAACAAGAGGAGGGAGAGGCAATGGAGAAAAATTTCCGAGAAGAGATCTTGGTTTTTGGTTGTTTTTTGGTTACTAGGGTAACGTGTTTTAACCTCGAGTTGTAAACCGGATATAATATAAGAGGTATAATATAAGAGGACAGTTGTGAATTTGTCATGTTATATTACAAGGCAGAGTACATATCAAGCAGATTGGTTCTTTGGGAAGGTTTAGTAAGTGTTTTTATCAAAATTTGTTACAACAAAATTGCAGCTTTTAGATATGGGCATAATAAAATGCGTGTGAAAGTGTATTACAGATCTCAGATTCTTTTGAATCTAGAAACTGATCTGTAATTTGTTGCGAACATTAAAATCGCTTGCCAATTTTTAGAGGATACCTTTCGTTTGGTTCAATCGAAAACCATCCAAAACTGCTGGAAACATGCAGAATTTTTAGGGGGTCTTGGAGACTCAGATTTCATTTCTGAGCCTGATTCTAAAAAAAGTTCCCTGTGGAAAAATTTACAAGAAAAAATAATTTTGGATGTGGTGATGTTACTTTTGTTGATTATGTTGCTAGCGATTGCAACGTGGAAATAGAAGCACAACATACAGACGATGACATCATTCCATCAGTGTTACAAAATACTTCTGATGGTTCCGAAGAGAAAGACATTGAAATTTAAGTAAATAAACAATTAGTGGCATCATTATCTGCCTTGTACAGTCTTCAAAATTTCCGTGCGTTCTTCGAATCACATAACATTGACTTCCTAGATAATTTTATTGCACTGGAAACGAATTATGCAACTGCATTGTACATTCAACTATTCAAAAGAAAGTTTTAAAGACTTTTTACCACTTATATCAAACGAAGTTTTAGCCTTCGTGTGAAAATTCTTTTACTTGAGACCGTGAGGGTATGTCTATTTTTACTATATCGGATATAACGAATAATTTTCAGTGTTTCGTGCGACTTCGCTATATGCGGGCTCGACTGTATACACCTGTTGAATACTCAGTTCAGCTGCAATGGAGCTCCCACTATTCATTCATTGGACACCAAATTTTAATCACTTGCATGTTCGTTCAAAATGTCTTTGCATACGAATTTCATTACAACTGGACAACTCCTTCATGGTGCGTCAATGTTTTTTGTAATAGAAGATGCATAAAAAAGCAAGGTATTTTTACTAGCTAACTAACTACATTCATTACCGGATAGATTAATATAAATATACACGCCTACATTATGATTGCGTTTATAGCTAATATTTTTGTGCCTATATTCATGGCCATAATACTTAAATAATGTATTCTGTCTCCTAATCATAAGCATTTTCGAAACGTAAGACTAGTAAAATTTTTAAAATAAGGTAATACTTGGTAAAATAGTTTCAGATAGTAAAAATCAAAATGAATATTTCCAAATGTAAAGCATTGGGGATCAGAATTTAAAAAGATGGTGAATGAAGAATATCATTGGTACATGCTTTTTACTTAAAATTTTTTACAATTTTTTAATAAGTACAGTTTGCTTTTATTATTGTTACAAGGTGTTTCTTTTTGAAGTCTTTTAATTTTCATAATTCGTTTTTAAGGGTCATCCATAAGTTTGTTATTCATTATCTTTTTAAAAGATCCTTTTATGCTTTTTATAAACTGCATCACTTCATCTATTTTAAATAATTTACGTCAATTTATTTTAATACTGCATTTTACTTTTTATGTTGAAGATGCATTTGCATATTTACTTTTTTCGTTGTTTGGTTTAAATTTTTTTCTTTTTCGAGTTATTTACTTATGCTTTACCTTCCTTTTAATAATGATCTGATTTCTATGTTGACATTTTTTAAATACGTTTTATTGAATCTTATTGTCTTGCAGTAACTTATTAATTTTTGAATCTATCACCAAATCAACTAACCATGATGCAACAAAATTGTTCATGATAGTTAAGGCAGGAAAGAGGAAACTCAAGTAACAGGGCGCACCTACGGAGGCGCTATGAGGACTTAAGCCCCACCCAAACCGTATAAAAATTCAAAAAATATCCTCCTAAAAATCACTGATTGCTTCTTTAAAAATCATGTACAAAGGTGTTCTGATAATTTTCTTCTTACAGTCAACTGATATTTCTTCGTTGCTTTTAGCCCATTTACAAGAGTACTCCATTTCTTATTTATTTGGGTAGGACAAAATGAACGAAGATGTTAATATTGTTCATTAAAAGGTTGGAAAATTTTCTCTTCACTACAGCTTCAATACATTCGTCTCTGACTAAACACTTTACAATTAGTAACTAGGTAACACACTCCAAAACTAGTCTTTATGTAGCACACTCCAAAACTAGTCTCTAGGAAACGCACTCTAAAATTGATCACTCCAATGCTAGTCTCTAGGTAGGTAGCTATGTATGTAGTGATCTTAAATAACGTTGCACTAGAGCAACATAGTTACTAGTCTCTAGTAAATATACTCAACAATTAATCGCTCCAATATTAGTCTCTAGGTTTTATACTCAATAATTATTCACTCCGATACCGATCTCTAAGAACCATAATCTAAAATTAATTACTCCAATACCAGTCTCTAAGAAGCATAGTCAAAAATTACTCACTCTAATACCAGTCTCTAGGAAACATACTTTAAAATTGATCACTCTAATACTAGTCTCAAGGAAATATATTTCTAAAATTAACCACTCTAATACCAGTCTCTACGCAACATACTTTAAAATTGATCACTCTAATACTAGTCTCAAGGAAATATATTTCTAAAATTAGCCACTCCATTATCAATCTCTGAGTAACATACTCTGAAATTGATCACTCCAATATTAGACTCTTGGTAACACACTCCAAAACTAGTTTCTAGGTAACCCACTATAAAACTAGTCTCTAGGTAACACACTAAAAAACTAGTTACTATGAATCTAGTCCCTCGAGAAAGCACACCAAAACTAGTCAGAAGGAAACACACTGTATAAAATTAATTACTCCAATTTTAGTCCATACGTAACATACTCTAAAATTAATTACTCCAATACCAGTCTCTAAAAAGCATAGTCAAAAATTAATCACTCTAATACCAATCTCTACGCAACATACTCTAAAATTGATCACTCCAATACTAGTCTCAAGAAAATATATTTTTAAAATTAATCACACCAATATCAGTCTCTGAGTAACATACTCTGAAATTGATTACTCCAATAATAGACTCACTCTTGGTAACACACTCCATAACTAGTCTCTATGTAACACACTCAAAAACTAGTTACTATGAATCTAGTCGCTCGGGAAAGCACTCCAAAACTAGTCTGAAGGAAACACACTGTATGAAATTAATCACTCCAATACCAGTCTATACGTAACGTACCCTTAAATTGATCACTCCAATTCTAAATCTAAAGTAACATACTCCAAAACTAGTCTCTAGGTGTATCCTCTAAAATTAGTCTCTGATTAACACTCAAACTATTCTATATTTTAAAGATATTTTGAAACCACCCCTAAATAAAGAGCTTAAAATAAAATTGTAGGCCCCTCCAGGTTAACATAGCACGTATAAGAATGCCATCCAGATTTCCAATCATGAGCTGTTCCTGTTTAATCGGATGCAAAAAGCCGTGCGACTGAAATTTATGTCCCTTTAGCTGTTGCTCTCTCATTAAGGAGCTACCCTTCCACTTGAAGGATCGGAGGATATTGAAAGGACACTGGCTGAAGGGACGCTATTTAATCAGCCTGACAATAAAATGGGGATGAACGTCCTTACAATCAGCTCCCGCTGTGTCTGATCGGAATGCTGCGCTATCAGTTGATGCACACTTCTGATGTCATCCTCCTGACGCAAAATTCATGCCAGACTGTCAAATGTGTGGAAATGCGAGTGACGAATGATTAAATGCTGAGTAATAATAATAATGTAATTCGCCTCTTGGAATAGGCGTATTTTGAAACTGCTTACTGAAAATTATCAAGTTTGTCATCACATTCAAGAGCGTCAAAGGAATCGCATCTTTTTGTTTGTGTAATAATACGAGTGTATAACATGGGGTATAAGTTTAAGTATTACTTAAAATTATGAAGTTTGTCATCACATTCAAGAGAGTAAAAGGAATCGCATCTTTTTGTTTGTGTAATAATACGAGTGTATAACATGGGGTATAAGTTTAAGTATTACTTAAAATTATGAAGTTTGTCATCACATTCAAGAGAGTAAAAGGAATCGCATCTTTTCGTTTGTGTAATAATACGAGTGTCTAACATGGGGTATAAGTTTAAATATTACTTAAAATTATGAAGTTTGTCATCACATTGAAGAGCGTCAAAGGAGTCGCATCTTTTCGTTTGTGTAATAATACGAGAATACGAGTGTCTAACATGGGGTATAAGTTTAAATTTATTTCATATTTAATTTAATATATTTTAACAGTTTCATTTCAGATATGGGTTTACTAAAAGAGCAAATTACTTAAAATTTTGAAGTTTGTCATCACATTGAAGAGAGTCAAAGGAATCGAATCTATACGTTTGTGTAATACGAGTGTTTAACATGGGAAATAACTTTTAATTTCTTTCATATTTAATTTAATATTTTAAGATTTTTTTACAGATGCGGGAAAATATTTGCTCTAATCATTTGATAGTCTTTATTAAGTGCAGTGTGTAAACTGGGAATATATTTTCATATTTAAATGGTGTGGTCAAATTATAAGAGCAACAGAGCAAGAAAGGTATTATCTGAATTTTGGGGGAAATGGATTCGAAATTAAAATGATCTAATAGCTTTATCTTGTCGAAAATCTCAGTATCCCTTTTTACCTAACTGTCCCGTTCCAGTCCTATTTCCCATATTATATGGTCAGTTATAGTCGAGTTGGTGGAGTCGCGGATTAGCAACTGGAGAGTTGCGAGTTCGAAACTTGATTCAACCAAAGACCGTCGTATACATGGACGATGGTGCACGTTTAATCTGTCGACTTCTCAAATGTCTTCAAGTTGGCGTCGTGACATGGAAATTCGGAGGGTGGGATGCAGGTATTGACCTTGTCATTTCCCTTCGCTTCAAAATTATGAGGTGTTGTCCTAGGATCTTTCCCTTTGGGAGGAATCCCTCTGCTCCAGTGTGACTAACTACTCACCGACCCCTATTTAATATAGTACATAAATTAAGATTTATACTCGTAATATAAGTATATGAATGTATATATTCATAAACCTACAAGGGAGGATAGAAAATATTGGAGTTAGGATTATAGGAAAAATTAGATCATAATATGGCCTAACAATCCGAGATTTATGTCTAATATTTGGACCAAACGTAGTAAATTTTGTCTAACAACTAAAAACTTGTAACTATAGAAACTTGAATCAACTTAAATGTAGATGGCATTTCGGAAAAAAATGTCTCAATTTGTGTTGATAAATAAATAAATTAAAAAAAAAAAAACAGAAAGAGATTTATTGGATTAAGCCACGTGATGGCGCAATTGCTTTACTTAAAGTATTTAACACTGTAGAATAATAACATCTGACGACAAGGTTGTTCACTTTTATCAATGTCCCTGTATTTTTCTTAAAAATATGAAGTGTAATTTGTCGAACATCTTCCACATTACCAACTGTGCACTCTTTCAGCCATTAATTGGACTTAATACAAACAGGTAGGTAATTATTTTGATTAACATCGCACTGGAGCAACACAACGGGCTACTGGCGACAGTCCCGGTTCAAACACGAAGGGAAAAATCCGTGGACAATACCGAATAATTTTGAATCATGGTCAGATAACGAGGTCACACCTGAGCTGGCACCTCACTCTCCAAACTTCCAAACCACCAACATGAGGAAATGTGAGGCTACGACAGATTTATCGTGCACCAGTCCCCTTTGTACGCGACGGTCTATGGTTGGATTCAAACTTGCAACCCTCTGTTGCTAATCCGTTACTCTTTTAATCCGGCAACCACAGCCGTAGCACAAAAAGAAGACAAGCTGGCCATCTGAATAGAATACGACTTAGTCAAAATTATTAATAAGGTTCATAAAACTAGAACCATAAACCAAGAGGTATGCAAAAACATGTATTGCAAAAATTATCTTCATTAATCCGTAATCTTGTAAATTGGATGGGTAGGTAGGTAGTGGAAGACGGGGTACAATGAAACAAAATTTACTAATTATTTTTTCCTATCCACAATTTGGCATGCACAAAAATATAATTAATGCATACTTTTAATCTTGTATTTTCCCCAACTAAATAAATTTTTATTAAGTTCTAAACAATATCTTTATGCTTGTAAAATAACAAAAAGTAAATGTCTCACAGTGTTTCATTGTACCCCGTATGGCGGGGTACAATGAAACACTCCAAATGATGCAAGCAATTTTCACCCTATATAGTTTATTTTAGTCACATTCAACTGCATTTACATTTATGATTTCTCCAACAGAATATATTTCCTTATGTTTCAGTTCACCCTCATTGATTAAAACAATCTTTTATACAGATACTGCTTGTGTCACACTGTTACATATGGATATCTCATTCTTGGTACTTCGGTGATCATCGTCATCTTTAGAGTCTGTAGGAGGCAGAGTTTGTTTTGAAAACAATCGCTTTTTAGCTTTTTTTCCCCTTTTTACTTTGTAATTGCTTAACCAGAGAATTTTTTACTTGCATGGTTAGAACTAAACTATTTTTTTTTTCTGTTTTCCTACTCTTACTTTTCTTGGAACAGCCTTGGGGGTAAGGTTTTATCTCTTGAGGATAAATGTATTTCCTCACAGGTTTAGAGCTAGTGCATGGTGTATGAACAGTTGCTGATCAACCTGCAGTCGGTGATTCTGATTTACTTATGGCAAGATCCACCACTTCTGATAATTGGGTTTTGTCTGTCTGGTCTTCAGTTTCATTAGTCAACTCTTCAGTTTTATTAATCTGACCATGGGAATAATTTTCAGTAGGACAAGGCCTATCTGACACATACAAACACAAATAAAATCTTCTTCACAAAACATTTCTCTATAGAAAGGCAATATTCCAGTCGCAGAAAAACATTTTGTAATATTTTATGGAGTGATAAGAAAATAAGCAGTGCCAAGCAAAGAAGATATCTCATAGATAGAGATTGTACAACCTGGATTACACAGCATCCAATCATTTGTAGCTAAATTGAAGAAATTTTTAAGTGACTTGAACACAGTTTTGTCTAAAGGCTGCAATTTGTTACTGGTATGGGGGCAGGGTTACAACAACAATCCCGTTATCTTTTGTAAAATTTAGACTGGAAATTGTAATATGTGATTCATGATTGTCCATTATTAGTACAACTGGATTTTCTTTCGTTCAGCGTGTATGTGACGTATTATGTGACAGTTTAATTTTGCATGCTTTCAAAATGATTACTGTTTTGATTTGGCGTTGCCTTTTCCTATTAATGTTAGGTGTTGCCATTTCCTAAGTAAAAGTGTTTTATTTAGATTAGTGACAACCAGTAATATGTTATTTTATATCAGTGATATTATATTTACCAGTGATATATTACTTCAAGTAAATGCATTCACCCGGGGCACAATGAAACATGTTTCATTGTACCCCGTACTGAGGTTACTAAATCAAAAAAAAAATTTCAAGCTACTAATATTTATTTTTTTTAATTTTGGTTTTGGAGGTATGAAGACAACAACACATAGATAACAATGTATAGAAAAAATAATTATTACATATAACAATGAGGAAAAATAAACAAAATTACTTTTAGTAAAGAAGCTTACTTTCAATGGTGAAAAACCAATAATATTTTATTGCTAATGTTGTAGAAGTGTGAATGTATCCAAATCACATCAGTAATTGGAACTTATAGTTGTATAACATATATATAAATTGCATCTTTCTGTGACAAATGTTACTGATTTTATAAGTAATGTTTCATTGTACCCCGTCTTCCCCTACTTTAATTCAAGTCGCGCTGGAGCAACACAAAGGGCTACTGTCACCGGTCCGGGATCAAACGCGATGCGAAAGATCCGAGGACAACACCACGAAATTTTGAACCACGGTCAGATGACGAGATCACATCTGAGCTGGCACCCACTCTCCGAACTTCCATACCACCCCAACGTGAAAAAATATTAGGCCGCAACAGATTTAACGTGCACCAGGCCCCGTTGTACACGACAATCTTCGATTCGATTCGAACTGAAATGGTGACTCAAAAATGAATGCAGTTAGGTGAAAATCAAGAAAAATGCAGATTCGTGCCCTAGGCCTGGTAGTATCGATATCTAGACCACAAATCAGAATACACACTTCTCTACAATAATGGACCGGACAGCTAGATGTGATGGTATAAGGGAAAGAATACATGCTTTAATAGGGGGGGGGTCCCCTACGTGCTGCAATTACACTAGCAACTCTTCTGGGCATACTTTCAACAAGGTTTTGATACACTGCTATAGGTACTTGTGTTCATTCTTGCTGCAAAAATGTCGCCAACTAAGCTGTATATTTCGGACGTGATTCCCTGGTCCGTAAGCGTCGCTCTAGCTCGTCCCACAAATGTTCTATGGGGTGTAGGTCGGGACTCTGAGCAGGCAAGGGAAGACGTTTTACATCCATACCTTGATACCACTGCTTGACAGAGGTAGCAACACGACATGAAGCGTTGTCGTCCTGGAAGTAACATTCGTCCATTCCTTAAAATTGCCAGAGCGTAGGAAGCACCTGATTGTCTAAAATGTTCATGGAGGTGTCGGCGTTCAATTGACCAGGAACGACATGCAGAGGTCCCAGGCTGTACCTCGAAAAACACCTTCAAACAAGTAATCGGTTTTTATGCAAATCCTCTTTCGTCCGGTACATTGATGTAGGGTAGTGTATTATGCATACTAATTCAATCAATGTACACTCTTCCCCAAAAGTCAAAACATCTCTTAAGCAGTGTTTGATCGGAATGTCGTACTTCGTACTACGTCGGAATACATGGCATGTGTGACGTACAGTCGGGTGGAAAAAAAACGAACCAACCCACATTTTAAGATTAGAGCAAATTTAAAGATGGCGTTCAACAGCAACTAACGTCTTATATAAATTAAATTGCATAAAATCTGCATAAGGGGCCGTCTTCGTATGAAATTGAGAACCAACTTCATAATTTCCAATAGACGAGGTTGCACCTGAGCTGGCACCTCTCCAAATTTCCCATCACTCCAACGTGAGGATATTTGAGGTCACGTCAGATTTAACGTGCACCAGCTCCCCATATACACGACGGTTTTTGGTAAGATTCAAACTAGAAACTCTCTGGACGCTAATCCATTACTCTTCCGACCGGGCTACCGCGGTCCCCTGACACCATAAAAAAAACCTATGCTGTCTGAAATATCCAGAAAAGCATGTTAGGATTCCGTTAGTTGGATTTATGAAATTGAATACTTATATGTGTATTCCAAACCAAATACGAGGAGGAACAAAATTCACAAAGGAATGCTAATATTTAGGAATTCCTTTATTCTTTGTTTAAAATTTATAATACCGTAGAATCTTATACAGTAGCTGTAGAAAATAAATTCCACCCAACCAATGTATATAAAAGCAAATATTTTAACTGGCATCATTTTCTGCTTCGCACAATTGTGTCTTTTCCAAGGCATTTTTCTCTTCTGATCGTGGTTCCGAATTACGTAAAGTCGTCCTCTGATCTCTCCAATAGGGTTTGATCCCAAGACGTCGCCAATAGCCCGTCATGTTGCTCCAGTGTGGCTTTAATAAACTATCCTATCCTATCCCTTCCTGCCTGTTCGTTGAAGGTCGCTGACAGAACCATTTCTTATTACGTCTAAGTCTTGTGGTAGTCGTCTCCCCGAGGTTTTACGTCAGTAGCAAAACTGACCAGATCTTGATAAACGAGGTCTCTCGTCAATAGAGGAAAATTGACCAGATCTTCACGAGATGTATTGTCAGTAGAAAAAAATCACCAGATCTTAACCTCGTAGTCACAAAAAAGCGGAAATATCTTGACGAGATAACTCGTCAATAGAAGTAAACTCACCTTATCTTCATCTCGACATCATCGAAAAATTGACAATATCTTGATCGTGAGATATTCTGTCCTTAGCATAATTCGTCAGATTTCGATGGATATCTCGTCGAAAGCACTTGGAGGGCTAATCACTTATTTGTTTGGAGCATCGTCCACTCCCTAATGGCAGCGATATGCTCGTTGGGTTGGAAATATTAATCTTCTGATTTGTGAGTACACGTTTTGTCCGCTGTTCGTGAATTTTGCCATGGTTAAGTCCCGAGGTCCTTATAAAATATATGAAGAAAAATAAATAATTAATTAAAAAGTTATAAAACTTCAAACCCCTTCGTAATTTCTACCCCTTCCTCTATATATGCTGACGTGTGGCATGGAAGTTCGGAGAGTGGGGTGCCATTTCAGGTGTGACCATGTCATGTGACTGTGATTCAAAATTACGTGGTGTTGTTCCTCGGACTTTTCTCTTCGGGTTTGATCCCGGACCGTTGTCCGTGTATTGTTCCAGTGCAAAGTTAATAAAAAAAATACCTACCTATATATGCTGACTTAAATTATAGACTCAAGAACAAGATTTTTGAAGTGCGTAAACAAAGCGTTCATCCGTTATGTTTGTCTACCATTGTTTCTAAATCAAGAAAAGTATTCCATTATATTTGGCGAACTGGAGTAGTGGTCGTCTGGATTTCTAATTGTATACATATATATTCCTAACTCCATCCTCTATATATACAGCCGAGCTTTAGTCCTGACACCTGTAGCTTTGTATCACTAGATGGCGCTGGGACAGAGCCTTCTTATCATCTAATCGTGTTACAGCTTTAGTTCGGACTAATTTTTTTTGTGTCAGCCTTTTTCCTCCGCTTTCCTTACCCATTATTTCTTCTGCTTCTCTTAAGTCTGTCCATCTTTCTTTTGACCGATTGGGGTATTCATTACTGATCTGCCTCTGCTACTGCGCTAAGCCTTCCGTGCCTCTACGATTGAATATTTTTCTTGTAATCTTTTAGCTTTTCATCACCATTCCTTCGCTTTGTTTCGATTGGTGTTGCTGCAGTTATCTTTTTATTCGGCGTAGATTTGCTTCTCGATTTTTGACTCGTTAATTTCTCAGAAGTGCTTTATCCTACAAAATTGGCTTACTTTTCTCCCTCTTTTGCTTTATTTTCTCCTAATTAATGGAAGAGGTCAGAAAGTCAACTTTTAATCAGCGCAAATATTTTAAGTCGACTGAAAAAATAAAATTCGTTTAAAGATCTGTCATCGAGTCTACAATTTGAGGTTCCTTTTTCTCAAATTAACCTAGTTTTAGCATGAGCAAAATAATTCGTGAACAGTCTTTCACTATGCAATTATACAGGGTGACCTTTTAATCACTAGAACATTTTAAAATACAACTTTTTTGCTATTAATTCTTTATATTTTGTTTTCACGTTATTTATATGCAATCCATGGAAAATAGTTATGGTGAAATTCAAGACAAAGCAATGAGTAAAAAATCCAATTTTATCTACAAAATCAATGGTCAATAGTACTAACCCACGCAGCTTACATTCATCATTTTGGGGTCAGACAACAATCATTTAAACAAACAGCAAACAATTACAAAACTAACTAAAAATAATTTCCCAGAAGTATTTTTGAACAGTTATTTTTGAAATTAGTACTAAGTAAATTTTTTCATAAATCTAGATATTTAAGTGTTTCCATTTGAATTAATTTAAAAATATTCGCAAACGTTAATCAATTCGGATGATGTTTTTATCACTATAAACCTGATAAACTTTATCATGCAATATTAATTATTAAAACTGTTAAGGAAAATAAACGATTTTTTAGCTCCAAATGGACTTATACCACTTTCAATAATTACATGTTATGAGAAATAAAAACAAGATGAAATTTAAGTCCATATTTTTATGCACATTGGCTTTACTGAAATGTATTTTTTGGTATAAAAAATAATAATTAAAATGAAGACATATAAATACACGAATATTATACATATTACATATTTATTACATTGTATACATTAATACATATATATACACATTACTTTAAATGGAGATTTTTTTTCCATACAAGTTTTGTAAAACATTTTGTATGTGAATGTAATGTGTGTTTTGTAAATGAAGTATCAGAGCTAAAATTCCATACAAAAATAATTTTTGAAAAATAATTTTTTTTAGAAGTACTAGTAAAGCAATCCAAGTAATCATAATACTCAATATACATTTCAGTATTTCCAAAGCTTCCAAACTATGATTTAAGGTTGATTTAAGGTTTTTTAGCATGAAACTTTTCTAAATATAACAATAAAGAAATTTTTAATATTGCATTCACTAAACTAATAGATAATGTATAAAATGAAACACATTACAATCAAATATCTGTAATTAAATTCATATGATGCCTGCACAAAGATACAAACACAAAATCGAACATAGAACAGAAAGACGGGCAGACAGACTTACGCAACCAAGTTCAGACACTAAATGAAGTACTCATCGTACTAAATGAAGAACTCATGGTACTAAATGAAGAACTCATGGTACTAAATGAAGAACTCATGGTACTAAATGAAGAACTCATAGTATGCAAAGTTTCCTGAAAATATAATTAAAACCGTGTGGACTGTATAGTGCACATACATACAGACAGACAGACATCAAACTCGCATTGAGGCGGATTTGGCATCAGAAGGGTCCAAACCGGATGGAAAACGTGAAATGGGTCGAAAATATTCAATGTACAAACAAACACTCCATTCTTATTTATATAAATACTCACGCTGCAATTGATTAGTATAAGAAACACAAACCAAACAGTAGGATTTGAGAAAGAATACTAAGCAAAATCAGTGAAATTACTTCTCACCACATCATCACGGCAATAATACCGTTTACTTGTTTACGATGCGTTTTTAAGGCACTAGCTAATATCTGCTTAAGGGTAGTGCACATTAAAGTCGTAATAATAAATAATAATTGCAATTAGAAAGTTGTTTTAACTATGAATATTAGAAATGGACTTTTATTCCACTTTCAAAAAATATATTTCTGCGATATATTGCATTTTATATATTTATATATTGCATTTTATAGCTAAAATTATTTTGATTACTTTATCATGATATCATGCTCCATTGAATGTATGATTATAAATATAAAAAGAGAATATTTGTATTTTAATATAAAATTACCATTAACTCATTTTTTTAAGTGGACTTATACCACTTTTTAAAAAAACGGCTCATTTGCTGTTTACACAAGAATAAATGTGAATTAATTTTTAATACAAAAAGAGTTATTCTATTTTTAAATGGTCTAGTGACTTTTGGGCCACCCTTGTATGAGTCGGTCAATAAACAAAAATTGAGAAATTAATGAAATTTTAAAATCCAACGTAGTAAAAAATACAATGGATTTTAAAATTTTTGGTTTATTTATTTGGTCAAAAAAGTGTATAAAGATTTTTTTTTCAAAGGGTAGGGTCTGCAACAAAACAAGATATGTACAGGATGTGAAATAAAAACGTAAGAAATTTATGTAAAAATAGATTGTTCTGTGTTTTATCAGTTCATGTTGTAATGTATGGAAGCTTTCGTAAATACAACTTCAGAACTGCTGAAATGGAGTTCACATGACGGATTATTTTCTAGTTTACGCTGTTTGTAAAGAATTGTTAACGAATGCGACCTCGGTGTTACCAACACATATCGAAAGAAGAATAATTTAGTTTTTATTTCGAAGTTCATGTTAAAAAAAGTTGAAAAAATTAGGACTGATTCACAAAGGCTTCTGAAATTACTGTACAACATATTCAGAAGCTATAAAAAGAAGGGCTTTCTAAAGAAAAGAAAAACGGAGCAACGAGTAAATCCTTTAATAACTAAAAAGATAAATATTTATTCCATTAAAATTTACAAAATTGACAGAAAATATCAAAAAATGAACCTAACCACATTGGCTTCTGAGCACAACTCATATGTGGCTCAGAAAGCTTCTTAGTGTTGACGAAAGAAATGTCTTGCAATGAACAATGGCAATGTATGTACGAAACAGACATGACAGATCTTCAAAACTGCTCTTCGATAGCTCGAAAATAAGCTTATGATAGCTTAAGAAAACAGCTTACGATAGCTCGTAAATAAGAGATCCAGTTTTATTCACTTAATAAATGTCGGTGTAATGCACGATTCAAAATTGGTAACGGATTATATGGAAAGTAAGTGTAACGCATTACACATACGGAGAATTGAAAGTTCATCGCTTTTGAAGCGTATGTGCTCAAAATTGTATCCAATATATAAATATTATTTAAATAAAATATTTATTTTCTCGTGTAAATATAATAGTACAATGTCTTCATAAGTAAGAGGATTATCGGTACTCACATATGGCCACTGTCTAAATGTAATGGTCTGTTATCTCTTCTACTTTGCAAATGCAAAAGCAATATCTTACATAACCACATATTCTATTTCAGTGTATTTTATAACATGCAGCTAATGAAACAATAGATGGTAATGGTAATTTTAGTTAACGTCGTACTAGAGCAACACATCGGGCTATTGACGACGGTCCGGGATCAGTCCCTTAAGGGAAAGATCCGAGGACAACACCTAGTAATTTTGAACCACGGTCAGATGACGAAGCACCACCTGAGATGGCACCCCACTCTCCAAACTTCCACGCCAACCCAACGTGAGGACTTTCGGCCACGACAGATTTAAGGTGCACCAGCCGCCTCTGCACCATACACTTACAAACATTTATGCCCGGGCCCGGATTCGAACCAGGAACTTTCCGATCTAGAGGCTAACACCTTAACCACTATACCGGTTATGAAACAATAGAAGGCATACGTAAAATATTTCTTCGTTGTAATGTCTTGAGAATTTAATAAAACAGTGTCGAATTTTCCAAAATATTTTTATTGGGGTCATATTACTCTGACAAAAGAATCAAACCATCCGAAGTCAGTGTTCTACCGGAATAAAACTTTGCATGTGTAATGAACATGAGGTAAAAAAATCCTCATAGTATAAAGTATAGAATACTCTTTATTATTGTAGAACTAGATCAGAAAGTTCATAAACTGGGGTGACTTGCAAAGCTCTCTGAGTGGTGCTGAATTCCCTCGTTGGCCAGCTAAATTCCCTGATCCATCTTCCATCGAGCAAGTTTGGGATATACTAGGCCATCAATTGCACCACCTACGGAATATAAGGGATTTAGACAAGTGGCCACAGAATGCTTGGGGTCATAAATTGCCACAGTATAGCATAAGGAACATAATTTTTTTCCTTATCAGGCTGTGTTAGAGAATATGTCGCCACCACAAGAGACTTTATAACTTACTAATTTATGACCTTTCTGATTTTATTCTACAGAAATGAGTCCTCTGGATTTGATATTGTAATAATTTATTTATCTCGTCGTTTACATTTGCGGGAAAAAAACGAACCATCTACTTTACATAACGTAAAACAGTGCATTGGAGGCCATCTTCATATCAAATTTGTGCACAAACAACAAAATTTCCAATATGTTGGTTCTCAATTTAATATGAAGACGGCCCCTTATTCAAATATTTTTATTTGTCGAAGGTGTTTGTTCCTGTTCAACGCCATCTTTGAATTTGCTCGAATGTTCAAATTGCTCGAATGAAGAGGGATTGGGATCGAACACTAGTTCAGAGGTGTGTCGATTTTTTGGTGATGAGCTGCAGTTTTCGAGTCACCATTTCAGTTCTAATTCAAAGACCGTTGTGTTCAAATGGGGCTTGTGCACGTTACATCTGTCGTGGCCTCAAATGTCTTCGCATTAGCATGGTTTGTAAATTTGGAGAGTAGGGTGCCAGATCAGGTGATACCTCTTCATCTAATCGTGGTTACAAATTATGTGGTGTTATCCTCGGATCTTTGTTTACGGGACTTAAGCTCAAACCGTCGCTAATAACATTTTATACTGCTCCAATACGACGTTGATTAAATACGTACCCCTAGCTTCCTCTCCAAAGGGATGAAAAACACTTTCAGACTTGAAAATTAGAGATAATAAAATTGCTCATAAACTATTAAGTATTTAATATGAATTAAGAAAACTTGTATATAAATCTCTCTAGTAAAAAATATCAGTTTCTCAATATATTCCTCTCATATTGTTAAATCCGTCGACTCAATTTATTTTTTCACGCATTGGACACTTTACTTTTTGACATTATTAAACTCCTACTCGAAATTCAAATCTGAGTTTTGGTGATCTGAATAAATTAAGCTCCTCTCACGCCACTCAAACAATGGAGTGTTAAATAACAGAAAATCGAGGAACTGTTGTGACCTTTGGAGAAAAATATGAGGCTACACTCTGCACCTTACAGCAGTGATTGATTTTTGTGAAGATTAATAGCTGGCTGCTTCCGGGCTCACCTAGCTGACTAATAGATCTTGAGGACGGAAGCATCAGAGTTCACCTTGCTGGCTAATAGATCTTGAGGTTTTATAGAGGGAAGTAATTCACCAATTATGTTTGTAAATAAAGTAGGACGCCAGTATTGTTTAATATCTATGTAAATTGAACAGACGTGCAAGTGGATACTCTAGAAAAATGTCCATATATTAGCCCAATTATGAAGATAATAGTGACGTTTATTATATGACCGAAACCAGCTGGGTGGCGAATGAAGGTGTGTTCATGGGCTTAAAGGGCACTTAAGGCTAACCTTTATGTTTGGGAGTGAATCCAGTCGGGGATTCTAGGGAAATGTTAGTTTTACGTCAATTAAGTTTCAAAGCGTTTATACATTACATGCATATTAACTGAAAACAAGTAACGAAATTAATTAATACGTGATACAATTTCAAAGTAGAAAGTAAGATTTTGTATAGTAAATTCTGTTAATATGTGAAATGTAGCGAATTTCACACAAACAGCAAAGGAACGAAATAAATTGACTCCACATTGTTCATTTAATGCAATTGTAGGTATTTTTATTAATGTCGCAGTGGAGCAACACAACGGGCTATTGGCGACGGTCCGGGATCAAACTGTACTCGTTTGTGTCAGTATAACTTTCACTATGTGTGTCGTTTACTTGATTTTGTATGTCTTGTGTCTGGCACAGCTTGGAGAAAATATGGCCTTAGTGCCGTTAAGACCCCCCAAACCAACCCTAGGGTCCATATCATGAGGGAAGTCTTGGTGTTTTCCCCTCAATTTATGAATAGAATAAATGTTTACTTTTTCTGTCCATTTGCTTCGTTTTTCTATTTTAAGTGGGACTTGTTTTACCTTTGTTTAAAGGGGTCTGAGACTCAAAATATGACAAAAAGTCCTATTTTTTACTATTAAAAAAATAATATAGATCTTTCTGAATAAAATGACACCTCAAAATTGTTTTTACCATACGTAGAACCGAAAATGTTATACTTTTTATAAACATGACAGCTGCAAATCCAATGAGCCTTCATAATTTTAAACGCTCTTTTTCTCCTTTTGTGTAAAATGGGATTTCACTAGTAAAAATCGATATAACTTAAGAACTACTTGTCATAAATGAACGAAATTTTCAACATTTACTTTTCAAATATATTTCTTTAATTTGTCCTCAGCAATTGTGTGTATATACATTAGTTTTTTTTTATAATTTTTCGAACTTTTTATACTATGTATCTTATAAAGGTTTCGAACAAAATATTTTTTTTAATTTTTTCTTATTGTTTTACCGAAAATCCCGAAGACTATTTATAGTATGAACTGTTAGAAGTTAATTAATGCAAAAATGAAGTGATTTGTTACAAAATATTTTGCGATATATCAATTTTTCCCAAAGTCAAAATTTTGATATTTTTAAATTTTAATAAATAAAGTTTTGAAAATATTAAATAGTTATTACAATTTCAAAATTCAATGTATATCTACAGAAAAAATTTCAGAACAAAAACTTCAAAACTGAAGATTTTAGAATTTTGTGTCCCAGACCCCCTTAAATATGTGAATACTCGGCATGGAGATAAACACAGAGTGTTTGTTTAGTGAAATAGCTTATTAATAAATAACTTTCATCAAAAAGAATACCAACTTTTATGGAATTTAAGTTGCTGTTTATGTTTACCTTATATAGTTTTTTTTTTACCTTTGTTTACATATGTGAATACTTAGCATGGGGTTCGACACAGAGTGTGTGTTCAGTGAAATAGCTTATTAATAAATAACTTTCATCGTAAAGAATACCCACTTTTATAGAATTTAAGTTTCCAAATTAAATTTAAAATGTAGTTTACACACACACATTAAAGTAAAATAGAAAGTACAACAATGAAGTCATTTCGAATTTGTCTCAACATTAGTACATTCGTGTTCTTAGTTAACCCTCCAAATGGTATCGACGAAATAACTCCTCCATCATCATCTGTCTATTGTGCTCATGACGAGATATCTCGTCAGTCAGATATTGCTGATTTTATTGTTGATGACGAGATCACGACAAGGTCGGGTTTCTTTTAATGACGAGATATCTTGTCTATCAAGATCTGGTCAAAGTTAACGAATAACGCGATACTTCATCGATATAACCACCAGGAGGATTAAGGCGTCATTGAGAAATTTTGATAAGTGTCAATCACATCACCAATAAAACAGACCAAAAACCAATAAATAGGTCGAGGAATCTATGACTGTGAAGGAGTTACCGATGATTCCGTTAGCTACAGTTCACGCAATGAATTCAAAGTCAATTCAATAATCAATTCAAATCCTGTTTTTTTTACTTTTCATTTGAATATTTATTGAAACTCAGGAGTTATAAAGATCGTTATTTTCTAGTAGACGTCTGATGGTCTAATTTTTTTTTAATAATTCGATCAAAACCACAAAGTAGGTTTCCTCACAAGCTTGTACGTAATTAAGAAGAGTTCTAATATTCTTTTCGACTTTCTCCATAAACTTCCTGAACACGACTTTTACTCTCTCGCATTCACTACTCAGAAAGTAATCCGATTGTTCTATTCAATGATAATGATTGTTAAATTGTTAATCTTTATGTTAATATTTTGTTAATTTTTTTAAAACTTCGGTCAAACCACAAAGTAAGTTTTCTTACAAACTTGTACACGAATAAGAAGTGTTCTAATATGCTTTCCGATTTTCTCCGTTAGCTTCATGAAAGCGAATTTTACTATCTCCGATTCACTACCCACAAATAATCAGATGTCTATTCAATGATAATATTTGGTTAGACGTTTCTTCCAGAGTGTTTTGAATCTCTGGAAAAGAAAATTTGAAATTTGTACCAAATCTGAGCAACTATTCATATCCTACACTCCGAATTGTAGAAGTTCTTGAATTTATTGACAATCTGTAAGTAGATTTTTGCGAAACTTTTTCAAATTATTAATAGGCCATGAATCACTTCCCTTACCAGTGCGATGGATTTATCGCATTCTCCATCGATTTGTTCCTTTATGTAGCTCTTTTCTCCCCAAACCCTAATAGTCACGGAGGGTGCCTGATTTATAATGAATAGACGGTATATTCTACCAGCTTCAGCAACTAATGAGCAAAAATTCCCAGAGTTGACTTCAAATGATAATAAAGAGTGGGAGATTCATATGAGAGAAAGCCGATGATGAAAGATTTGAAAAAGGTCCTATAATCCATAAATCCCATTTACGTAGTTCAAATATACGGTAATTGACAACGCTTGGAAATTTCACCTGTTCATTTCTTCGAAAACTGAAGGCTTGTTTGCCTCAACGATTTTTATGGTGCATATTAAATCGATACAAAATGTGAAAATTAATAAGACATCCACATAATTCCGGAGAGAAATAGCTTTTTTAATTGAAGTAAGTCTCATCTCGTGGTGTGATAGTTTAGTTAAACTGTCTGTGCTAATTGATGTGGTTCTTTGTTATAAATGCAATAGTAACTAGGTATTTAAACATAAACTCGATTCTGTATCTTACTTCGTAAAGTAGATCGATAAAGCGCTAGCATTTAAATGTAAAAATATAGTTTCGTGTCGAGGAGGTAGGTATTTTAATTAACGTCATACTAGAGCAACACAACGGGCTATTGACGACCGTCCGGGGGCGATCCCATAGGGAAAGAGCCAAGTACAACACCACGTAATTTTGAACTACGGTCAGATTGAGACAACGACAGATTTAACGTGCACCAGCCCTCTTTGTATGCAATGGTCTTCTGTTGGATTCGAATTTGCAACCCTCCTGTTTCTAGTCCGATTATCTTCCAACCGGGCTACAGTTGCCCATCACGATTATGTATCTCACTTCATCAAGTAAATCCAGAAAGGACTAATAGAGTTAAATGTAAAGAAAGATAATAATTTTATGTAGAGTAGAAAAACAAGATCATTGGGATGATTAAAAAGGCATTCTCTCGTGTATATTTCCTATTGAAAATCCAAGGAACAATTTGTATACTTTAATTAATATTAAAGGTTGAATACGACAGTGGGAGAATGCATTCACCTTTTTAACACCTCCATCCACGTCACCATTTACAGTTGTGCAAGCAACACAAGAAAGAGAAGTGGGATTTTGTACTCTTCTCACTGATGTAGTAGATTCAGTCTCGGTAGATTTTCTGGACATCAACTAATCTGGAGTGAGATTAGACACAATATCACCCCGAAAAATCATTGAAATAGATCAATGTCGGTCAAGGTCGTCTGGAGAAGTTTTGTACTCGATGGATGCACATAGTTTTTTATATACTAGGAAGCCTGTACTGTAACCGGTGCACACTAAAAGAGTAAGATAATCATACCCCAGGTGTGACTGTTTAGAGGTGCCATCGGCTCCACTTCGTCTTTATGAACAATAAAGCATGCCACACGTGGATACAATATCAGTAGCGAGACACTAAATGGGCTGAAAGACGCATACGTACCTACATGTTTTCTGTACAGAAACAGAGCACGCATGCGCACCTCAGATCAATGTGGGGCTTGCCTAAAGCGTCCGTCGCATTTGATATGCTATTGGCAAGTGAGGATAGTGCTCAAATATTGGTCTGCCTGTTCCCTCGATCTAAATCCCATCGAACACATATAGTATATACTCCAAAGACGGGTTGCTTGCAACACTTTCATGCCCACCGACAAGTGCTCAACAGTTGAAAATTTGTGTGATAGAGCAATAGGCAATGATAAAGCAATAAATTATCAACAGCTTCATTCGGGTTATGGTCAAACAGTTCATTAGCGTTCGAGGGGCCTACCGCCGACTGAAGACCTCGTCCCTTTTCTTCACCTTTAACAGTGATTCTTTTGTGTCACACAACTAGTGCAATATACTCACTTCTCAATATTCTCTACATTTTGAATTCTATTGTTGCTTTCCATCAATTCGGTATCTTGCTCCCTACGTATATTGTATGGTTCCCCAACCATCCAAGTAAATCTGATGCTGGAAACCTGGCTACCTTGAGTTTTAGCACGAGTGTGAATTCCCCGTCATATACTTTTTAAACTTTTTTAATCTATATAAATAAGAATGGAGTGTTTGATTGTACATTGAATTTTTTCGACACATTTCAAGTTTTCTATTCGTTTTGGACCCTTCTTACTCCAAATCTGCCACTTGCGCGTTTGGTGTCTGTCTGTCTGTCTGTCTGTCTGTCTGTCTGTATGTATGTATGTATGTATGTATGTATGTATGTATGTATGTATGTATGTATGTATGTATGTATGTATGTATGTATGTATGTATGTGCCCTATACACGTCCACACGGTTTAATACATTTTCATGGAAATTTGCATACAGTGAGTTCTTATCTTCATTTAGTGAGTGGAATTGGTTGCGAAAGTCTGTCTGTCCGTCTTTCTGTTCTATGTTCGATTTTGTGTTTGTGTGTTTGTGTAGGTATCATATGAATTTTATTCCATAAATTTGATTACAATGTGTTTTATTTTATATATTATCTATTAGTGTAGTGAATGCAATATTAAATATTTCTTTATTTTTATATTTAGTTGAGTTTCATGCTAAAACACTTGAGTAAGTATACTTAAATCAACCATAACTTGGTATTTTGGAAAATTGGAATGTATATTGAGTATTAAGATTACTTTGATTTGCTTTACCAGTACTACTGAAAAACCAATTATTTTTCGAAAAAAAAAATTTATGTTGGAATATTAGCTCTGATACTTCATTTATTTCGAGTCTTATATTTGTTCTTTGGTGCAATGTAAACGATTTCCGAATATTTGGGACAGGCGATATTTTTTAATGAACGTAATAAAACGGAAACTCGTGTTTCTTTCTCTCTGAATAAATTTCGCATTTCTAAATTTTGTGCACTGTTTAGTTGTAATTTGTGGCAACTGTAAGATCAAGAGATAAAAAGGAATTACAAATTAATATCGTTGGAACAACTTTTTCCTGACATATTTTATTTTGTTTTATTTCACTGTTTTTTGTTTTAAATATTTATTATTTTAATAAATTTGCTTCTTTTTCATCACACGCAATACCACCACAAAGTATTCGACTAAAAGTGGTAGGTAAGTCAGAATAAAGCAAGTTATAAGTGTAACTATGCCATTATTGAAAGAATAATGCCGTTATTGAAAGAATAATGCAGTTATTGAAAGAATAATGCCGTTATTGAAAGAATAATGCTGTTATTGAAATAATAATGGCGTTATTGAAAGAATAATGCCGTTATTCAAAGAATAATTATGTTATTGAAAGAATAATGCCGTTATTGAAAGAATAATAATGCTTAAAAAATCCGAACTAGAATTATTCAAACATTAAAAAATTCTTTACCATAATGACAGGAGAAAATTGAGAAATTCCACAATGTCGCATGCGGATGTAAGAGTGCCACAAGTAAAAAAAAATATATTATTTTGTTGACTATGAGTGCGAGAACACTCGCCGTTAATCGTCGTGTTTATTAATTGAGTTGAACATGAAAAGAACTTAAGAAATGGAATTCCAAATCTCCCTCAAAATCGTCTTTTGTAGTAGTAACCTTAGTGTCACCTTTCGTCATTTTGTAGGTATGTCATACAGCAAGAGTGCGATGTATGTGAAATGTATCACATGAGTGGATATGCATTTGTAGGATTTGTGTCCAAAGTAAGTTGTAGATATTATAAAGATGGCGAAAGGTGTTAAAATATTATTTTATTCTACGTAAAACGTAAGTCATTATATATTTTCATCATCTCTTCAATCTAGAGTAAACCAATTCAAACCGAGCAGGGTCGGATATTTTGCTAGTCTATCATAAGAACATTCATTTCAATGAATCAAAGTCAGCAATCTTAAGCTGTTTGATTTGATTTATTTTGAAGATAAAGATATTTCAAGACTCACCAATCGTAAGCTTACACAACACATCATATGTGCTAGAACGTACATTATAGCGTCTTACTACCGTCTAGAGGAAGGTATTTCAATTAAAATCGCACCGAAGCTATTAGCGACTGTCCGGGATCGATCCCAAACGGAAAGATCTGATGACAACACCACGTAATTAGTAACCACAGTCAGATGACGAGAAGACATCTGAACTGGCACCCCAATCTCCAAACTTTCGCACCACGCCACCAGGAGCTGTTTAGGGGACAACCAGAATTATTTTTTAGTTTGTGCCTAGTAATTATTAGAAAATAAAGAGATCAAAGAAGCCTTTAATGAATGATAAAATAAATAAATAATATTAAAGGAAATTGTATTTGCTCAGTAGTTCAACTCTTATAATATGAGATTAAAATTAAAATGCCCTTTTTAAATATTATATCTAGCAGCAATTTGCTGGTAGACGTAAAAATAATTGTCAAGGCTTTTGCAATTAATTTTTGTTTACATTAGGATAAAATGACCATTTAAAATATTAAGGACATTAATCTAAGACACGAAGGTAAACTAAGGTTATTTATATTATATTGTTCCAGATAAAAAAAAGAGGAGCACAGAATCAAATCCTTTTGATTTCGAAAGAAAATAATTAAAATAAAATGAAAATGTTAGTACTAAATTAATAGATTTAAAATAATAAAAGTAATTGGTTTGGTTACGTGCGGGGGCTTTCGAATTCATTTCAGATAGAAATCTCTGCTATCCAACTCAAAGGTAATTCTAGTCCTTAGCTCAACAGTCTATGGGTTCAAATTCTGGTCTTGGCAAGTCTTTACTGTTTTAGAACTCAATATCACAGTGTTTAAAATTTGTTGTTGTTAGACACGAAATACGATCTCGGTCTTCTTTATGTGATTTTTAAACGCACTACATCTCTAACAGAAAAATAGACAGCTGTTTTTAGCTTTAAGAGAAAACTATTTTTGAAGATTATATCCAACCATTGTTAATAATCTCAAATCGCATCTATCGCTTGAGTAAAAAAAGCTTGGTGTTTTATATTTATCAAATGAACCTCCTAACTCTTTTGAGCTCCGATTTCATGTTTACACGAGAAAAATGTGTGGACATTAAATATGATTCTTGATTTGAAGACGGTCAATTTTAGTTCTGTTTGTAAACTACTGTACAAATACCAATAAAAACATGTAAACATAACCAACCCAGTGCCATTATTTTAGTTCAATTCTTTAATTTAATTTCCAATCTTCAATTTGTGTTCATTCTTAATTTGTCTCTTGCATATCAACATGCGGGTGGACTCATATATCATATTGCGCATATGTAGGCAACGTCACAAGTATGTTTTCCAATCAAGACAAAACATTCTGCCAGATTATTGGAACTAGTTCTGAAGAGAGAAATACACTTGACATGAATCGAACCTGTCAGGCCTACAACTCGAAGGATGCTAGCGCATACCCACTGAGCCATGAATATTTGGAATCATTATTTCAGAAAACATACACCCGCCAACACAAATAATAAAGCTACAATAGGCATAGTTTGTCTTTTGTAAGTTATTTATTAGGCAAATATATTCTTATCACACACGGTTCTGTTCACTATACAAACATAGAAACTTTTATATATTTTATCAGATAGAAAACAGCAACTGTAGCAAACAAATAATACTAGATTTATGTACAGTGATAGACAGCGGGAATTACGTGAGACACTTGAGGAAATACGAAAAAATGCGAGTCTAAGCATTGGAGAAATATATAATGTCTGTAACAGAACAGAAATATTGCTTCCTATTTAGATAGTTCCGGACTTCAATTCTCCGATCAGTGCAAAGATGCTGCTCTTTACTGCTAGTCTTCGACGAACATTTACTAACTTAAAAAATCAGTAAACAACATCTGCTTCCTTCATTGCAGTCCAGTTGGCCAAAGTCCTGAACATTTCGGCATTCCTCTTCTTGGCCACATCGGCCACCCTGTTCCCGGCAACTTGCATCATGCGGAACTGTGAGGATAAAAAGATTTGTTTGAATATTAAAAATTGCTTTAGGAATTCAACATCGAGCACGTAAAGATCATGCATGTAAAAATATACAATTAAGATGGATGTGATCCTCTAAGACTTGTTGTTCTCGAGCTATTGTGCTTCACGTATCCCCTGGAAATGTGTGCTTGGCGTACTCCTTGTATACAGGAGGATGCAAAATGTATTAGAAAAAATTTAAAGGTTGATCAGGAATACAAAGAGATGTATTTACGTAGGAACATGTGAGGCGTTCAGTGTAAAGATTCATCGAGTCCAAGAATCATCGAGTCCAAGAATGTCTTTTTGTGATTTATTTCGGACATCAACCAAACAGTACAAACGGTACAACAACACAACAAATAATAATATTACGCTGAGATACATAAATTCAAGTTTCAAGAACAAGGAAGGAGCTCATCAAGAAAGCTCACACCCGAAGCCGTGCCATTCAGGAAGTCTTTTAAATTGTTTTGAATCACATTACTTTACGAACGATCACGTGGTCTCGCCGAGAGTGTCAGCAAGAAGCTCCACTCTCAACAACACCCACGTGGTACATTCCTATTCTCAACATTCAGAGCTAGATTGAATCAAGTCAATTTTATACCATTTTGAGATACATCCAGGCATGAGAATGCAAAATTTCAAAAAAGAGGAAAATTTATTGACGCCGCCAGATTGAAAACTCCCTTTTTTAGCTTGATGCTTATACGTACGAAACTAACATGGTTTGTTGTTGGGGGCAGACCCCCTAGTAAGTCTGACGATGTTAAAATTTTTACAATGCGATACATCGGCATTCTAACATCACGATATATCATTAGCCGCAGCTCGATCCAACATCTACAGAACTGGAGACGGGTTAATGACCTCGTAGGCATTCAGATCCTCAATAACCTTAAAATTATTATAAAGCGTAGGGAGGTTCACTTTCAGTGGATCCGCTCCCACGTCGACGTCCCTGGCAACGAAGTTGCGGATATCTTGGCAAAAAATGGCTGTTCTGCAACGGCAACTACAGACTATGATCTAACTTTTCAAGAGATTTTCTCCATGGCGAAAAATAGTGACCGGCAGGTTTGGCTCACCCCCCCCCCCTGCCCATCCCTGGTACGGTAGGAAAAGACCAGGAGGCGTATTGGATTTCGGCGAAGACAGACAGGATCAAACGGCTGTCTCGAGACTTATCAGTGGGCACCTAAGATGCATGACACTCGATTCTGGCCGCAGGATCTTCCCAACATGTACCAAGTGCCAACTGTTGCCGGCTTCCCCCGAACATATCCTCGATTGCTTGGGGCTCACTTTGGCGGATGTTCTTGATTGCCCACTCCTGGTGCTTGACTTTGCTAGAGTTCATGGTCTCATGGATTTGATCTAGCTGCTGCTAGATCCAGAAGGATTAGACACAACAACAACAACGATATATCGTGATGTTAACCATGCATTTTATACATAGTAAAAGCAAAACCTTGTTCCACATCACCATATATATAATTTTTTTAAGTTATTTTTTTCCTTTGCTATAGAAAATCGTGGTAGGAAAAAATTAACAAATAAAGATCTGCATTGTGTATTTAAGAAATAATCTGGTGTAAAATTTTCCTCAGATTTCAAATCCGTTGAAGATATATTCAATTAAAAAATTATTAGTTTAAATAAAATCATATTTTAGGTAACAATCTAAACTAAAACTTTCCGCAGATTTCACATTCATTGAAATTTTTACTCCATCTCTAACGGTCTAGGAGAAAGAAAAAGAACTCACCACAGTTAAAAGATTTATCGACTGTCTGGAAAATCATTCCTTCAAGCAAAATCAAAGCGGAAAAGAAAAAAAAATTATCAGCGTTCTGTCGGATGAAAAAAACTTGGCATGGTTCCAAGGTCTGACTGCAAGGTCACGTGGGTGGGAAATGTCCTCCACGTTTGAAGAACCAGGTAGGGAATAAAACTATTAAATTCATTTAAAAATCTTCTAGATTAAATTTAAAAAATTCGCCGTGACCCAAAAATTGCACAAAATTTGGACTACCTATGTGCCAAATCTCATTGCTATAAATGCCATAGAATTTTGAGGCCGCGAAAAAAGCATACTAATACTACCTTTTATGATAGTAGAGACAAGGATGATTTGAAACAAGATTTTGCATAAATATGTATGTGTGTTCCTCACACCAAATATGCTGAAGTAGGGATTCAAAAATTAGCTTATTTAGAAGGAGAAAAACTTCAGCATAAATAGAAATAAAGGGGCATTTGATTCCTCTGAGTAATGATGACGGCATATATGACCTAGATTGCCACAGAAGTTTGCAACAAAAAAGGATGCAAACTGATTGATAGTAACATCAAGAAACAATAATGGGGTTTGGGGATTCAACTTAAAATTGAAAAAAAAAATCTACTTTTGTTTTGAAATTATACTGAATTTCAATTTCACTAAAAAAGGAATTGGAAAGTCATCTTTAGGATACAAATGGTTTTTTGAGAAATTCCTCATTTATTAAAAAAAAATGAAAACAGACCGTTAAAATCCCAGATTTTGCAAAACTATTTTGTTGTTAAATACTCTCAAGGAAAAAAAATTAACTAATTAAAACAAATGTAAAAAAAAAATAACAGAAAAAATTCAGCAAGTAGAGAAGAATTATTCGCTTCCTCGCAGTTTTAAACTTTAATTTTCAATCTTTATATGTGTGACCTGTAACGTTTTTCCCGAAAAAAACAGCGCCAAAATAAAAAAATTTAACTATCACAAGAGATTCTCATTAGTAAGCCTTTCATCGCGGCATCGAAAAGCAAAGTACCATAGTGGAAAATCCTACATGCGCTTAAATAAACATAGGAATTGTTGTGTCGATCTAAACCAAAACTAAGACCTAAATTTTCCCCCAATGATGCTAAAAAACACGAAATTTCTGCTGGAAATACTGATTAGGTAACTCAGATATCAAAAATGCGCTAAGATAGCATCGAAATCGTTGGCGCTGAGCAACAACATCGTGACACCGGAAAACAGCGAGATCGGGGGAAATCGCGATGTCACGATGACCGCGAGATCTGCGGCAGCTAAAGCTACGGTTTCATAAGAAAGCGGAGCCGTTATCTAGTTGTGGATGACGTCACTAAAACGCTGTTTATACAAACAGATGGCGTTGGTTTCCTAGGGAGCGTTGTTTGTGGGCGTAACGAAAATTAGCGGAGCCGCCATTTGCATGATGATCGTCAAAGTGGTCCCAAACAGTTGGGGAACGTTTTTTCTCCTGTAGCGGCAGCATTTCATTTCCCGCGCAAAGCAATTCGAGCGGAGGGAAGCAAAATAAACAAAAATTTTTGATTAGCATTGTTTCGATTTTTTTTAAATCAGGATCGTTAAAGATAGATTGAAAATTTTAACAATTTGAAATCGGCGGAAAATTTTACATCATATCAGTACCTTTATTGTGATTTTCTTTAAATAAATAACTCATTATTTTACAAATGTTAAATAATTTAAACAGAAATCTGGTTTTGGTATCGACCCGGCGTAGAATTTGACGCTGATTTGAAATACGTTGAAATTTTCACTCTATCTTCAACGATCCCGAAGCTAGAAACTTGGACTAGAGAATAAAAAACTATGTTTTGTTTACCACGCCAGCCGTCTGTACTGCCCAATTCTCTGCCGTATTTTGTCCGTCTAAGTTGACACCTCTGTTCTGTTAAGACGGCCGCCTAGTTATGCCTGCGGCATCATGACGTATCACAGCTGCTAGATAACGGCTCCGCTTTCATAGGAAACAGTAACTTTAAGGATGGCTGTGTAAGATCGGAAAAAATCGCGATGTCACGATGACCGCGAGACTTCCGCTAGCTAAGGGATGGCTGTGTGAAATCGAAAAAAATCGCGATGTGCCGATACATCGCTATCGTGAAAATCGCGAAACCGATGTGGCGATGTCGACCTCACACCGGTTTTTCACGATGTATCGATACATGGACCAGGCCTACCCCTTAGTACATAAAAACGTCACTAGGACATCCGGTTCTTCAAAGCTTGTAATATACTCTCTTTTACTAGAAACAGTAATGACATCATATTCTGAAAAACGGCCAAAATCACGTTAGAAAAACGCGAAAAATTGCTAAAAAAAAAAAAACATGAACCAAAAAAAAACACACAAAAAGCGGAAATCTGGAAGATTCTTATGCCCTAGCCTGCATCGACGCGATTTCAGGAGTGAACCATATATGACGCGAAGTTGCGGATTTTCGATGCTTTAGCGGAGAAATTCCGGAGCACTTGGCAACTCTGAATATATAAAAACGTCTCTAGAACATTCGGTTTTCAAAGCTTGAAATATACTCTCATTGGCTAGAAACACTGTTGATGTCATATTCTTAAAAACGACCAAAATCACATTAAAAAAACAGCGGAAAATTACTGAAAAGCTGAAAAAACATGGAAAAAAGACAAAAAGCGGAAATCCGCGGAAACGCGGAAGATTCTCATGCCTGGATACATCGAGATAAAGGTTCTTCTAGTATGTACTTTTCCTATTCGCCGGGCTTTTATTCTGCCATTTCCAGGAACCCAAAGCAACTAGGGACTTGATTCAAACATGCACTAAAAAGATTCAACTTGAAGGAGTTCGGGTGTGTTTGCCCAGAAAGTGAGCTTGATCCACTCTAATTCTGAACGCCTCATATAGCCATAATCACCACAAAGTGCATTAAATAGGTACTTTAATTAACGCGTCGCACCAGAGCAACGCAATGGCTCTTGGTGACGATCTGGGATCAAATTCGGAGGAAAATATCCGAGGACAACACCGCGTAATTTTGAACCATGTTCAGATGAAGAGGTCAAGCCTGAGCTGGCACCCCACTCTCCAACTGCCAAGACTTCAATGCCAACGTGAGGACATTTGAGGCCACGACAGATTTATGTGCACCTGCCCCCTTTGTTCACGACGGTCTTTGGTTGGAGACGAACTCCGGTAGGTAATACGTTACTCTTTCAACCGGGCTACCACGGCCTTGCGCGAATGTACTAGAGGGGATGCATGTGCGGATCCAATCGCACCTTTTCTGCACGGAAAGGGCGCACCCATAGCTCGGCCACCACGATTACACGACTTGTCACCCATTCATATCTTGCTCGGGGGTTACCTCAGGGTTCGTGAGAGAGCTCACATTTTGGAACAAGTTCACCGACCCATGCGTCAAAGTTGCATTTATGCTATTGGAATTCATGCCATTGATTTACTTTTGAACACCTTCAACTTGCAAATGTATGTTTAATAAACTTTCTGTCATACCTTACTTGTATTCCGTTATTTGTTATTCTCCCTGTATTACTATCAACTCCGGTTGCGGCTATATGCTCCCATGTAAAGTTGGTTTTTTGGTATTCCTTATCCACCATTAAAGTTTGTCTTGGACTTTTGGAATCACCCTGTGTGTAATTAACACTCCTGGTGGTTTATCCGCATATCGAAAACTGTCCTGTAGTGACCAGCCTCTTGTACATAAACCTGTATCCAACTATCCACAGTTTGGGGCGAGACAATTTATTTTTCCTATTAGGATATTCATTCTCTTTGTCTCGGCGAGGCAT
>OX375884.1:74873797-75235993 GCA_947359465.1 Metellina segmentata
ATATATATATATATATATATATATATATATATTTATATATATATATTTATATATATATATATTGTTGAATATTTAAAATGTGGCTTTATTCCGTTATCAGGAAATAGTACTTTACCTATGTGCCTTCTATGCAATAAAACTTTGTCAAACCAATTAAATGAAACTTTCTAAGCTTAAGGAACATTTGACCAAAGTTCATAGTGACAAAAAAAAAAGATAAAGATTAAACTTTTTTAAAACAGTCAAATAAAAATATTTGAAAACACCGACATTGCGAGAACTCTTAGTGACAACATCTGAGCGAGATGATGATGGACTGCGTGGCTTCTTATAACATTTCTTTACTGATTGCAAAAAGCCGCCACCATTGCTAAAGAACGTACTGTACCAGCTGTAATTAAGGTAATACGCACCGTGCTGCATAAACCAGCTTTCGATATTATAAGAATTTCACTGAGTAATAATAGAGATTAAAGAAGGATTGACGAAATGGAATATTGCGTAGAAAATTCTTTATGTGAATACTTAAAAACATCTGAATTCTCTCTATTCAGCTTATCGCGGCAACTTTGCCAGGGAACGAAGCTTTACTTTTAGCTTTTGTAAAATTTGTAAGAGAAAATATTTTCCAAGAATATTGTTATTGATCAAATGTCTGGAAACTGATATGAAAGATAAAGCAATATTTAATGAATTAAAAAGATTTTTCGATTTAAAAGCTATACCCTTGAGTAATATCCTATCCGTTTATACTGACGGTGCTCCGGCAATGTTAGGACCACACCGAGGCCTCCTGGCATACATAAAACAAGCTATACTGAATGTATTATCTGTACATTGTGTTATTCATCGACAACATTTAGTCGGAAAAAATCTGAGTGAACGCCTTCATGACTCACTAGACTATGTCATTACAGGAGTAAATACAATCGAAAGGAATGCCTTGAATGTGTGTGAGAAATTATTTGCTCAACTTTGCTTGGAAAATGTTGAAGATTATAATAGTTTACTACTTAACATGGAAGTTCGTTGGTTATCTAAAAGTGCATGTTTGAATCGATTTTATGCACTCTTTGTGTCAGTGTTGGAATTCCTGGAAAGTAAAGACAATGATTTGCGGCTCAATTTAATTATTTAAAAAAATGGTATAGCTTACATCACTAATTTATTTGCAGAATCTAACGAAACAAATTTGAAGCTTCAAGGTAATCAATTAAATTGAATCAAAATTAAAAATATAATACCTGCGCGTTTGTTACAAAACTTTTTCTATACAAACCAAACTTGGTGCGAGATAAAGATTTACTTACTTACTGTCAACATTTAACGGCTCTTTATTCTGGCCTCAGCCAAAGATTTTAAGACGTTTTTCACATGGTTATATTCTCGAATGTGTGTTGGACCCTTTTGCAAGTAGACCCACAAACTTAGATGAATCCATACTAATACAGGAGTAATATATTGAATTATTCCCAAATCAGGATCCGAAACCAATGTTTGTATACGGATACCACAAAACAGATACCAATTTTATATCCTGCATTATGGGTTAATGTACAGAAGCTGTTAATTGCTTTCATGTCTTCTTATTTATTAGAACTTGGATTTAGTGCAGCTATGAGAGCTTCATCACGACAAAAAGAAACCGACAAAAATTAGTGCTCGTGGAGACTTATGAATGTTACTCACAAACAAAGAGCCTAACATAAATAATCTCATATCATCCCATCAGGTTAACCCATCTCATTGGAAAAAAAAACAAACTTGTTTTTGTATTTTAAAACAAAAGTTATAATTTCAATAAATACTACTTACTAGTATTTTAGTAAATATTTAGCATTAATAGTTACTAAAATACTATTGTACTACTACTATTTATATTTACTACTATATATTACAGTTGGGGGGTAGTAGTATTTTAGTAAATACTACTATTTTCAATAAATACTAATTTTAATAAATACTACAGTAAATATACAAAGTTATATTGCAATAAATAAATACCATTCAAGACATGAAAGTTAAATTTGTAGTTTTTGTACTATGCAGTTATCTAGAGCTATTTCACTTGGGGGTTCTTTGCTATAAAAAGAGGTCCATGGGCATACTAAGTTTGGGAACCACTGTTCTAAAGCTTTGAGATAAAAATTTCCGAGTTGGAGTACTAAATTTATTGACGTCGAAAAAATGAGGAGTTTTTCTTAGACGAATATTGTTACTTATTTCCAATTCATTAAAGTTAGATTCTTCAAAGAAAGATGTTTAATTATAAGAATTATGAAAATAAACGAAAGAATTAAAAAAAGGTGGGATAAAAATTATTTTAGATACACACGAGTAAAAAGAATTATTACTTTTCAAGGTTAATACCGGGCTTCGCCCCCGCTCGTCTACGCTCGCAAACCAACACTCCTTTCGCAGAGTCAATCTCCTGCGACGGCGAAACTATCTTAATAATTCGTATAATGCTGAATTGACTTTCCTGTACATGACGTCACAGCGAGGGCTCCGTCCCCTGCTCGTCAACGCTTTTCAACACCCGGTGATTGCTTCGCAAACCCATTTAGTTTGCGCCGCAAACCAACACTCCTTTTGCAAATGTTTTTGCTTTTTTTTTTTACTTTAACAATGCATCCTAAATTAATAGCCGCATCAGTAAGAAATCATCTCCATTTTGTTTACTGTACAATTTTGAATAAACCATGTCAATCTCGTAATATTCTGATCTGTACTTAATCGGCAAACCGTTTGAGTATCGAGCGAAAAAACGAGCATGACGTCACAGCGAGTTTCAAGGACATTTGGCAAACCCGTTAGGCAGAAAAAGTAACCTTAATTTCCTTGAATAAGAGTGAACGCGTATCGCTTCGCGATCTAAAAAATACGAAATTTGTATGACCAGCTTTTGATTGCATCGAATTTATTTATTAATTAATTTCAAAAATAATTGTACCGTTAGAAAGAGTACATTCTAAGGTTTACTGCGATGTTTTCAAATTTAAAAACTAATAGTAATAAGATATAGATATGATAGTTTTAACAAAAAAAATAACGAAATGGTCCCGATTTTTCCCAAATTTCAAAAAAATATTATCAGGAACCAAATTGAAATTTCTATAAAAGCTCGACGAGCTGAAAAAATTCACGTTTAGAGGTACTTTAAAAAAAAATCACGACTGAAGACCGAAAATTTGTACGTCTTTTGCTCATTCTCGTTAGAAATTTCTCTTTTCCAAATTTTGACACTTAATAAACGCTAAACTAATAGCCCCTGCGGAAAAAAAAATCGTCAAAATTGTCCAGGTAACACGTTGAAGAACAAACCATGTTAATTTCGTAATTTTCTGATCCGTACTTTCTCGGGAAAACGTCTAAGAATTGAGCTAAACAACCCAGTTTTCAATCCTGCGGTAACTTTTTTTAATATAGAGAGATAACTTAATGTAGTAGGAAAGACATGACGGATAACACATTCGGAAAGAACGAGGGATACTTCAAGATACTGCGAAAGAAATTTTTTTTTTTTTTAAAGAAGTATTTATTATATTTGAAACCAAATCCAGATCGTTGTTACTTAAGGTATCGAGGTTAATCAGCATAAAAACACGAGGCCAAAATTGACTCGATTTCAGTTATTTTTAAAGTTTTGTGTGAAGGTAAATTCGTTTTTACTTTCGTAATTTGTCTGTACTTAGAAATTATATAAAAATTATTTAATTAATTGCGATAAATAGTAAATATCATAAATAATAATTTATTAAAGAACGTTAATATGGTGGTCATTCGAATACTTTATACACATTCTAATTATACCTACTTTTATATTTTCAATGCATAAAATTTGTTTCGGACGAAGGGTGGTACTGTTATCCCGGTTCTAAAAAGACTTCTTTCACCACCTGTTCACATCGAAATATGGAAACCAAAGTTTAAAATTTATTGCTTTATTCGGATACACAACTCCAATATCCGTTCCGTATACTTTCTTCGCTTCTAATTTAGTCTTTGCGAAATTGCTTTCTTACGAAGCAGTATTAGCAGTTAGGCGAACGCAAAACTAAACATTGCTTTACCGTATGCTGACAAAATTCGAGGGAGTTAAAATGATGTTTCCTCGCAGCTTAAATAAGGAACGGGAACTTATTTCCCTACTTCTTCGCATTTGATATTCGAATGAAGGTTTTAGAGTACCCTTTTGGATTGGTTCCATTCAAAATTTATCAAGAAAGTATTACTATCGATATTCAGTGATTTTAAATTTGGGGAGTCTTAAGGACGAGGAAAATGAGGACATGAAAAATTTCATATAGGAAATAACACTTTCCAAAACGAGACCACTTTCTCAAACGTTATTTTAAAGAATATTGCTCTGAACCTTGTTTTAAAATGATATACGTATAACCCCTTTTAACTTGAATTTTTTCTTAACAAAGCATCTCAGTCTCATCACGAATACCTAATGAGTTGAACATGACTATATAACACCAGCCACCTTTGTACAAGACGGTCTTTGGTTGGATTCAACACGCTAAGGAAAAGATTCGAGGACAACACCACGTATTATTGAACCACGGTCAGATGACGAGGCAACATCTGAGCTGGCACCCACTCTCCAAACTTCCACACCATGCCGAGTTTCGATCCTGGTCTGAAGGGTTGAGAGTTCAAATCCAACCAAAGACCGTCGTGTACAAAGGGGGCTGGTGCACGTTAATTCTGTCGTGTACTCAAATATCCTTACGTTGGCTGGGTGTGGAAGTTTGGAGAGTGAGGTGCCAGCTGAGGTGTTGCCTCGTCAACTGACCATGGTTTGAAATTACGTGGAGTTGTCCTCGGATCTTTCAAGAGCCCGGGTTGTGTTGCTCCAGAATGACGTTAATTAAAATACCTTCCTCGGATCTTTCCCGTTTTGATTGATCCCGGAACTTTGCAATTTCCCATTGTGGTGCTCCAGTACGAAGTGAAGACCGTTGTCATTTGCCCAGTGTGTCGCTCCAGTGCGATGTTAGTTGAAATACCTACTTGCACGCGCACTGTTTTTATGGCATGCAATTCAGCCCCTATCGACGACGTGGAAAAGGCTATGGCACTCGCGAAGGCTTCCTGCCGCACGAGAAAAACGAGTACCTAGCACAGGGTAAAAGGTATCATTCAACTCCACCAGCCAGATAAGGCACGATAATTCAAAGATCTGGACCCGCGTTCGCAAGTTTCCTTTCCACAACACAATCTCTCGAGGCTGGGAAGTTGTGGGCCGGGAACTACCCACCAAGAACTGCTGATTGCATCGGGGGCACGATTTGGTATCGCACGAACTGGAGTTTGAAACTCGCGGAGGCCATCCAGCCCAAAATCGTGTACCGAGATCCCTGATGTGCCCGGAATATTCCCAAAGAAAAGACGATTTTGCAAATTAATACGGAGGTTTCGCTGCCGAGGGGTGGGTCACGGTTCTTCTAGCCTGGTAATTACACTGCGAGACTGTTAGAGAAAGTGCGGACTATCATAAGAATATTGGATGCTTTTTCAAACGGGAATGCGAACTGGCCTGAATTGGTTATTCAAATATGGTTCCTCACCTGTCTTCAATGGTGGTAGCCTGTGGACTACTTGATAGCTAAATCGCAGTGGGCAGTTTTTAGTTTTGTACCCGCAGGGCATTGTATGGTTTTCCAAGGATCGAAATGTAATCTGCCCGTAGCGGAACCAGGATTTTATTTCGGTAGGGTAGGTAGTTCATTAGTGTCGTACTCCAGCAACATGACGGGCTATTGGTGAAGGTTCGGGATCAATCTATAAGGGCAAAATTCAAGTACAATGTCTCGTAATTTTGAACCACGGTCAGATGACGTGAACAACGCCTGAGAACTTTGGCATTTTTTAAAATCAATTCCTAAGGGTAATTTTGGAAATTTTTAATGAACGTCGTACTAGAGCAACACATCGGGCTATTGACGACGGTCCAGGATAAGTTCCTAAATCAAACCTTTTGGGATAATCTAGATAGGAAGGTTCCTGGTTCGAATCCGGGTCCGGGCATGGATGTTTGCAAGCGTATGGTGTAAAGGCGGCTGGTGCACCTTAAATCTGTCATGGCCGAAAGTCCTCACGTTGGGTAAGTGTGGAAGTTTGGAGAGTGGGGTGCCAGCTCAGATGTTGCTTCCTCATCTGACCGTGGTTCAAAATTATGAGTTTTCCTCGGATCTTTCTCTTAAGGGGGGCGGGGACACAGTTTTCTTTTTTTTTTTGCTAATAAAGATATTTTTTTGAAATTTGTAAAGAAGACATAGCATCTAATTTACAAATAGAAAATGAAAAAAAATTAACTGTATAATAGTTTAAAATTTTTTTAAATTTTAAAATTTTCAAAAAAGTGACTGAGTTTACTTTTGATATAACTTAAGAAATTACTTATGAAAAGATACAGCATCAACATTTTCTGAAAGTAGATAATATGTTTAAAAATTTGTATTTACAGTTTTTTAATACATGGATATAAAAAATATTAAAAAATTTTTAATTAAAAATGAGCATTTTTTAAATTTATAATTTATAAAAACACTTATATTTTGAAACATATCAATAATTTTTAAAATTCCTGAAGTCAAATCACTTAAATATGTATGAAGAATATGCATATCAAATTTCATACAATTATCTTGAATAGATTTTGAGCTGTATCATTTTAAAGTTGGGAAATGTGTAAAAATATCATGGAGAAAAATCACTTTAAAGTTTCATTATTGAAAATCAGTTACAAAAGTGAAATTTTAGTACCTTTGAGCCTTCGGGTACGTAAGTAAATCCATTACTGTCTTTAGATCTTTGATTAAGGTTTATTTTGGCTAATAGTGCCTGTCTATGGTACAATTTGTATGCAACTGTACTTCTGTTATCAGCTTTTCGGATACGTCGACATATTTTTCGTTTCAAAACTTAAAAAAAAAAAAAAACAGCTGTCAAAACATTCTTTTGTTTATATCTTCGGTTCTACTCAAGATATCATCATAAAATTGGTGTCAAACGAAAGAGAATTAAACTACAAATTTTTAGAGAAGAGAAACATAAAAAATACTTTTTGAAGGTTTTTGTGTCCCGGCACCCTCCTTAATTGATTGATCACGGACCGTCGTCAATATCCCGTTATGTTGCTCTAGTATTACGTTAATTAGAAATTACTAATTACATTTAAAATCACATTGAAAATGCCAGCTAAAAGCCGCTAGTAAAAGGTTCAATGGATCCCCCAAGCAGTAAATACTAACATTCCACTTTAAACATGCAAAGAACCTTGAAATGGGTAGAGTACTGAAGTCCGTAGTCTACAAAAGGGACTTCTACAAGTTTCATTTGTCGTGGCCTCAAATGTCCTCAATACTTATAACGTGAATAAAACGAACAGCGATGTGCACAGTTAACGGTTTTCTGAAAAATACGATACCTTCGCGTGCGTGGCCTGAATTTCCCATAAATAACCACCAACAGAGACTTGAGCTTCTTCTCTGATGGAGCGCCCAACAAGTATTTCGTGATCTAAAACGACTGCACGCACTGGTTTTTCAGGAACCCCAAAATCTGAAAAAAAGCATATACGATCCCGATGATTCCCCTACAGATGAATACCTCTACAAATGACAGCAACTTTTAAAACGATCTCGTAATTGTGGGATCGGGTTTCCACCGATCACCCTTTCGACCGATTCCGGAGCAAGTGTATCAACAAATAACGAGTTCTAGGAGGTGCTCCATCACACATAGATGACTTCCCATTGTTTTCCCTTGTTCCCACACGTTGACCTTTCCTACGAGGAAGAGCGATGCAAGGCTCGAACGAGTGACCTCACGCCCACACGCACAAAGAAGGAACCGCGCCCAATAATTTTCACTCTTCACCCCAACAGACATAGTGCACCAACTGGTGCTTTAGCAGAAGGGGCATGTTATTGAAATCTCTTCCAGCTATCAATTGAATCGGGTTTTCTGCTTGGCCGGGCCATTGTAAGGGGCCGCGGAATGAGATCGATGGGCTGATCTTCCTATTGGTTAGAGGAAGGGGAATCACGAAGCTAAGATGAATGGGCTCGGGGGAAAGGTAACGACATTTCCGATCGCGTTATCAATGCTCGGCCACTCCAATGGCACGTTCCTAATAGGATTTCGTCGCAAAATATTCTAACAACCTTAATCACTGAATTTCATGCATATGCGAGCCACACGCTTAGAAATATTAGGGACACAGGAGTAATGGCGCCACTTTGAGGTTGGTTAGTGTGGAGATTCTGTGTCGCGCAAGGGCGTTATTTGGCCAAGCTTTCCTAAACAGTGTCAAGTGAATGGTAGGTAGGTATGTTAATTAACGTCAGTATGGAGGCTAGTAGTGACGTTCTGGGATCAATCCCGAAGGGAAAGATCCGAAGACGAAACCTCGTAATTTTGAGCTACGGTCAGATGACGAGGCAACACCTGATCTGGCACCCCACTCTTCAAACTTCTACACCACGCGTCATCTGACCGTGGTCCAAAATTACGAGGTGTTGTCCTCGAATCTTTCCCTTAAGGGACTGATTCCGGACCGTCGTCAATAGCCCGTTGCGTTGCTCTAGTACGACGTTAACTAAAATTATCATTACCATTACCATCTACACCACGCCAATGTGAGAACATTTGAGGCCACGACGAATTTAATGTGCCCAAGCTCCCTTCATACACGACGGTCTTTGACTGGAAGGGACCGAAGGGAAAGATCCGGAGACAAAACCTCGTAATTTTGAGCTACGGTCAGATGACGAGGCAACACCTGATCTGGCACCCCACTCTTCAAACTTCTACACCACGCAAATGTGAGAACATTTGAGGCCACGACGAATTTATTGTGCCCAAGCCCCCTTCATACACGATGGTCTTTGACTGGATTCGAACTCGCAACCCTCCGATTGCTAATCCGATGCTCTTCCAATCGGGCTACCTCGACCTTTATAAATATAGAGGTAATGGTAATGGTAATTTTAGTTAACGTCGTACTAGAGCAACACAACGGGCTATTGACGACGGTTCGGGATCAGTCCCTTAAGGGAAACATCCGAGGACAACACCTCGTAATTTTGAACCACGGTCAGATGACGAAACAACACCTGAGCTGGCACCCCACTCTACAAACTTCCACGCCAACCCAACGTGAGGACTTTCGGCCACGACAGATTTAAGGTGCACCAGCCACCTCTACACCATACGCTTACAAACATCCATGCCCTGACCCGGATTCGAACCAGGAACGTTCCGATCTAGAGGCTAACATTTTAACCACTATACCGGTTGGTCGGCCATAAATATAGAGGAGAGAGGAGTAATGGCGCCACTTTAAGGTTGGTTGGTGTAGGGATTTTGTGGCGCTAGGGCCATACTTAGCTAAGCTCTGCTAAACAATGTCAAGGAAATGGAAATACACACTCAACAAAAGCTTCACTGACGCAGAAGAGAAAGGCGTCAGCGGAATCAAACCTGCTTGCCTACACACCGAAAGTTGCTAGCATAACAATAGAGAAAATACACTACAATACAATAATGGACCGGACACTAAGATGTGATGGTATAAGGGAAATAATATATGATTTAATAGGGGGATGATCCCCCACGTGCTACAATTACTCTAGCAACCCTTCCGGGCATACTTTCAACAAGGTTTTGATACATAGCTATGGGTATTTGTGTCCATTCCTGCTGCAAGAATGTCGCCAGCTAATATGTAGATTTCGGACGTGGCTTCTTGGTCAGTAAGCGTTGTTCTAACTCGTCCCACAAATGTTCTATGGGGTTTAGGTCGTGACTCTGAGCAGTCCAGGGAAGACGTTTTACATCCATATCTTGATGCCACTGCTTGACAGAGGCTGAACAAGACATGGAGCGTTGTCGTTCTGTAAGTGACATTTGTCCTTTCCATAAAATTGCCAGAGCGTAGGAAGAACCTGATTGTCCAGTATGTCCATGTAGGCGTCAGCGTTCAATTTACCTGGAACAACATGCAAAGGTCACAGGCCATACCACGAAAAACACCCTCAAAGAAGTACAGCACCACCGTCGAACTTGACAGTTGGAACGATGCACTCGAGTAACAGACGATCGCTTGGCATGCGCCAAACCCAAGCACGCCCATCTGACTGGAAGAGCGTGTAGCGTGACTTTTCGCTCCAGAAAACAGTTTTCCAGTGGTCCACAGTCCAGTTGCGGCGTTGCAAACGCCAGGCGAGTCTGCCGGCTTTGTTGGATTGGGTAATGTTTGGTTTGTGTGCGGCAACACATCCGTGAATATTGATGACGTGCAGTTCTTTCCGCAAAGTATTGAGGTGCACCGTAACCCTTGCTGCCTGTTAAAACTCACTGTTGATGATTTGAAGTGGTTTCTTGTAGAGTGCCTGAGCAGGCACTCTAGTTTCTTGTGGTTCTTACAAACCTCACCCTTCAAGACACGCCGATCCCATTCAGTCTCAGGGTTCAGATCCCATTCAGTTTAAGGGGACGATAAACGTGTGTGGTTCGTGTCCCAACTCCCGTAGTCTTCCACTTCTTCACGACATCACGAACAGTTGACCGTGGCAGTGATAATTCTACCGCAATTGCGCGAATAGACTTGCCACTTGTGACAACCAACTATAACACCTCTTTCAAAGTCACTAAGTTCCTTTAGTTTCGACATATTGTTACAATTTCACTCAGAATTATCGACGTTACCGCTTCGCGAATTGTATTTAACCTTAACAGGTCACGTGCGAGCACTGGATTTGCATTAAATCCGACATGAGTTGGATTTTATGTAAATCCGCTGGCGTCCGGTCCATTATTGTAGGGTAACAATTAAAGCGGCACACATCAGATGGTTGGGCCATCTCTTTAGAAATCCCGATGCTGACCCTACCAAAAAAGTGACTTTTTCAAAAATTGAAGGGACAAGAAGAAAGGGACGACCATCTACAAGATGGATTGATGATGTGGAAAGAGATCTCAAGTTTTTGTGAGTCAACCGATGGCGTGCGATCGCACCAGACAGGGCCAGATGCAGGAGGATGGTAATGGTAATGGTAATTTTAGTTAACGTCGTACTAGAGCAACACAACGGGCTATTGACGACGGTCCGGAATCAGTCCCTTAAGGGAAAGATTCGAGGACAACACCTCGTCATTTTGAACCACGGTCAGATGACGAAGCAACACCTGAGCTGGCACCCCACTCTCCAAACTTCCACGCCAACCCAACGTGAGGACTTTCGGCCACGACAGATTTAAGGTGCACCAGCCGCCTCTACACCATACGTTTACAAACATCCATGCCCGGACCCGGATTCGAACCAGGAACCTTCCGATCTAGAGGCTAACACCTTAACCACTATACCGGTTGGTCGGCCAGATGCAGGAGGATCTGCGAGTCAGCCTTGGCCTGTAAAAGGCTGTTGTGCTCCTGAAGAAGAAGAAGAAGTGTTTAAAAGTAGAGTGAGCAATGCTAACCTTTTTTATGTGTCCATGATCACGTGACCCTTAGACTACTTCATCTTCAGCGTGGAATCTGACTTTCATAATCTGATTTGTCCATGGAACGGGAGAGGTGTGGTATTGTATTTTGATTATCATTGCACTTGAACGGGCTATTGGTGACGATCCGAGATCAACCCCCGAAAGGAAAGATCCAAGAAAAACATCACGCAATTTTGAATCAGAGTCAGATGAAGAGATCACACCTAAACTCCACCCCAATCTCCAAACTAACCACATCACGCCAAATTGAGGAGTGCCGACCAACAGGTATAGTGGTTAAGGTGTTAGCCTCTAGATCGGAAGGTTCCTGGTTCGAATCCGGGTACGGGCATGGATGTTTGTAAGCGTATGGTGTAGAGGCGGCTGGTGCACCTTAAATCTGTCGTGGCCGAAAGTCCTCACTTTGGGTTGGCGTGGAAGTTTGGAGAGTGGGGTGCCAGCTCAGGTGTTGCTTCGTCATCTGACCGTGGTTCAAAATTACGAGGTGTTGTCCTCGGATCTTTCCCTCAAGGGACTGATCCCGGACCGTCGTCAATAGCCCGTTGTGTTGCTCTAGTACGACGTTAACTAAAAATTACCATTACCAAATTGAGGAGATTTGAGGCCCGACAAATTTCACCACGGAACGGGAGAAGACGCCTATCCATTGATTCATCATCTGATTGGTCCTTTGATTTATCATCGAATAGTAATAAACTTTGACGACTTCACTTTTACCACCATCTATAGAGATGCATACTCACACATCTACCCCGTCATACGATGTTATATCGCCAAACGAGGAGATAAAATACCAAATCGGACAAATAATTTTACACATAACAGTCATGTGACTGCTAGTCTTCATGTTGGTTACTTTTTGAGTCTCGGCTCACTTATCTTTCACGTCTATGGTTGGTAGATGCAATAGACAGGCAATAGACAGACATTAAGGAAAAAGGCTTTATGTCTGGATTAAATCAGCTACAATTCTGCACTAAACTGTCAAAACTGCTAACGTATCAATATTTTCGGAGGCAATTATTGAAATTGACAGAAAAAATATCATATTTTCTAATTATTTTTAGATAAATGGAGTTAAAAGTGTAAAAAATAGCTAAAATACCATTTACACAAAACGTCATATTTAAAAAAAATAGTTAACTTTTTTCCAGTTAAAGTGGAATTAGCTAAAAACATTGATTCGGGTATTGAACTATAATCATTGCCATATTGTTATATTTAAATAAATTGCAGACTTTAACGTCAGTTATCTCTAAAAAAACTAAAAAGGAGAAAAATACTAAAATTGATTAGGTTTATATTCTGGTCAATTTTTTTAAATATACATATTTCTAAAAAAAAAGTTCAAACCCTGCTTTACAATCTTCAAAATATGTATAAAAATTTCAAAAGAACTTAATTGATGAGTTCTGAGATTATGTAGGTTATTATAATACTGCTATTATTATTGCTGAGAAGGAAAGGAAAGAACTTCTGAAAGGAAGGTGCACGAAATAGTTGAAAAGTTTTTTTCAAAGGGTAGCCCTCCTATCCATGCACTTTATATGTATTTTTTTAAATCAAATTAGAGAAATTATAAATATTTGAAAAGTTGAAAAGTTTAAAATAGTTGAAAAGTTTTTTTCAAAGGGTAGCCCTCCTATCCATGCACTTTATAAGTATTTTTTTTAAATCAAATTAGAGAAATTATAAATATTTGTAAACTTCTGCGTCATTTACGATCCGTACATTTGCTTTCTCACCAATAAGACTCCCATTAGGCATTCGACTGTGCTTTACGAAAACACACCTTTATAGTATTTAATGAAATTTTAACACATAGAGTATAATCAGTTGGTGAGTAAGCCAGCTAACCATTTGCATAAAACACGCAACCAACAAATCCATTTGCTTTTTACACCAACCTCATCTCCGATAGTCAAACATCAAAGAACTCCTGAAAAGAAAGGCTCACGAAATAGCTGAAAAGTATTTTTCGAAATGGAGGAAAACCCTCCGCTCCATCCACTTTTACATGATTTTTCTAAACCAAATTTGAGAAAATAGAAGGATTTAAAAGCCTTTTAAGATCCGTAGTTTTCCTCTTGCTTTCCCACCTATGCAGACCAATAAGCCTCCCTTGGTAATTTGACTGTGTTTTACTAAGAAATCCCTTTTATTTCATGAAATCTTAAAACAGAGAGATTGCAATTAGTTCGTGAATAAACCAGCTAACGACTTGCACAAAACACGCAGTCAACAAATCCATCCCACCAACTCCATCCCCGATAGTTAAACATCGAAGAACTCCTGAAGGAAAGGCGCACGGAATAGTTGTGAAGTGTTTTTCAAAGGGGCGCTCTCGCCTCCATCTACTTTTACATGAATTTTGTAACGAAATTTGAGAAATTAGAAACATTTAGAGGTCAACACCTTTTACGATCCGTAGTTTTCCTCTTGTTTTCCCATCTATGCAGACCAATGAGCCTCCCTTGATAATTTGATGAAATCTTCATTTTATGAAATCTTAACACAGAGAGATTGCAATTAGTTCATGAATAAACCAGCTAACGATTTGCACAAAACACGCAGTCAACAAATCCATCCCACCAACTTCATCCCCAATAGTAAACATCGAAGAACTCCTGAAGGAAAGGCGCACGAAATAGTTGTGAAGTGTTTTTCAAAGGGGCACTCTCCCCTCCATCCACTTTTACATGAATTTTGTAACCAAATTTAAGAAATTAGAAAAATTTAGAGGTCCACACCTTTTACGATCCGTAGTTTTCCTCTTGTTTTCCCATCTATGCAAACCAATAAACCTCCCTTGATAATTTGACTGTGTTTTACTAAGAAACCCCTTATATTTTAGGAAATCTTAACACAGAGAGATTGCAATTAGTTCGTGAATAAACCAGCAAACAACTTGCACAAAACACGCAGTCAACAAATGCATCCCACCATCCCAGATAGTGAATCCCCTTAGAACTCCTGAAGGAACGGCGCACGAAATAGTTGAGAAGTGTTTTTTGAAATGGGGGGAACCCTCCCACCCATTCACGCGGAGAATCCGAAGCCAGAGGAAGAGAAAGAAAGAAACCGCACAGGTAAGAGTCTCGAGTGAAAAGTTTCCACTGCCGCCCAAACAATTAAAATATCGTTTTTTAGAAAACTTTGTAAACCGATTTTCAATCGAGATCAGCTCCCAACTGCTAGGGGAAAAAGTGTAGGAAAGCATTTCTTCGCATCAGGCGCCATGTTTTCCAGGAGCCCCGGAGCGCTTTTTTCCCGGAGTGACTACGGGAAAGTGCTCGGGAGCATGCTTGCCAAACAAACATTGATATAAAAGCTCGGAGGTAGGAGGAGGTTTCTAATCAAAACACCGTCTCCAAAGTTGTAATGAGATGCAAGGCAAGGAATGTAGAGCGAGCGCCTCGGGCCTCAAAGTGCTGCAACGCCATCTCTTGGCCATGTAGCCCCGATTCGGCGAAATTCCCGCCCAATTTTGTGTTGACGGTCTTCTGGGATAGGAAACAATGCAACTTATTGCTTCGCCAAGAGAGATTGGGTCGTTACGAGGCGAATGGGGGGACTCCGGAATAGAAGGGGCTTTGGGTTCGATGAAGCTGAAATCGCAATAAGGGATCTCACGAAAAAAGAAGCGTTTTACAATCCCGAAAAGCATTTTCGATGCAATACTGGAAAGTTGAAAATGTATGCTACAAAACGCGAATACTTTGAAGTAGTGTCCAAAAACTTAAAAGCCATTTAAGTTTAAATGAAGTTTTTTAAACTGTCGAAAAAGCGTAAAATCGCTATGAAACTGTTTCAATCAAGAAATTGAAAGTATTTTTCGGTTGTTCAAAATGCTGTCGTTTGGGTTCTAGTTCCACTAAATGTGTGAGGGCCGTGATAACATACTAGTAGGTAAAGTCTTGGACAGGACAGGGATTGATCCAGGACCGTCGTCAAAAGCCCGTTGTGTTGCTCTAGTACGACGTTAACTAAAAATTACCATTACCATTACCTGGACAGGACAGTAAAATGTCGCAAACAGACTATAAAAAAATATTTGATTCAAAATTTCACATTCATTCCAATGACTTACAATTCTCTTCTATTCATAGTATAGGGGCGAATCCCAGATTGTGCAGTCGCGGACTTAGCAGCAGGAGGGATATCAGTTCGAAACTCGATCTAACCAAAAGACTATCATGAGTGTGAGGGATGACGCACCTCACGACGAAATGTCCTCAATTTCGAGAGGTGGGAAGTTTGGAGAGTAGATTGCCAGCTCAGGTGTTGACCTCGTCATCTGACCGTAGTTCAAAATTAAGAGGTGCTGTCCTTCCTTTCGGGATTGAACCCGGACCGTCACCAATAGCCAGTTGTGTTGCTCCAGTACGACGTAAATTCCAATACATACCTACCGGCATCTAATATTTTTGAGGATGGTTGAGTTTTATGGGGCAAGGACTACATTTGCGCTTATTATGCCAAATACTAGACAGACAACACCAAGTAATGAGCATACACACAAAGAAGGTTTTACTGACACAAAAAAAAAATGCACTAGGTAAGGTAAGGTAATTTTAATTAACGTCGTACTAGAGCAATACAACAAGCTATTGACAAGGAAATGCACAAGGTAAGTTACACGAAGTGAACCCGCAATGGTAATGGTAATTTCAGTTAACGTCGTACTAGAGCAACACAACGGGCTATTGACGACGGTCCGGGATCAGTCCCTTAAGGGTAATGGTAATGGTAATTTTTAGTTAACGTCGTACTAGAGCAACACAACGGGCTATTGACGACGGTCCGGGATCAGTCCCTTAAGGGAAAGAACCGAGGACAACACCTCGTAATTTTGAACCACGGTCAGATGCCGAAGCAACACCTGAGCTGCGAAGTGAACCCGCGTCACATACAGTTATCAGGTTACTAAATGCTTAGGTGTGCACGTGAAGTTTATGTTAGGAAACAAGTCTCTAGACAAGGAAAAGAGGTATGTTATGCATGGAATATTGGGTTGGCAAGTATTTAAATTAACGTCAACCTGGAGAAAGACAACGGGCTATTGGTGCGGTACAAGATGAAACCTAAGGGACTGGGTTGATCCTTTGAGTATATTCAAACCCACACTCACACAGTAGTGGAAAAATATTTTCGTTAATAAATTTCGGTATTTTGTATTTTTTAATTAACGTTACACTGGAGCAACACAGCGGGCTATTTGGGATGGTTTGGGATCAACCACCGAATGGAAAGATCCGAGGACACCACGTAATTTTGAACCACGATCAGATGACGAGGTCACGCCCGAGCTGGCACCCTAGTCTCCAAACGTCCACGCCAACCGCAGGGTTGTCCTCGGATCTTTTCCTTAGGGGATTGATCCCGGATCGTCGTCAATAGCCCGTTGTGTTGCTCTAGTACGACGTTAATTAAAAATTACCATATTACCAATTACCCCTTTGTACGCGATGGTCTTTGGTTGAATTCGATCGCCCAACCCTTTGGTTACTAGTCCGTTGCTTTTCCAACAGTGCAACCGCGATCTCTAACAAATATCGGAATAAAGTTAAATATGTATGTTAAGAAATGGAATATATATGGTTAAGCAATGAAATATATATATGTATGTTAAGCAATGTAATATGTTTGTTAAGCAATGGAATATGTATGTTAAACAATGGAATATGTATGTTAAGCAATGGAATGAATCTCAGATCTCGCTAGAATTTTTATGGATTAAAACACGTATGAGAAAAAGTATTTTTAATTTTGCAGTTCAATTTTGTTTTTCGATGCAGATGTCGTACGGTAATTTTAATTAATCTCAATATAGTTTGTGATTTTTCTTTCTACTGCTATTTCTCTCTCTCTCCATTAGGATGAACCGAAAAAAGTTTTTTTTTTGCTATCACATTCTAATAGTGCGGAAAAGTTGGTTCTTGCAGTAAAACTAATGTGTAAAAAATTTCATCCCGATTTACTGATACCTTTTGCGTCCCCAAGGGGTTCAAACCCTCCAAAAAGATAAAAATTCGGGCATTTTTTGTAAAAAATAAAAATTTTACAATTACGTTCTAATAGTGCGCAAAAGTAATCTAATTCATTCAATATCAACGGTAATAGATTGTTTAGATCAGTACATATCTCCTGCCTCCCCAACGGGGACCAAATAGCAGAAAAAACCTGATCACCAGTTTTTACCGTAATTGCAAATGTCGATATTTTGCAAAAATGTCATTTTTTCAGTGTTTTCTGCTATTTGGCCCCCGTTAGGGAGGCAGAAGATATGTACTGATCTAAACAATTTTTTACAGTTAATATTGAATGTGTTAGCTTACTTTTGCGCACTATTAGAGCGTAATTTTACTATTAGAAACTATTAAAACGTATTTTTTATAAAAATTTCCCAAAATTTTATCCTTTCGGAGGTTTTGAACCCCTTGGGGAGGCAAAAGATGTGAAAAAATCGGGATGAAATTTTTTACACATTAGTTTTACTGCATGAGCCAACTTTTCCGCACTATTGGAATGTGATAGCAAAAAAAATAAACTTTTTTTCGGCCCACCATACTCTTTATCTCTCTCTCTATCTCTCTATCTTCATGCGTTTAAATATATTTAAGTTAGTTCATTATAAGCTTTCACTAACCGGTATACATTCCAATATAACAAAAAAGCAAAGGCTTCTGTTTTTTCTCTATTAACATGTTTCTTGAGTTACCTGAACTACATTTTTAGAGTCAAGAGAGAATAGTAGATAAAGAGTAAGCTTATTTATAGTAAAATTTGTTTAGTCTTGTCCAAAATCGAATAGCCTGTTCTGTTGCTCCAGTGTGACTTTATTTAAAAAAATACCAAATACTTTCCGAACTTGATAAAGCTTAAGTCCATTATTGATAAAGCTTCATACGAGTATAAATTTAATGAGTCCAGTTTTTGTTAGGCCTGAACTAACTTTATGATTCTGTCATAAACTACCTCTATATTCAAACATTCAGGAAAACTTTCATTTAAAAATGAAAATTGAAACACAAATTAACAAACAATTTAAAATATTTTATAAAGAATTAAACGTATTGAGATTAATAATTCTTAGCAAAAATGATTCAAAAATAGTAGTATTTTGCGATTTTAATATTTTAAAGGGCAATAAAAAGTGTTTTAAGACGTATATTTGTAAATCAAAATTACACGACTTCTATTCCTTGAAATTACTGCAGATGCTATTGAAACCTCATAAAGTGTTAACTATCAAAAATATTTTGTACTAGCTCACTGTACTTTGTACCTCCTTTCAAAAAACGTTGTCAAGATATAGTCTGGTTAAATCGGCTCTAAGCTGTAATTTCATTTAATAGCCGCTCCTATTTCAGAATTATATCCACACTCAATTTATACTCATGTACTGAAACATTTTAATTGATTAATTAATCAAGCGATAGCTAAATTTAAAAAAAATTTAATTTGTAATGGAAATTATTGGGTTGAAACAAGGGTTCAAACAACAATTCGAGAAAAAATGTATCAAGTAAGAACGCCCAAGGACAATGTAAGAAAGGTCTTCAGAAATTAGATAGAGTAACTTAATTTGAAAAATAATTTTCAATTATAGCTTTTCAGGTAAAAGAGAGTAATACTTAGCTCGGGGAAATGGAACAGCTGAACATTATCTGAACTGAACAAAATTATTCATTGAGCATCTCACACTCGTGTGTATTGACGAGTTTCAGCCTGAAACACTTGAAATGCGATAAAGGGGCGACGTCCCATTCGAGGACAACACCACGTAATTTTGAACCAAAGTCAGTGACGAAGTCAACACCTGAGCTAGCACCCCAATCTCTAAACTTCCACACCATGCCAACGTGAGGACATTTCAGACCACAATAGATTTAACGTGCACCAGTCCCCGTGTACACGACGATCTTTAAACGGATTCAAACTCGCAACCCTCCTACTAATCCGTTAATTTTCCATCATGACTACCGTGATGACTACCTCAGTTTCATTCGAATTCGTTGAAAATTGTGGTTGCTAGGATATCGTACATAGGGGTACTTTATGACTACCCTGTATAAATCTGATACGATAAACATGTAAAATATAAAAGTTATAGATACATTCAATAAAAATTCTAATATTTAATGCAGTTTTTTAAAAGGGAGTGGTGCTTTATGAAAGATTGAAAAACGCTACTTTAGAGAAATTCAAGTTCTGCAAGAGAACAATTAATTATTTTCAAAATTACTTTGAGGGTATTTATTTCAGTTCTTATCTTTAATATCTTATAAATACTTAATTTCAACCAAATTATTTCTGTCATTCATGAGGTGTTGACCTCCACTAGTAATACTATATCAGAAATGGTTTTTGCAATTTGAAACATTTTTTTTTTTTTTTTTTTTTTTTTTTTTTGCGTTTACGAAAAAAGTGAAGGAAAACCTTTGCATATTAATATTTTCTATACTGTTGCATTAATGTGATCGAGTGGCAGAAGATGCTTTAAATAGATAATCATTGATCCCTTTGGTTTCAAAACGTATTTCATGTTTTATGAACTTACATAAGAGTATAGATATTAATGATTAACTTTCACCTGTAGAAATGTTACATTTTATTTGTTTATTTAGAAATGTAACTTCATGAACGAATACTTTGATTATAATAAAGAATTTTCTGTGATTAATTCGGAGGCATTCAACTACCAACCAACCCCTCCTTCCTTGACCTTACGCCACATCAGTCCAACGACCAACCCACCATCACTTCCTATCCACGATCTTGCGCCACGGAAGTTCAACTACCAACCAACCCCTACTTTCCAGATCTTACGCCACTAAAGTCCAACTACCAACTAACCAACCCTTTCTTCCACGATCCTGCGCCACAAAAGTCGAACCATCAACAAACCCCTACTTCCAGACGTAGATACTGCCTAGTGTGCATTGCTGTTGGTGGTCGCAAGTTAGAGAACCTTTTGTGAAACTGCAAATGTACACAAGATGTCAACCTGTAAAATTAAGGCTTGTAAAAATGCCGTTTACATGCTTACTATCTCATATCTACACCATACTGCACCTTCTAACAAATCCGAGTGGCTCTTGCGGACATACATTTCTATGTAAATAGGGTTTTATTTTTCTTCTTTACTTCCCATATAATTTGTACAGGAAGTTTTCAAACACCCTGAATGCCACCACTTAAAACGCACATTAAAGTTAAGCTCAAATAGGGCACACCTGAAATGGCTTCCACGTGGAGGAACAGCTTCGTAAGTATGACGCATCTATCCAAACATCTCATTTGTAATTGTAATAGTTCCTTAACATTTTAATACAATGAAATTACAATTAAATCATCTGTTTTTTGAACTGCTAGTTTTCTATTGAAGCCTTCCCTGTGTCGAAGCCTCATAATGTTGACAGGTTCCGGATATACAGGAGTTGAAGAAAAATATGGAAACACCTCGTGAAATGCATGCTTGAAAAGAAATGTTTATTCTAGTGAAATGTGTTGGTTGCGCAGGTGTTTTCGCCTACTGACGCCACCTATATAAATTAGCTGCGCAGCTCAGTTGTTGTCGGGGCACTGTTCTGTGAAGTTGTAATTGCATCATGTTCGAAGCTAACAGACTTCGAGCTTGAGCAAATTGTTAGAGCTCGTCTGGTGGGTGCTCCCGTAAACAAGGTAGCTGAAGTGTTTAGTGTTTCAAGAGGTACTGTATCTAAGATTTATTCTGCATATTTGAAAAGCAGAAAAATATCATCCGCTAAATACAGCGTTGACGAAAGTGTGTGTTGAGTAATCGTGACAGACGATCACTAAGGAGGATTGTGACTAAAAATAAAAAGACCACAGCTGCAAAAGTTACTGCTGAAGTCGTGCTCACAAATCCTGTGAGTATCAAAACAAGAAGGGAGCTCCATTAGCAGGATATTTCTGGCCGAGATGCAAATCAAAACATATTCATCAGTGATGCTAATGCCTGTAACCAGAAAAAGTGGTGTTTAAGTCATAAAGCCTGGACTATGGAGCAATGGAAGACATTAATTTGATCGGATGAGTCTTGTTTCACACTGTTTCCCACTTCTGGCCGAGTTTACGTCCAGCAAACGCCATTCCAAGCTTATACTACAGATTGCTTGTTGCCAAGAATGAAACATGGTGAGGGTTATGTGATGGTTTGGGCAGCCATATCGTGGTCTTCTGTGGGCCCCATGATTACTCTGCAAGTAAACATTACGGCCAAGGATTATGTGAACACTTTGGCCGATCAAGTCCATCCCATGGTACAAACATTGTTCCTCAATGGTAATGGTGTATTCCAAGACGACAAAGCCCTTGTTCACTCAGCACACATAGTCCAGGACTGGTTTTCTGAGCACGAGGATGATTTGTTACATCTCCCCTCGCCATCACAATCACTAGACCTCAATATTATTAAATCTTTGTGGTCTACATTGTAGAGGAAAGCGCGTGATCGCTATCCACCGCCATAAACGTTACCTGAACATGCCACCGTTTTGCAGGAAGAATGGTACACGACTACCTTCGTAAGCATACAGGAACTGTATTTATCCCTTCTGAGAATACTGCAAGCTGTTTTGAATGCCAACGGTGTTCGTACACCATATTAGGCAAGATTACATGTTTTTTTAGGTGTTTCCATATTTTTGTAACTTTTGTATACCGAGTACTCAAAGTAATACTTTATTAATATAAACAAAGTGAAAATATTTCTTTTTCCACCTTCAATATATCTAGACATTAGACCAATTCATTGCTGTACAGAATCTGTTCACGTTTCCTTGCATCGTTACCCGTGGACCTGGAGCCTGGTACTATAATATTCTAGGTACGCAACACTCTTCAATACCCTGTGTTATTATCAAGGGTTGGAATAAAGAGAAAATTATATTTTTTTAAGGGAGGGGAACGGTTTTCGAATTATTTTGTATTTCACACCCCAATCACACAATCAATCGAAGCTGATAAAAGCATATACTGAAATCTCAAATCAGTTTTGAAATAAATACTACTCAGTTTCATAAGAAAAAAACTAAAATCTGTCCTAAATCTAAATGAATCTAGCCATTAGAGGCAGTATTTACTACCAGATATTACAGAGGTAATTCCAACTTACAACCGAAGCCCTCTAGAAGGTCGATTCTCGAATTATTTTGTATTCACACCCCCCAAACATACAACCAATTGAAGCTTACAAAAAGTGTATACAAAAATTTGAAATCATTTTTCAAAATAAGTAATACCCAACTAGTTTCATAAGAAAAAGCTAAGAGCTGTCGAAAAATTAAATGAATTAAGCCACTAGAGGCAGCATTTACTACCACATATTTCATAGGTAATATCTCAAATTAAAAAAAATCTCTCTATAAGGTCGGTTCTCGAATTATTTCGTTTTCACTCCCCAAACACACAACCAATCGAAGCCGATTAAAACCATATGCTGAAATTTCAAATCATACTTGAAAGAAAGTTCTAGTTTTATAAGAAAACTAAATGAATCACTAGAGCCTGTATTTCCTACCAGATATTTCAGAGGTAATCTCTCAACTCAAAAAGGAATCCCACTAGAATAAAGCTACAAACGAATCCCAAGCTATTACTTCAGGTTTCCAGCAAAAATATTGGTCGATATTTTGCAACTCAAACATCTCCATCAACGCATTATTGCCAAAGGGACCCGAAGTCAGAGATCAGGGGTACGAATGCTCGGGAGGGAAGTTTCGGTTCGGAAGGGCGCCAAGTTGGCGACTTCTCCCGGAGGCAGCAACCCCTGCCGCGCGTGTTGTGGCATAGCGGCGGCGAGTGGCCCGAGGCCTTGCGGAGCAAGCTGCTGCCTATAGCGAGGATGTCTGTCCGGTCTCTCCATTCAAGCCATTTGTTCGTTAAGGAGAAGAGATGAGGACGCCGTAGGCGAGGGAAAACCAGCAAGGTTCTGATTAGTGCCTCTGGTGCTGAACCCTCACACAGAGGCAACATATCCATATATTTATGCACATATACATACAGCGGGAGGGGAAGGCGGCATTTAGAATTTATATTCCATGCCCCTCGGCGTTACTGTGGGTGTACTTCGAATGTCGTAAACTGCCTCTAATTTCCACACGCCTACCTAAGAAACCTGGAGTGCTCCAAGAAACGCGCTCCGAGTCCGCCCTCCTCGCCTTGATGTGCAAGGAATTGTCCACAAAAGATCTCCAGGTTTGGGGCTGGCTCAGCCGGGGGAATCGAACTCGTGGCTGCGGCAGAACCCCTGGACGCGCCTAGCTGAGCTGTTGGGAGCTTGAGTGAAAACTTATACTCTGTTCACACACATTAAGTTATGTCACCGTTATTGATTAATTGATTGTGCGTAACTCATTAGTCGTGGTCCACTTATCGGTTTGAGCTCCGTTGCGGGGGACTGTGGCTTAATAGAGTTTCCGGAGCGGCTCTCCATTGCTCGGTGACGTACGTTTGGGACGGAAAATGGGTTCTTTGGGCAGGTTCCCTTTCAGTATTTTAATGAATTAAGTGTAGCACTTACACGAAACAGACTTAACTAAAAATTGAATGGTGCCTTCCACTTCTTCTTTTCCATTTTTTTTAAAGTTGGCATGGCGTGGTGTGTGGTGGTTGCCTCGTCATCTGAACGTGGTTCAAAATTACGTGGTGTTCTCGGACTTTCCATTTGGTATTGATTCCGCACCGTCGATAATACCTCGTCTATTGCTCCAGTGTGAAGTTAATTAAAATATATCTATCAGCATCCTATTTTTCCTCTTCATCCTCTTCAGCGACAGTAAAGGTCCACTTTCTTTTTGAGGTTTACATTTTCTTGAGCAACAATAGAAATAGTGGTGCTTCAACTGCAACCTGGGAGCAGCGGAATAGCAACTGTTTAGCAACCGGAGGAGCGAGTTCAAATCCACCCAAAGATCATAGTGTCAAAACAAAAAAAAAATAGGAGGGGGGGGGGTGCACATTAAATCAGTCGTGGCTTCAAATGTCCTCACATTGGCATGATGTGGAGGTTTGGACAGTGGCGTGCCAGCTCAAGTGCTATCTCGTTATCTGACCGTGGTTTAAAATTACGTGGTGTTGTCCTGGGATCTTTTTCGTTGTCAATAGCCAATTGTATTGCTCCAGTAGGATGTCAGTTAAAATACCTACTTACGTGTCTCTGCATTTGGTATTTTTTAATAAACTTCAAACTGGAGCAACACAACGGGCTATTGTTGGCGTTCCGGGATCAACCCCCGAAGAGAAAAATCAGAGGACAACATCACGTAATTTCGAACCATGGTCAGATGACGACGTCACACCTAAGCTGGCACCCCAATCTCGACACTTCCACACCACGCCAACGTGAGGACATTAGAGGCCACGACGGATTTAACATGCACCAGACCCCTTTGTACACGACTGTCTTTGGTTGGATTTGAACTCACAACCCTCCGGTTGCTAATCCGTTATTCTTTCATCCGGACTTCCGCGGATCCTACCTACCTCAAATCTTTTCGTTGGGTATTGATCCTGGACAGTCGCCAACAGCTCGCTGTGTTGCTCCAGTGCGACGTTTATTAAAATAGCTACCTACCATAAACACGTGCTGAAGCCAGTTATGTCAAGTAGGTACTTCATTAACGTCGAACTGGTGCAACACAACGGGCTATTGGTAGCAGTCGGGGATCGATCCTCAGTTGAAAGGCCCGAGAACAACACCACGTAATTTTAAACCACGGTCAGAAGACGAGGACACACCACAGCTGGCATTCCACTCTCCCAACTTCCACATCTTGTCAACGTGAGGACATTTGAGGCCACGACAGATGTAACGTGCACAGCTCCCGTGTACACGATGGTCTTTGGTTGAATTCGAACTCATAACCCTCCGGTTGCTCCTCCGAACGGGCCACCACGACCCGAGACGAAATTGACCTAGTCCCATAGATTTAGTCTATGCCTAGTCGTGATTAAGCTTTTTACACAATACTATCATGCACACAGCTATGAATATGCATCTCCAGAGAATGCATAGATCACATACTAGTAAACTCATAAAACTCTAACCCTGAGTTTCCAGTCTCGAATATTTCTGTGAAATTGTGTTGAGAAGGAGGACTTAAAAGAGGGGCTCATAAAAATGGGACACTCAAATTCCAATTCTTGCTTCAAATGTCCCAAATACATTCACTAGCTCCCAAGAAGTCTAACGAAGGATTAATTATGAAACAATCGTGCGAAACCCTCAAAATATATAGGCACCGATGGAAGAGCAGCAGTTTAGCAATCGGAGGGTTTCGAGTTCCATGCTCGGTCCAGTCAAATACCGTCGTGTCAAAGGGGGCTGGTGCATGTTCCATCTATCGTGGCCTTAATTGTTCTCACGTTGGCGTGGTGTGGAAGTTTAGAGAGGGTTGCCATCTCAGGTATGACCACTTTATCTGACCATGGTTCGAAATTACGAGGCGTTGTCCCTTGATAAAGGATTGATCCCGCACAGTCCCCAATAGCACGTTGAGTTGCTCCAACTCGACGTTAATTAACTACCTACCCATATACTTCAAAACATGTTTTACTCTAGCAAATTCTTTACTCATCACAATTTTACGTCTGCTTTGTGTACACTATTATGTTTGCACAAAGTTTCTGTAAAACGCCATATATTAAAAATACGTTACCGTGTTTATCTATATAAATAAGAATGGAGTGTTTGTTTGTACATTCAATATTTTCGACCCATTTCAAGTTTTCTATCCGTTTTGGACCCTTCTCATGACGAATCCGCCTTTTTCTCGTTTGGTGTCTGTCTGTCTGTGTGTCCGTCTGTCTGTCTGTCTGTTTGTCTGTATGTTGTGCCCTATACACGTCCACGCGGTTTAAGATATTTTCATGGAAATTTGCATACAGTGAGTACTTATCTTCATTTAGTGAGTGGAATTGGTTGCGAAAGTCTGTCTGTCCGTCTTTCTGTTCTATGCTCGATTTTGTGTTTGTGTGTTTGTGTAGACATCACATGAATTGTATTCCAGATATTTGATTGCAGTGTATTTTATTTTATACATTATCTACTAATGTAATGAATGCAATATTAAAAATTTCTTTATTGTTATATTTAGATGAGTTTCAAGCTAAAACATCTGAGTAAGTATACTTAAATAAACCATAATTTGGTAGTTTTGGAAAATTTGGAATGTTTATTGAATATTACGATTACTTCGATTGCTTTACCAGTACTGCTGAAAAAGTAATTATTTTTCAAAAAATAATATTTTAAATGGAATTTCAGCTCTGATACTTTATTTATTTCGAGTCTTATTTTTGTTCTTTGTGCAATGCAAACGATTTCCGAATATTTGGGGCGAAACGAGAATGAACAAGATCGCCAGAGTAGTGATATTTTCTGTTTCTTTCGCTCTGAATTAATTTCACATTTCTAAATTTTGTGCAATTTTAGTTGTAAGTTGTGACAACTGTGCGAGATCAAGAGATAAAAATGAATCACAAATTAATATCTTTAGGACAATTTTTTCTGACATCTTTTATTTTGTTTTTTTCGCTGTTTTCTGTTTTAACTATTTATTATTTTAATAAATGTGTTTTCGTTCTCATCACACGCAACAGCACCACAAAGTATTCGACTTAAAAATGGCATGCAAGTCAGAATAAATTTTCAGCAAATTTTAAATGTAGTTATGCCATTATTGAAAGAATAATGCCGTTATTTAAAGAATAATACGTTATTGAAAGAATAATACGTTATTGAAAGAATAATGCCGTTATTGAAAGAATAATACCGTTATTTAAAGAATAAGGCCGTTATTTAAAGAATAATGCCGTAATTTAAAGAATAATACCGTTATTGAAAGAATAATACCGTTATTGAAAGAATAATGCCGTTATTGAAAGAATAAGGCCGTTATTTAAAGAATAAGGTCGTTATTTAAAGAATAATGCCGTTATTTAAAGAATAATACCGTTATTGAAAGAATAATACCGTTATTGAAAGAATAATGCCGTTATTGAAAGAATAATAATGTTTAAAAATCCGAACTAGAACTTTTCAAACATTAAAAAATTCGTTGTAATAATGACAAGAGAAGATTGCAAAATTTCACTATGTCGCATACCGAATGCAAGAGTGCCACAAGTAAAAAACTATTGTTTTGTTGACTATGAGTGCGAGAGCACTCGCCATAAATCGTAATTTTAATTAATTGAGTTGAACATGAAAAGAACTTAAGAAAGGGAATTTCAAATCTCCCTCAAAATCGTCTTTTATAGTAGTAACCTTAGTGTCACCTTTCGTCATTTTGTAGCTTTGTCATACAGCAAGTGTGCGATGTATGTGAAATGTATTACATGAATAGATATGCATGTGTAGGATTTCTGACCAAAGTAAGTTGTAGAAATTATAAAGATGGCGAAAGGTGTTCAAATAAATTTTTATTCTACAAAAAACGTAAGTCATTATATATTTTGATTATCTTTTCAATTTAGAGTAAACCAATTCAAACCGAGTAAGGTCGGGTATTTTGCTAGTTTGTCATAAAACTAAAAGATAATGCGCCGTGTTCACCGGTTATACTTTCGAAACAATCGAAGATACTAAGCACACGCCTAAATACTATGAATGCCATAAAAGAATGAAAGAGGACGACATATTGTGAGTCGTAAGAGTGGATAGATTGCTAAAAGTTGTCTTAAGTTGTTGTTGAATAAGAAACATCCATGCACGGTGAGATGTATAGATATAAATCATGTCTCAAGGGGCGTTTGAAAACGGGCAACTCCTGCTCTTGGGTCACTTTTGACGAGACAGAAAATAAAAACAGTATAGATTGTTATAGGAATCCGATTTGTTAAAACGATATCCCTTGCCACATTGAGAGAACAAAATGAAAAATGTGAGATCAGAGTTGAGAAGAGGTCAGACTTGGCGGTGTGCTTCAGTATTTGAGCAGTGAAGACGCCGGGCAGACGTTTCAAGGATTCTAAATAGGACAAGGATGAAGAGGAACAATGCCATTTCTAATTCTTGAAAGAGATTTTACACAATATAGTTTCAAGGGACTGATCCCGGACCGTCGTCAATAGCCCGTTGTGTTGCTTTAGTACTACGTTAACTAAAATTACCAAATTACCACAATATAGTTTCATAATTTTCCTTAGGCTGAAGTTATATGAAATAGGGTCAAATAAATTCAGTTTCAAATACTTTTAGTAGATTTTCATTTATTTAAGGAGTAAATCATACAACTTCACCACTATAAATTTTGCCCATCTTCAAAACGTCCGACGAGTTATCTCGTCATTTTCAAACCTGATCAATCTTGATGGAGTAGATATCTTGTCACTAAAACCCTGACCTGATCTTAATCTCGTCATTATAAGGAAATCGGCACTATTTTGATTACGAGATATCTCGTCGATAACAAAATTGGTCAGATCTTGATGGACGAGATATCTCGTCAATAGCAAATTTGGTCAGATCTTGATGAACGAGATATCTCGTCGGAACCACTTGGAGGGTTAAATGAATTTTGAACAGTGTTTGAAGTAGTATGGTTTGTCGCTTTACGTTCCGTTTTTGCTTCTCAAGGGCTAGTTAGACAAGGACCTACAACTTGAAATGGATTGCGAACATTGCAAACATCTTAGTTATGACTAGGATTGGAACGCAACGCCTTGCGTACCCAGGATCATGCAAATAAAACTAGTAGTCACCCTTAGACTACTTTCGTCAGCTGAGTGGTACCGAACATTCATCATCTGATTGGCCCACGGGATGGGAGAAGACGCCCATCCATGATTTATCTGATTCGTCGTGTGAAATTATACTAAAATGGCAATTTTACCAATTTTGTCGCCACTATACAGAAATGCGTATTCATAAAACCTACCTCCGACCAACCGATCTGGTTAAGGTGAGCCTCTAGATTGGAAGGTTTCTGATTCGAATCCGGGTCAATGCATGGAAGTTTGTAAGCGTATGGTATAGAGGCGGCTGGTGCACCTTAAATCTGTCGTGGCTGAAAGTCCTCATATTAGTTTGGTTTGGAAGAGTGGGTTGCCAACTCAGGTATTGCCACGTCATCTGACCGTGGTTCAAAATTACGTGATGTTGTCCTCGGATCTTTCCCTCAGGGGATTGATCCCAGACCGTCATAAATAGCCCGTTGTGTTTCTTTAGTTAATAAAAAATTGTAATTAAAAATTACGTTGATTAAAATTTTAATTAAAAAAAAAACGTTATTTAAAAATTACCATTACCATATCAAAAAACCTACCCTGTCATTAGATGTTATACTGCCAAACGAGACGATAAGAGGCCAAATCGGTCATTCAAGTCAATTTTTCAAGAGCAGTCACATGACTACTAGTTGGCATGTTGGTCCCACTTTTTGAAGGTCATCTCAATATGTAGATACTCATTTAACTAACGTCCCACTGGAGCAATACAAAGGGCTATTCTCCTCTCGATATCAGTGCTCAGTCTAATTTATCTCACGTTTATGACGCTGACCACTTGGTGGGCAGGTAGTTGATTAACGTCGCACTGGAGCAACACAACGAACTGTTAGTTAACCACACGGTTACCAGCAGCGAGTTTGCAGCGGTTCCCTTATAAAACCTTAGTATTATAATGTTTCTTTAAAAGTATTGATTGTAAAAAATAAACAAAGCGTTAGGAGGTGGAAATCACTTATGTGCATTCCACTATTTCTTTAAGATAAACATAACTTTATTCACATCTTTTATGAACTGGTCATTGCATACAAAAGATTTTATCGACATGCTAATAAATAATGTTTCTGTAGATACCATTAAAGAAAAAAATTATGTTTCTGTGAATACAATAAAAAAATTATGACCCATAACAAAAACTGTATCAATTAAATCAGAAAACTATTTCCAATTATGCTACCTCTAGGTAATTTAATGTCTAGACACTTAAAAAGGGGAGTGCTTAGATTTATTTTTCTACCTAAACCGTTGCTTCTAGTAAACAAAATGTGCTCAAGTTGATTCAATTTAAAGAGGTTTCCTTTCTGCTATAAATAATTGGAATCTCTTAACATAAATGTTTAGAACAGCTTGGCTATATCTGGCCCTTTTGGGCCATCGAAAATCCATCTTAAAATATAATAAATAATAATCATCTAAAAAGTCATCTTAATATAAAATCACAATTAAATTCACTTCCCGAAATTTGAAGTATTTTATTTTTGAAGGATATTTTTTTTATTTAACCAGAGCACACACACACACACATTCATTTTCCGTCGTAAAAGTAATGCATATAAAACATTTGCTTTCTAAATTATGAATTCATTAAGACTAAATGATCATGGAGAGAATAAATAAATATGGCATTTTTTTTACTTTTAATGTCATGAAAGCATTTTACATGTTGAAAATTAACTTTAAATGAATTTGTCGCAGAAATGTTTGATATTCAGTTTAGATTATGTATATAATTCCATTTCTAAGTATATTTTACAAAAACTGACTAAAAAGTAAATGAATTAAAAATTAGAATAAAAGATTATTATTGGGTTAAGTATCATTTTTGCCACACAAAGGCTAACTAGATCTAGACGTATGGCTTAAAATGTATTCCAAGCATTTTATTTTCAAATGCCCGGCCTCTGGCCTGTTCGGCCTTTGGGGGATTGATTCCGGACCGTCTTCAATAGCACATTGCATAGCTCCAGTGCGACATTAAATATCTACCTACGCAACTTTTCAATAAAAACAAGTACAGTAAACCGATTATCCATGGGTGGATTATCCACTTTGCGTCTTATCCGCGGTCACTTTGTGACAAAATGTTGTTGAAAAAAAACTTCAATCTTAAAAGGTGTTTTAACTAAAAAAAACCAAACAATTAACTAATATTTTTTGTGAATAAGTGAATAAACAGACTTTTCAGTTAAGAAATCTTAAGTTTATTTTCATAATTGTATAATATAGGCACACTACTGTAAATAAAAATTGTTCAAAAACATTTCCGTTTTGATTTGTGCCCTTTTTAGCCATTTTGCGGATATCCGCGCCATTCACTTCCATGGATAATCGAGAGTTTACTGTAATTTTATTTTAAACATGGAATGGTAATTTTTAGTTAACGTCGTACTAGAGCAACACAATGGGCTATTTACGACGGTCCGGGATCAATCCCTTAAGAGAAAGATCCGAGGACAACTCCTCGTAATTTTGAACCACGTTCAGATAACGAGGCAACACCTGAGACACCCCACTCTCCAAACTTCCACACCAACCCAACGTGAGGACTTTCGATCACGACAGATTTAAGGTGCACCAGCCGTTTCTGCACCATACGCTCACAAACATCCATGCCCGGATCCGGTTTCGAACCAGGAACCTTCCCATCTAGAGGCTTAACCACTATACCGGTTGGTCGGCATTTGAAACATGGAAAAAGTAAGGTAAGGTAATTTCAATTCACGTCGGACTAGAGCAACACAACAGGCTGTTGACGACGGTCCGGGATCAATCCCCTAAGGGAAAGATATGAGGACAACACCACGTCAATTTGAACAGACAATATTTTTCAATGAATGGGAATGAAACGGAAACTCGTGTTGGTTCTCGGGTGCAATGATATTTTCTGTTTCTTTCGCTCTGAATTAATTTCGCATTTCTAAATTTTGTGCATATTTTAATTGTAAGTGTCAACTGTGTAAGATCAAGAGATAAAAAAAGGATCACGATTTAATATCAAAGCAACTTTTATCCCGACATCTTTTATTTTGTTTTATTTCGCTGTTTTCTTTTGTTTTATGTTTTAAATATTTATTATTTTAATAAATTGTATTTCCTGTTCATCACACGTAGCCGACCAACCGGTATAGTGGTTAAGGTGTTAGCCTCTAGATCGGAAGGTTCCTGGTTCGAATCCGGGTCCGGGCATCGATGTTTGTAAACGTATGGTGTAGAGGCGGCTGGTGCACCTTAAATCTGTCGTGGCCGAAAGTCCTCACGTTGGGTTGGCGTGGAAGTTTGGAGAGTGGGGTGCCAGCTCAGGTGTTGCTTCGTCATCTGACCGTGGTTCAAAATTACGAGGTGTTGTCCTCGAATCTTTCCCTTCAGGGACTGATTCCGGACCGTCGTCAATAGCCCGTTGTGTTGCTCTAGTACGACGTTAACTAAAATTACCATTACCATTACCATTACCATCACACGTAACACAACTACAAAGTATTCGACTTAAAGTGGCAGGTAAGTAAGAATAAAGCAAATTTTAAGTGTTATTGAAAGAATAATAATGTTTAAAATATCCGACCTAGAACTTTTCAAACATTAAAAAATTATTTTTCATAATGACAGGAGATGATTGCCAAAATCCACAATGTCACGTGCCTGGTGCAAGAGTGCCACAAGTAAAAAAATATTGCTTTTTTTGCTATGAGTGCGAGAGCACTTTCCGTAAATCATCATTTTTATTAATTGAGTTGAACATGAAAATAACTTCAGAAAGGTAATTCCAAATCTCCCTCAACATTGTCTTTTGTAGAGTAACTTTAGTGTCACCTTTCGTCATTTCGTAGCTTTGTCATACAGCAAGGGTGCGATGCATGTGAAATGTATTACATGAATAGATATGCATGTATAGGATTTGGGTCCAAAGTAAGTTGTAGAAATTATAAAAATATGGCGAAAGGTGTTAAAATATTATTTTATTCTACGAAAGACATAAGTGATTACATATTTTGATCATCTCTTCAATCTGGAGTAAACCAATTCAAATCGAGTAAGGTCGGGTATTTTGCTAGTCTTGAAAAAAATTTATTTGATGCTTACATAAACACAGGCAAATCGGTAGAACGGACAGACTAGTGTAGTCACTAAATGAATGTGAGTACTCACACTATACAAAGTTTCAGGAAGATGTACTCAGCCGTTTGGATGTATGGAGAAAAAGGTACACAGGCATAAAGGTACCAAACGTGGAAAACAATGATTTTGATTTGGGGAGGTATTTTAGGTAGGTTTGTTAGTTAATAGTTAGAAGATAGTAACCTAAGGGTTCATTCAGACAATAAATAAGGAATTGTAACTATGTGGGTTTGGAAAGCACTTTATAACGGCGACAAATCTAGGTTAATAGATGTACGATGCATTTAAAATATGCATCGCATCTGCGTTAGAAATATATTTATAAGGTATGGTGCTTTCTAATTAGCGTCGTACTAGGAAAAACACATGGCGACGGTCCGGGATCAAACCTGAAGAGAAAGATCGAGGACACCACGTAATTTTGAACCATGGTCAGATGAAGATAATTTTGCTTTAATATCCAAAACAAATAAAAAAACCTAAACTGGGTCGAAAGTATTCAATGTATAAACCAACAACCTGTTATTATTTAGAGCTGAATTATAAGAGCACTTTTCACTGGAGTTCTCTACTTTCAAACTGTCATTTCTGAGAAAGTGCTGACTTAAAAAAAGCAAGTAAGCATTTACAATTGAATTACTGCTTAATTTTCTTAGGATATTAAAGGGGATAGATTAAAAAAAATATCTAGAATGTAAATCTAGCTTTAGAGGGAAATTTTTGACATAAATGATAGTCTTACGATTCGGATTTTTCTTTTTGCGCTGCCTGCTTTTACGGGTGCTGCCATCCTTTTAGATCGTTAGAGTTAATTTTTCACGGAGCGTGCGAAAACTCGGCGCAAATTCCAAAATTACAGAGAATTAAGCGAATGGTGCACACGCGGTTAACAAAATCCATTAAAATGGTTGAAAAATCCACGTTTCTAAAAGGAACCACTTTAGAGGACTGATTTGATTTACCGTCAGCTCCCCACCGGCACTGGTTCGCACGAGCGATCCCTTTGGAAAACGAGAATTAGCTTAGCTCCTTCGAAATTAATTAAACCGAAATCGTATTTCGTTAAAAGGGAGAAATTATTGAGTGCGGATCATTTTTTTTCTGTCCTCCTCGGCGGAGGTGAGGCATTTATTATTCCAGCCTTCGCCATCCGAAAGTGAAGCGATGCTATGATTCGGGAACAATGCTCGCCCCGAAAGGATGCATTGTCAATTGTCTAATCAATTTTACACTCAGTCATGGACAGTAAAACCCCTAAAAATTCGCCAAAGGAAGTCGATACCATCATCCAAATGTGCCATCGTTGCCCCCAGGGGTGTTCTCTTCAGCGGATTTTTTTTCTCTGCCTTTTACTTCGCAATCTCCGATTGGTGCAGCGCCTAGCCCGAGGGCATGTTTGGAAGCCAAGGCCGCCTTCTCGAGAACTGCCCCGAGGCGAGGCGCCTCCATCGATCCACAGCATGCATACATCGCTCACCCACGTTTTTTCCCTCCCCGCCAACCTTTTGCCAAATTTTTCACTCGCTTCTTGCACAGATGGTCCCACTCAAATCCCTCACAGGCGACCCTTGCTTGGGACGACATAGACCTGGGAGTAAAAGGGGTAGAACATCTTTAATCGAGGTTTGAGGAAGCTCTGGGGTGACATTGTCGCTGGGTCTTGCGACAAACAGTGGGTTTGGAATTCGATATTGGTTCACGCAAATCCCTCTGAAGCGACCCTTTTCTGGGACGAGGAATACCTGATGGTAAAAGGAATAACATCTCTGGTGGGTTTTTAATCGAGGTTTAAGGAAGCACTGGGGGTGACATTGTCGCTGGGTCTTTCGACAAATGTATTTCTTAAACAGTGGTTTGGGAATTCGATATGGGTTCACGCACATCCCTCTGAAGCGACCCTTTTCTGTGATACCTGGGAAAAAAAGGGGTAAAAGGAGTAACATCTCGGGTGGGTTTTTAATCGAGGTTTAAGGAAGCACTGGGGGTGACATTGTCGCTGGGTCTTTCGACAAATGTATTTCTTAAACAGTGGGTTTGGTATTCGATATGGGTTCACGCACATCCCTCTGAAGCGACCCTTTTCTGGGACGAGTAATACCTGGTAGTAAAAGGAGTAACATCTTGGGTGGGTCTTTAATCGACGTTTAAGGAAGCACTGGGGGTGACATTGTCGCTGGGTCTTTCGACAAATGTATTTCTTAAACAGTGGGTTTGGTATTCGATATTGGTTCACGCAAATCCCTCTGAGGCGGCCCTTTTCTGGGGCGAGAAATACCTGGGAATAATAGGTGCAGAAGTAGAGGGAATGACATCTCGGGTGGATCTTTAATCAAGGTTTTTGGAAGTTCTGGTGTAAATTTGGTGCTGAGTCTTTCGACAGCGTATTTCTTAAAAAGTGGGTTTGAAATTCGAAACTGATATTTGTTGATGCAAATCCATATGAAGCGACCCTTTCTAAAACGAGGAGAGCCGACCAACCGGTATAGTGGTTAAGGTGTTAGCCTCTAGATCGGAAGGTTCCTGGTTCGAATCCGGGTTCGGGCATGGATGTTTGTAAGCGTATGGTGTAGAGGCGGCTGGTGCACCTTAAATCTGTCGTGGCCGAAAGTCCTCACGTTGGGTTGGCGTGGAAGTTTGGAGAGTGGGGTGCCAGCTCAGGTGTTGCTTCGTCATCTGACCGTGGTTCAAAATTACGAGGTGTTGTCCTCGGATCTTTCACTTAAGGGATTGATCCCGGACCGTCGTCAATAGCCCGTTGTGTTGCTCTAGTACGACGTTAACTAAAATTACCAATTACCTAAAACGAGGAGAACTGGGATAAAAGGGGTAGAAATAGAGACGGAAGAAGATCTCGAGTGGGTCTTTATTCAAAGGTTTCGAAAAAGGAAATTCTAGGTTTACATTTTCACTAGGTCTTTCTAAGGTTTATTTTTTAAAACAGAAAAGGATTTGAAACTGATATTTGTTCTCGAAATCTCTCTGAAGTGACAGTTTTCTAGGGCGAGTAGAAATTTCTGGGATTAAAAGAGGTAGGTAGGTTTTTAATTGACATATACTGGTGTAACAGAATGGGCTATTGGCAACGGTCCGGTATCAACCCCTGAAGGGAAAGAACCGAAGACAACACCACGTAATTTAGAACCACGATCAGATGACAAGACAATACCTGAGCTGGCACCCCACTAGATCGAAAGGTTCCGGGTTCGAATCCGGGTTCGGGCATGGATGTTTGTAAACGTATGGTGTAGAGGCGGCTGGTGCACCTTAAATCTGTCGTGGCCGAAAGTCCTCACCTTGGGTTGGCGTGGAAGTTTGGAGAGTGGGGTGCCAGCTCAGGTGTTGCTTCGTCATCTGACCGTGGTTCAAAATTACGAGGTGTTGTCCTCGGATCTTTCCCTTAAGGGACTGATCCCGGACCGTCGTCAATAGCCCGTTGTGTTGCTCTAGTACGACGTTAACTAAAAAATTACCAAATTACCAATTGTACAATTTTTATTGATCAAGTAAAAATCTTAGGTAATGGTAATTTTAGTTAACGTCGACTACAGCAACACAACGGGCTATTGACGACGGTCCAGGATCAATCCTTTTTGGGAAAGATCCCAGGTAATGGTACTGGTAATTTAGTTAACGTCGTACTAGAACAACACAACGGGCTATTGACGACGGTCCGGAATCAGTCCCTTAAGGGAAAGATTCGAGGACAACACCTCGTAATTTTGAACCACGGTCAGATGACGAAGTTACACCTGAGCTGGCACCCCACTCTCCAAACTTCCACGCCAACGCAACGTGAGGACTTTCGGCCACGACAGATTTAAGGTGCACCAGCCGCCTCAACACCATACGTTTACAAACATCCATGCCCGGACCTGGATTCGAACCAGGAACCTTCCGATCTAGAGGCTAACACCTTAACCACTATACCGGTTGGTCGGCCATCCGCTTAGGAGTGAAATGTTTTAGGTAGGTAGGTATTTTAATTAACGCGTACTGGAGCAACACAATGAGCTATTGACATCAATTCGGCATCAATCCCGTCACCTGACGGATTTTATGGTGCTATCCTCGGATCTTTCACTTTGGGATTGATGCCGGACCGTCGTCAATAGCCAGTTGTATTGCTCTAGTACGACGTTAACTAAAAATTACCAATTACAGGCATTAATCTCAAAGTGAAAGATCCGAGGACAGCACCACGCTATTTTGAAACACGGTCAGGTGACGCCGAAGCCACACGGAAGGAATTGGTTTCGCATCTTGAATATTTTCGTAATAAATTTAATGTTTTTCGGCATCTAACTTTCATAGATTGAAATAGCCCAGTGTGCTGCTCCAGTACGACGTAAATTCAATTATCTATCATATTATTTCTAATATGTAATGCCATTTGAACAGCGGTTTTGAAACACTACTTATCTGACCGTGGTTCAAAATTGCGTGTTGCCCTCGCATCTTTCCCATGAGGGATTAATCCTGGGCCGTCGTCAATAGCCCTAGCTCTAGTACGACGTTAATTAAAAAATTACCAGAAATAAAATATTTTTAAGGTAAGTATATTTAATCAACATTGCACTGGAACAACACAGCGGGCTATTGACGTCGGTCCGGGATCAAACCCAAAGGGAGAGATCGGAGAGCACCACATGGTTTTGAACCACGGTCTGATGATGAGGACGTGCCTGAGCTATCCCTCTACTCTCCAAACTTCCGCATGACGTCATCGTGAGGACATTTAAAAGCACAATAGTTTTAACGTGCACCAGCCCCCTTTTGTAAACGATGGTCTTTCGTTGGATTCAACAACTCTCCTGTTTGCTAAGTCGTTGCTCTTCAGCTGTGAATACACAATTTCAGTTTTCTGAAAGTACAAGAAAACTATCATAAATGACGGGGTGATTGTTGAAATACACTCAGGGACATTGAAAATAGCGCACCAAGAAGGGGGCATCGGATTGAAATGAAATTTAATGCACATAATGATACAGATGAGAGAATTACTTGATCCCAAAATCAAGACAATTAAACGAATACAGTGTGTACAATTAGACAAATACAGTGCAACTTTAATAGCGCGTCGGAACACCTCCTGCTGCAATACATGCCGCAACACGGTCCGGCATTGAGTTGATTAAACGTCTGATGTTGTGCTGAGGCAGAATGGCCCAAAATTCTTGAACAGCGACCTACAAATCATGTACAGAGTGACACGTCGGCATCAGGCGTTTCTGCTGGTCCCACACATGCTCTATAGGGGACAAGTCCGGAGAGTGGGCCGGCCTTGGAAGAGTCTGAAAATGACGTATGAAGTCTTGAGCAACACGAGCTGTATGCGGAGCGCATTATCTTGCTGGAAAATTGCCCCTGGAAGACCATTTAGGAAAGGTCCCACGTGGGATCGAAGAATGTCATCAACATAACGCTGGCCCGTTGAGGTTCCACGAACCATAATTAGAGTGGACCGGCTATCATAGGCTATGCCCCCCCCCCCAGATCATTACGCCTGCTGTGCGGGCAGTGTGTCGCGCGACAGCGTGGGCGTAATTGTACCGTTCACCAGAGTGGAACCATTCATCAATAGACACCACGTGGTGCCAATCTGTGACATTCCACGTCGCTTTGACTTGACACCACTGTAGATGGAGTCGCCGATGTTTCGGTGTTAAAGGCAGTACACGAAAAGGGGGTTGGATTGTAGATCGCCGCAAGACGTCTGAAAATGGTTTGTGAAACAACTGGCACCCCTACATCTGATTGTATCGCAAAACGAGTCACTGTGTGATCCACGAGCGCTTGCCGCACGATCCTTCGATCCTCGTCGTCTTCCTGGTCACTCCAGACCCGATACGCCGCATGTGGGTACTAGCTCGTGTCCACTGCTCCCAACATGTTCTGACGAGCAACACGGCGCGTCGACCAGCCTGCGGTTTTCATGCCGATGATGAGGCCCTTCTCAAACTCGCTTAATTGTGAGAAGTGTCTTCTCACACGTCTACCTGGCATTCTTCGCTTACTAAAGACCTCCTAGAGTCGGAATGTGATCGTCACGTTCATGAATCTTCCATTATGCGCCGGTCTCACTCCCTGATTGCAGCACCACTGCAAACTTGGATCATTTGCATATCGAATCTCACTCTGTACTTATTTGCAAAGTATCGCGATTGTAGATTTCTCCCTTCTTGGTGCGTTATTTTCAATGTTCCTGAGTGTATAATAAACTAGCCACAGCGTGCCCAGCACGACGTTGCTAGTGACAGTTCTTTTCGTGGAGACAGATGTGACCAATGCTCGCTAACCCCCGGTGATTACTACGAATTCCTATTTGGTTTGCTTTGCAAAACAATTGAGAATTCGTAGCCTATTGGATAACAGCCCTCATGGCATTGCCTATTGTGTTGGTTTGCTTCTCAAATCAAATGGAAATTCGTTGCCTATTGGAATGAATTCTCTGCGAATTACAATTTGGTTTGCTTAGCAAACCAAATTATGAATATTATGAACATTGGATTGGCTTCGCAAATTGGATAACAGCTATAAAGGAGCTGTCCGTGGTGTTGGTTTGCATCGCAAACGAAATGGGAATTCGGAGTGACGTCACAATCTTTTGAGAAAATATAAATATTTAATTGAAAAATTATTCTTTACAAAAATCAAACGTATTTTTCTTGTGTCAATTTTTTGCAGATTTCAAAACCGTTGAAATTTTTACTCTATCTTTAACGGACAATAACTCCAATTAAAAGTTTATTTGTTTTTTATCGTCTGCTGGAAAATCATTCCTCCGCTCAAAATGAAAACGGAAACGAAAAAAATAAATTTAGAATATCTGATCTTCTATGCTGTTGCATTCACTAATAATTAAATTTCATTAAATTCATTTTAAAATGTTCTAGATTGAATTTTAAAATTCGCCTCGACTCAAATATTACGAAAAATTCGGACTACCTGTGGGCCAAATCCCATTACTGTCAGTGGCATACACTTCATCATCAGGACTTTGCTTGCAGAAACCAATCAAACAGACAAACGTTTCCTTTTATAATAGCAGAGTTTAATGTCTAACGCATCTGCCTTACTCTTGCAAGAGAGACCCCCTTACTAATTCAGTAGTCTTCGAGAATGAATCAAAAACATCTACATCCTCCTTTCTTCAGCCCAAAGAGATTCCCTTTTCAAAGCGGCATACATTACTATTGATCCTTCCCCTTTTAAGGACACGATTAAAACGTTGACATTAAAACGTATAGCCTCGATTACATCCGATACTACTTTCTTTGATTACGGACGGCACACACATCCGTTAGAAAGCGTCTTTTACATTCTCGACACGAGGGATATCCGCCTCCACCCAAATCCACTAGGCATGCGCAGAAACCATAATGAATTACTGCTTTCTTTCTGGTTGCTAAGATATGCCCAATGCTAATATCAAGATTGCTTTTAAGATTAAGGTATCCGACTACGTTCAAAACGTAATTTTGACCAAAATTCTCAAATTTGTTTTCCCTTATATTGAAGCCCAGTTTCTTAAGTATCAGAATCTGTAATTGTTTTGGTAATGGTAATGGTAATTTTAGTTAATATCGTACTAGAGCAACACAACGGGCTATTGACGACGGTCCGGGATCAATACCTTGAGGGAAAGATCCGATGACAACACCTCGTAATCTTGAACCACGGTCAGATGACGAAGCAACACTTGAGCTTGTAATTGTTTTGAGTTTACGATAAACAGAAATAGAATGATTGTAATTTTAGTATTACTGAACGACAGAAATCGAAACCAGAAGTACGTTTGAAATGACAGGAAATTGGGAGGTTTTCCGCTAATCTTTCAAAAATAAAAACAATTTTAAACATAAATTTCTTGAAATTATTTACTACAATCAAGCCTCAACATTTTACATCAAGTTTAGATCAATTTGTGTGAAGAATTTGGCAATAGCAAAAAACACAAAGGTAAACTTTAAATGCTTTTTCTGGAAAACACAATTTTAAGCAAATATTGCACACGCGTAACATGATTTCTCAAAACGTTGCAGAGATATCTCAACGAAATTAAACATTATTTCTTATTAACATGTTGTAATGACAATATACTATAGGTTTTTAGTTGTACAATGCATACTTTTTAATTTATAGCTGTTTAGTTTTAACTACATATAACGAGCGATACTTCTTAACATTTCAATACATCTCTTTGATTGTAGTATATTGTCTTCACTAATATCATAGATATATAGTGCTGCAAGGAAATTAAAATTAATTTCATAGAAATTTATGCAGAGCGTTAGCCATATTGAGGGGGGGGGTAATCATTTTGATTCAATTTTACCTTAATTTGCCCATTTGACAAAAAAACAAGGAGTCGGTGCATTATTTTTTTGCTTTATTTCATGATTTCGAAACATTATTTAGTATAAAAAATGTTTAAATTGTGATATAAGAGTCGTTTTCAAAAAAATTGTTCCGAACATAGTCGGATACCTTAAGGGGAGTTAGTACCTTTTAGACCTTGCGTTTCTCGCGAAAACATACTTTCTTCGATTCATCATAAATAATTGAGTTTTGTATATTGTAGTATAAAATTGATACAGTTTAAATATAATTGTATGGCTTTTAAAAAACTGCAGTCCTATTTGTAATTAAAAATATTTATTTTTATAAAACCTAGCAAAAATTATACACAATTTCTTCGTTTTGAAATTTACCCACTTAACTTTCCCGCAAGTTTAAACAAAAAAATAAACGTAGAGTTAAGAAATTTTGTATGGTTATTCTAAAAGTAGATCTTAGTTCTCTGAACTATGGATTTGTGTATGAGAGCTATAGTTTTTTATTTATGGATCCATACATGCTAACATTTTTCAAAGTTGACTTATTTTAAAATTTTTAATTTTTATAAATATTTTTACTTTAAATATCGCAAATTCCTTAGTTCATAGAATTAAGACATTCATGTGTTACAATTTGGTGCAAACATTTGGGTTTTACAGTGCATCTTTCAAAAGTTATCTTGCGAGAAAGTTAAGTGGGTAAATTTCAAAACGAAGAAATTGTGTATAATTTTTGCTAGGTTTTATAAAAATAGATATTTTTAATTACAAATATGACTGCAGTTTTTTAAAAGCCATAAAATTATCTTTAAAATGTATCAATTTTATACTACAATGTAGAAAACTCAATTATTTATGATGAATCGAAAAAAGTATGCTTTCGCGAGCAACGCAAGGTCTAAAAGGTACTAACTCCCCTTACAAATTACGAGAGTAAATAAATAAACCCGCTCTAGTATAGGCAAAAGGCGTAGAGGGATGAGTACCGTGCGGTATATATACAACGTTAGTTTTTCTATTAATTTATGATTCCAATTTTATGTTAACCAAAGACCGCGTTTATTAACGGGACTAGTGCACTTTAAACTGTGGTGGCTTCAAATGCCCTCACGTTAGCGTGGTATGGAGAGTGTGGTGTCATCTAATGTGTGATCTCCTCATCTGACCGTGGTTCAAAATTACATAGTGTGTCCTCGGATCTTTTCCTTGGGGTATGATCCCGGACAGTCGCCAATAGCCCGTTTAGTTGCTCTAGTACGACGTTAATTAAAAATTACCAATTAACTCGGATCTTTTTCTTAGGGGATTGATCCTGGATCGTTGTCTATAGCCTCCCGTTGTGTTGTTCGACTACGACGTTAATTAAAAAAATTACTTCTATTAGTATATGTATGTTTAAAAACATACATATGCTAATTAAAAGCAAATATTTAGTAAGACATTTGTGTTGCTCCAGTACAATGTTAAGTAGATACCAATCAACCTTCTTTTGGTTGCTAACATACCCAGAGCTAATTTCAAGAATGTTTTAATATCAAGCAAATTGCGAGAATAAATAAATAAAACTGCTCTAGAGCACAGGCAGAAAACGGCAAGGGATGAGTACCTTCTTCTTCTGAATGGAAACAATCCCCGAGTTACTGAAAACCCACAGCGGATTAGCAGGGAAGGTCTCTAAAGATAAAACGAAAGAAGACTCGGGCATGTGGGAGGAGTGCTAGGTGCGCCAGGTTATCCGAGACGTGGTCAGATTCCCCCAACAGCCTGTACAGCCCCCGCCCAAAGCAAAAGGTGTCCGTCCCAGCTCATAGTTTTCACTCAACACGAAGCCACCGTGCTCACACTCTGGACTCATCATGCTTGCCTCAAGAGAGAAGCCATCAGACTCATTGGCGTTCATCGCGACCCCACATCGTGAGTCGAGCTGGATTGTTCTCATCACTGAGTGGCGAGACGTCACTCACAGGAAGGAAGCTCAATACCTCCGGGGCATCTACTAGTTGGGCGCCCCCTCCTCAGTAGCCCAGCAGGACAGCAGACTGTTCTCTCACCCTAATGTCCGGCCCGTGGGCGGTAGTACCGGGACCATCATCCATGGTGATATGTAGACCTCTGCCGCCTACCAGATAGCCTAAATTCGTAAGCGTGCAAGTATTAGCCTAGGGTAGGTCCGGAGAGACAAGCCTCCAGCCATCCTAGTTACCAGGTGGCACCTCGAGGAGGTTCCTGCCGCTACATGACCGGAAGGATAGCGGTCTGCCCCTACCCGCCGGGTCACTACTCCCGAGCGAGCCTAAAGCCTTTTCCTTACCGGCCCGAACCGATAACCAGCCGTCGGAACCACCGAATAAAATCAAATAGCACTCGGCCCAGCGCCGAAAACACCTACCGCCCACCATAGGCTATTCCGGTTACACGGAAACCGAGAGTACGGATGAGTACCGTGGAGTATATGTGCGTCGTTAGCTTTTTCTTATTAGATTCCACTTTTATGTTACATTAGTTTGCTTCGCAAACCAAATGGGAATTCGTAGCCTATTGGATAACAGCCATCACGGCGTTGCCCGTGGTGTTGAACTGCACTGTGTGAAAAACCACCAGTCATAACTTTAATTATTTCTTTTGTTTCGCTCGAATCCGTTTCTCAGGAAATCAAAATGAATTCATCTCGAATGAAATCAAGGTCATTCTTCACGGCGGCGTACGTATTAGAAAAAAAAATTAAAAAGTTTCAATTTAAAAATTATTTATTAAAAGATCTAATCTGGTACCTCACACTCAAAACTTCCTCACCACGCTAACGTGAGGACATTTGATGCAGATTTAACGTGCTCCAGCAACCGCGTAAACGACGGCTTTTGACTAGACCTAGTTTCGAATTCTCAACACACCGGTGGCTAATCTGCTACGCTTCGAACAACTACTTCGTCATATGACTGGTTCAAAATGTTGTCCTCGGATCTTTCCTTTCGGAGTTGATCCCTGACCGTCACCAATAGCCCGTTGTGTTGCTCCAGTGTGAAGTTAATTAAAAAATACCAATACCACAATCATATCTTTACATTTCGCTATTTGTACTTGTTGCTGTTAAGTGATAGATATAGGTATGTTTACGAAATGGTAGTAAGGAAGGTATTTTATTTACCGTCGTGGCCGACCAACCGGTATAGTGGTTAAGGCGTTAGCCTCTAGATCGGAAGGTTCCTGGTTCGAATCCGGGTCCGGGCATGGATGTTTGTAAGCGTATGGTGTAGAGGCGGCTGGTGCACCTTAAATCTGTCGTGGCCGAAAGTCCTCACGTTGGGTTGGTGTGGAAGTTTGGAGAGTGGGGTGCCCGCTCAGGTGTTGCTTCGTCATCTGACCGTGGTTCAAAATTACGAGGTCTTGTCCTCGGATCTTTCCCTTACGGGACTGATCCCGGACCGTCGTCAATAGCCCAATGTGTTGCTCTAGTACGACGTTAACTAAAATTACCATTACCATTACCCGGACCGTCGTCAATAGCCCGTTGTGTAGCTCTAGTACGACGTTAACTAAAATTACCATTACCATTATTTACCGTCGCATTGGAGCAACACAACGGGCTATTTACGACGGTCCGGTATCAATCTCGAAGGGAAAGATCCGAGTGTTTTTTAGAAAAGAGATTTCGATCCTATTATTTCGATATTCCGGTAGTAATTGGTAATTTTTTTAGTTAACGTCGTATTAGAGCAACACAACGGGCTATTGACGACGGTCCGGGATCAGTCCCTTAAGGGAAAGATTCGAGGACAACACCTCGTAATTTTGAACCACGGTCAGATGACGAAGCAACACCTGAGCTGGCACCCCACTCTCCAAACTTCCACGCCAACCCAACGTGAGGACTTTCGGCCACGACAGATTTAAGGTGCACCAGCCGCCTATACACCATACGTTTACAAACATCCATGCCCGGGTCCGGATTCGAACCAGGAACCTTCCGATCTAGAGGCTAACACCTTAACCACTATACCGGTTGGTCGGATTCGATATTCTGGATAGATGAAGTACCAATTGAAAGGATAAGATGACACTCTAATATATGTCTCATGTTAAATAGAAAAATGTGTTGGGACACTTCTATTCAATTCGATGTTTTGATTCCCATTATAGTAGATGAATTATCTTCGCGACATTTTGTTAGGCTTTTGTAAACATGTTTTGAACTTACGAAATATTCAATTTCCAAATTTGGTACACGTGATTAAATCAAGTCACAAGTTAAATATTGGTAATGGTAATGGTAATTTTAGTTAACGTCGTACTAGAGCAACACAACGGGCTATTGAAGACGGTCCGGAATCAGTCCCTTAAGGGAAAGATTCGAGGACAACACCTCGTAATTTTGAACCACGGTCAGATGACGAAGCAACACCTGAGCTGGCACCCCACTCTCCAAACTTCCACATCAACCCAATTCGAGGACTTTCGGCCACGACAGATTTAAGGTGCACCAGCCGCCTCTACACCATACGCTTACAAACATCCATGCCCGCACCCGGATTCGAACCAGGAACCTTCTGATCTAGAGGCTAACACCTTAACCACTATACCGGTTGGTCGGCGTTAATTATTGGAAATATTCGGTAGGTATAGGTAGTTATTTTAATCAACGTCACACTTATAAATATTCGGAGTTTCCTAGGGCAACGCGTGACCATGAAGCTTAAGGCACAAGCTGTTTGCTACATTCCGGAAAAATCGGTATTTGTGGAAGAACGCACTTGTAAACAAGAAGGATAATATTGGCGAAAAAGAAAATACGCACATCTCGCGAAGGGTTCATTGGGTAGGTATTTTAATTCACGTCGTACTGGAGCAACACAACGCGATATTGACGACGGTCTGACATCAATCCCCAAAAGGAAAGATCCGAGGACAACACCACGTAATTTTGAACCACGGTCAGATGACGAAAGGGTTTATTGGGATTAAATGGTAAAACAATTCAGTTCAACTTTTTCTCTCGTCTCACAAATGGGCCTCAATAGCGGGTGGTATGTATGTACATATTTTAATTAACACGTTGTACTGAAGCATCACAACGGGCAATTAACTAAGATCCGGGATCAATCAAAACGGGAAAGATGCGAAGATAACACTTAATTTTGAACCACTGTCAGATGACGATTAATAGCGGGTGATATCAGTGTATAATCATACTCTTCATTTTTTTTGACGGTTCCCTGAGAGATAATGCAAATCGACTTCTTGTAAAAAAAAAATCTTCAAATATAGGTCGGTGTTTAACGACGTACTGAAGCACCACAACGGGCTATAGGCGACCGTCCGGGATCAGTCTCTTAAGGGAAACGAGGACAACACCTCGTAATTTTGAACCACGGTCTGATGACGAAGCAACACCTGAGCTGGCACCCCACTCTCCAAACTTTCACACCAACCCAACGTGAGAACCCACTATGGGATAGATCCTAGGACAACACCATGTAATTTTTAACCACGGATAGATGACGGTTTGAATTGCTTTCTGGATTCACAGATGACAATTTTCTTGAAGTGCGTCACTTCTCCCTCATTTACCAATACTTTAAACGGAGCACTTTGAAATCTGAATTTTATTACTAGACTTGTGACAGTAGGTAATGGTAAAGGTAATGGTAATTTAAGCTAACGTCGTACTAGAGCAACACAACGGGCTATTGACGAAGGTCCGGGATCAGTCCCTTAAGGGGAAGATCCGAGAACAACACCTCGTAATTTTGAACCACGGTCAGATGACGAAGCAACACCCGAGCAGTCACCCCACTCTCCAAACTTCCACACCAACCCAACGTGAGGACTTTCGGCCACGACAGATTTAAGGTGCATCAACCGCCTCTATACCATACGCTTACAAACATCGATGCCCGGACCCGGATTCGAACCAGGAACCTTCCGATCTAGAGGCTAACACCTTAACCACCAGACCGGTTGGTCGGCTGTCACAATAGATTATACTATATGTAGGTACGTGATGCAACGACAAGTACTCCCCGAATAACTCAGAAAGCATATCAGCGTACATCTTGTTGGATTACTTTAAGCAATATGTAGGCTACTGAGTTGATTTTGTCAATCTTTAAAATAAAGCAATAGGTGAGCAGATGGAAAAATTCTTTGCACAGCATTCTTTCCCTCAACAATGACTTTCTCTGTTGGAAATTTGCTTAAGCCCAACCGGTGGAAAACAGCTATCGTTTTTGAGAGATTGATTCGAGCAGTCATTCATCAAATATTTGAAATTTACCCGTTCTCTCCACATGATCTATGCTAATATTATTGATCCATGGGAATGGAAATGATTAGAAAGCTCATTTAGTCTCCCCCGCTGTTTATATATCTCCACGATAATGAGCTCTGTATTTCTGTCTGCTAATTTTAAGCTCAGCACGTTGAAAGCAATTTATCTCCTCTTCATTTTCAGTTCGGGAACCGATTTTTTTGAAGAACAGCCTTTCATATCACGCTGTTTTTCCAATCTACGTATTAAGCTTTTCTTAGCTTATTAACGAAATAAATTAGAAGCTTGTGGTTAAATTGGGATATATACAGAATGAATGTTTCAAATGAATTGTTTTCGCCGCTTTTCAGAATTGTGTGACAGTTTAGTACGTCGTCAGGATCTGTCCTACGTAATTTTGCAATAAGCGAGATCAAACAATGGGGAAACTTTTCATCGCTATTCATCAATCGTAGGTTTTTTCGAAGTAAGATTGTACTGGGTGAACTTTGTACTCTTCTACTTTTGTTTCGTATGCATTTTTGAAGAGCTGTACTCCAATCACTTCTCCCCTCTTCGCTTTTATTTAATTTATTTTTTAAAGATTGAAATATATTTTAATCTTTGAAGAGAGAATTAAAATAAAATTGAAGAAAAAGTATTTCAAAATCTTTGAATACATTTTTTGACAGGAAATATGTCAAAGATTAGGTACTCCAGAACCAGATTTTTATGTGATCGTATTGTGCTTCAGGGTGAAATCAAACATTGGAATTTGAAGGCCATATACGACATTGGCTCAACATAACTCGTCGAAAATTCGCGCTCATAGAAGACTCGTTCGACTCTTATTTTGGTAAAATGTAACGTTAAATTATACTGTATAACTCCCAACTAGTGAGTATATAATAAAGAGTAGTTTGAAACTACCTCCAGTGGTGTAATGTTACTCCAATATAGGAGATTCAATTGAGATTTCTCAAGTGTGAGCAAAAGTGACTTTAAATTTTAGTATGGGTCTTTGTCGCAGTCGATAAGCATGACAATAGTCTTGGTATAGTGAAGCGTATTTCAATTAGCAATTAATTACACCCGTAATCATACAAATAATTCCTGCTAATAGTAAGCTGAGTTACAAATAAGATGGCTTATGATGCGCTGAGATTTAATAAATGTATTTTTCAACCAGAAAATGATTTTATATCTCGTCTATTGGTAGAGGGGGATGTTTGGGTGGAGATAGCATCTCAGTGGACTTAATAGTACCAAGCAAAAATCATCGTATTGCAATCTCACACTTGGTGGGGGTATAACTGCCAACAGCACACTTCCAATCCTTATTGGAATTTAATTATACGTACCAACCTAACTCTCTCTTTCTTTCTCTCAAATTAATATCTCAAATATTGCTTCAACCAAATACGATAAATGGAATGTAACAATCGTCATCTGATTGATCCACGCTAAGGGAGAAGACGTCCATCCATTGATTTATCATCTGATTGGTCCACTGATTTATCATTTGACAGTAGTTGACACTCGCAATTTCGTCACTTTTGTCCCCCACTCGATAGCAATGTGAATTCAGACACTGTCATAAAATGTTACATCGCCAAACGAGGCGATAAAATATTAAATCGGCCTACCAAATCAATTTTTCACAGCAGTCACGTGACTACTAGTCGACAGCTCTCCTCAATAGAAATGCTCATCCTACTTACTATATTTCACGTTTATGTTAAAAATAAAATATTCGATCATTTTTGTTATTTTGGTTTACATCATCATTCTCGTTGGGGTACTATTACCCCCAATAATAATATTCTCATACTTAACTATTATATCAAAGAAAATGTAATACAATTTTACACATACGTGAAGTCACATTGTTGGAAATATCCTATCTGATTATTTCTTTAAACTCAATTTCTTATTTCATGAGGACAATATAAAAGACGTTATTCGTGTTTTGATTCTTATTAATTTATAGTTATTATAATTAATTAATAAGCTTCCAAACAGTATCCAGATGTAGGAGTTTGAATTGAATGGAATCTACAAAATAAATGTCGGGATATTTTTATATCCCTTCCTTCTATAATTTGAATTGCTAGTTTGAAAATTGAAATATAAAGGGTCTAATTTATCGTACGAGGAAATTAAGTTAAGGTAATAGTTGAAATAAACATAATAAAGGTGTTTAAGTATAGATCCACACTTACAAGTTTTCCTTGCAATCTGTAAAAACAACAGTTTAAATTCCATACTTATTTATAACACATTTTTAATCTACCTCAAAATAACGTGTTTAGACGTTAATGGAATGGGCATTTTATTTGGTATTTTAATTATCGTTACACTGAAGAAACACACGGGCTATTGGTGATGGTCCGAGATAAAACCTCGTAGGGAAAGATCCAAGGACAGAATCACTTAATTTTGAACCACCTTAATCTTTTGACTGCGGCTATATATATATCACTGGCGTGATTCTTATAATTTTCAAGGTACAACTGCTGTACCAGCCGTAGTCTAAATTCTTTCTGGGCGCCATTCTTATGACTTTCAAGATACAACTGCCGTAATGCTGTAGTCTAAATTCTTTCTTGTCACCAATCCTATAAGTTTCAAGGTACAACTGCTGTGCCAGCCGTAGTCTAAATTCTTTCTTGGCACGATCAAGTACAAGTGCTGTACCGGCCGTAGCCTAAAGGCTAATGGAATGGGAAAGAAAGTCTACTAAAATGAGTAAAAAAATTGAAAACACGAGTTCACTGGTTATTACCGTTTCATTTTCACTTTGAATTTAAAATATCGAAAGCTTTTCGACTGGCGATAAATTTGTTTTAATTGGAGCGAGTCATCGCTGAATCAACTCCGTGTGCATATGAAAGATCCATGGGTGAAAGTCGGACAAGGTAAACCGTTTGTTTTCGAAGTGAAAGAATAACTGGTTTCTGAACCCGAGCATGTGTTACTTTGATTTTGTTGACAACTTGACCCGGATCGCCTTCTTGACCCTCGATTATCTCGACCCGCTTCTCAATCGGATTTTTGGCACCTGAGCACAAATTTCATGAAAGTATAGAAAAATTCAAAACATGAGATTTCTAACCTGGTGAGATGGGTTCATTTTGGTTACTTTTTCGTCTTATTTGATTCAAGATTGGGATTCTTAACCCTTCAACTGGTTTCGAGATGTTTTACCAACTGGCAGCCCAGTGGAAGAGTAGCCGGAGGGTTGCGAGTTCGAATCCAACCCAAGACCATCGTGTACAGAGGAGGCTGGGGCACGTTAAATATCCTGGGGCCTCAAATAACCTCACGTTGGCGTGGTGTGGATGTTTGGAGAGTGAGGCTCCAGCTCTAGTGTGGCCTCCTTAATTGACCATCGTTCAAAACTATGTGGTGCTGTCCTCGGACCTTCTCTTTGGGTACCGTCATCAATGGCCCATTGTATTGCTCCAGTGTTACATTATTTAAATTACTACCTACCTAGCAAACGGAGGGTTCCGAGTTGGAATTCAAACCCAAAACCGTCGTGTAAATAGGGGATGGTGCATGTTTAATCTGTCGGGGCCTCAAATGTTCTTCTGTTGGTGTGGTGCAGAAGTTTGGGGAGTGGAGTGCCAGCTCAGCTGTGACCTCAATATCTGACTGGTTCACAATTGCATGGTGTTATCCTGGGAACTTTCCGTTCAGATTGGTCCCGGTCTGTCGCCAAAAGCCCGTTATGTCGCTCCAGTGTGAAGTATCTAACCTAACATAATTAAGTGGTTTCGATAAGACATATCTATCAAGTGGCGCAGCATGTCCACTTTTGGACTTTGCGCCATATAACCCCAATATCCAATCCGTCCATCAAAATCTGACCTAATTCGTTAATAACGAGTTATCTCGTCATCTAGATCTAATGACAAGATATCTCGTCCCATCAGTTCTGGTAATAATTTTCAAATGACGAGATACCTCGTCAAGGCCAGAAGGGTTAACATGTCCAGATTTGTGATATTTTTTAATGTAATTCTTCTGTTCTTTCATAAGTCTGGTGCCCTTACATTTTAAGTGAAGCATGAATTCAACTAATCATTGACATTTCAGCAACACAGATTCCAACATTTTCAAAAAGTGCTTTCGTGTATTGAACTTTACAGAGGAAAGGAGGCAGATATCTCAGAACTACCAAGCGCTACAATCGAGAAGTAATCGTTAAACGTCAAAGAGATGGCAGCGAAAAAAAAATTTTTTTTTTCTTGATCAATCCAAGAGAGCAAAGTTATTGGTTAACTAAAAGTTTCCTTGGCAACTTTTCACACGGATTGTGGTTTTGTAAAGAGGTGTTTTGCAAAAACCTGTTTTTCAAACACAGATTACTTTAAAAATCGATAAAGCCACAGGCTTGCAAACTTTTGAAGAACGTTCGGAACTCAACTGCATTGGCTAAACGAGTGTGGAATAATTTCACTGAAAACGAAGAACGTTTTTACTTTAGGTGACCCGTTTTTACACTTAAAGTCTAAAAAATGTTTGGTTTACTATCAGAACAGGTCACGTATATCAGAAAAAAATGTAGAAGATACAACTTAAATAAGGAATTAGTAATGGAAATGTTAAAATTTCGCTTCTATTTCGAAAATGATGCCATTTTAGAAACCTTTCTGTCATTATTTATTAGATTTATTTAACTTTAAGTAAGGTATTAGTAAGTTATTCTCGTTCACACACATGTAGCAATTTAATTTTTTAAAAGGTTGACAGTGTCATTGAAATGCCCATAAACATATTAGCACTGTTTTCAGATAGGCAGGTATTATAATTAACCTATTGACTACGGCTATTGATAAAACTGGCGCAATTCTCATAATTTTCAAAGAAAAACTGATCTACTTGCCGTAGTCTAAGTTCTCTCTTAGTGCAATAAAGGTACAACTGCTATACTGGCCACAGTCTAAGGGAGCAACACAACGGGCTCCGGGATCAATCCCCAAGGGATTCTAGGACAACACTTTGAACCATGGTCAGATTAGCCGGTACCATACTCTCCAAACTTCAACACCATGTCAACGACGCCACGACAGATTTAACGTGCACTAATCACCATTGTACATGACGGTCTTTGGCTGGATAGGAACTCGCAACCCTCTGTTGCTAATCCGTTACTTTTCTAACCGGGTTACATACTGTTTTGAGAAAAACTGATGTCGCTCTCTAAATTTTTAAATTTTGGAGTTGAACCAAATGATGAGTTAGTGTATTTTCAAAAGATATAATAAGTAAGGAGCATTAAAAGATATTGTAATGTACCGACTGAGTTAGTGCAATTGTTAGGTTTAAGCAGAACAAATTGTGGCAGGAAGTGCAAATAAAACTGCAAAGCACAATGTAAAAACCTGGCATTTCGATTTTTATTGGTGACAAATCCCACAGTAGCGGTACAGTTTTCAATATAGCAACTATCATTTTTTTGGTAGTAGTATTAGTATGGTAGGAGTACATTATACATTATATGTAGGTTATTTATATTAGGAGTCGTATATATTTAGAGAAGAGATAGTTGAAGAGGAGGAGCTCATATCACAAAGCTTCTATCATTAAAAGGAATAATAAAAAATGTTTTTCATTCGTTATTCATACTGCGTTTTGAATATTTTTTTCGTAGATTCTGGTCATTGGAACAGTATCAAGTATCAAGAGATGCGAAATTGATCGAAAATGATTCAAATAAAACCCAAAATTTAAGTGTTTTAAACATTCTGACTAATACTGAGGGAGTGTTTCACAAGAATAAATACTTTAAAAAAAATTTCCCACTATGATGACCATTTAAAATGTAAACTCGTTTGATATGCACACTAATTAAATACGTGTTTCTTTATAATTTCAGTGAACTTGAAATGATTTCTTCAACAAAAATATCCCACTTTGTTACGACCGTGTGAATTTTTGCAAAATAATTCCTAAAGTAGACTGCCTTCTTCATAAGAAGTTATAAGTTAGTTCCGCCAACATTTGAAGCACGAAGGTCCTCATAACATACTAAGAGAAAACTGCCGATTATATATTTAACAGGAAGTTTTGTGACTTCCTCATAAGTAGAGTAAAAGGAGTGTTAACAAATTTAGTTATTATAACACGTGGATGTTTAACATTTGGTAACGCAAACATTTTACATAACAGGGCTGTTCGATAAAGAATGATTATAATTTTATTAAAGGTGATTAAAAAAATCAAGAAAAGTAAAATTCATATTGTATGTGTAGCGGGATAAGTGGAGAATACATAGCGCAAGTTTCACGGTCATGACGTCATTGCTGAGTTCTTGGCAGCCGGCCAAGAACTCTTAGTTTTACTTACCTACGGCAAAAATGGATGTGACACGCAAAGTGCAATACACTGCATTGAAAGGTTTTTTTTTTTCGCCTTAAAAAATCGTCAGATATTTCAAAAACCAATGTCATGTGTGTTCACAATCCTCCATATAGTCCTGATGTAGCTCATACGATTTTTTTCTTTTCCCGAATTAAAAAAAAACCTCTCCGAGAAAAGCGGTTTTCAACATCACAGGCAGTGGTAAAAGTTGCGTAGGCGATTTTGAAGGATCTGTCAAAAAATGACTTCCAGCATGTGTTTGAAGACTGGAAAAGAGGTGGGATAAATGCATTGCATGTAACTGGGAGTATTTTGAGAAAGACCATAAAAATTTGGAGGATTAGTACAGGAAATTATTCGTTATTAATTTATGATCATTCTTTACTGAACAAATACACAAGAATATTAAGAGAAACAAAAAATATTTAAATACGAGTAACATCGTTATTTTTTCTTCGCAGAACCGAAAATCCACCAACATGCTACACCTTACGCGACAGAAACACTACCGCCTACCTACATTTAGCTTGACAAATATTTGAGTTTGAAAACTACTTGCATTGACACTTGGATTTATTGAATCAAAGCATGAGCGGTGACATCATATTTAGAACGAGATGATGGAGCAGTACCATTTAAAATAACCAAATTTAATGCCAGCGAAATTATTCCCAGTAGATAGCTTCAAGACAAAGAAAACAAAAAATCGGACTGTCAAAAAACTTGTAATCCCATTCACAAATCGGTCGTCATGTGCACTCTGCAGACTGACAAGACGATGGTACGGGCACATTCTGGGGTCTATCTTGTCCCACTTTATTTTTCATTTCATTTACACAAATATAGGGGTTGAACAAGTTGGTCATTTTCTACTTGGTCTCCTTTCTTTTCGATTGGCTTTCACCGATTGGCTATGGAAGAGCAGACTAGTGTTTTTGATCACGGTGGATTGTCACTTTAACCAATCAATAATGTAGGATTCATGCTTTTACCCACAACCACGTGACACATCTTGAAACCGAGAACTGGAAAACATAACATGAAGCTGCGGGCCCATGCTCTGTCTATTTAATCTTAAGGTCGATGTCTTGGATCGCAATTAAATGGGAATGCGTAGCAATCACCGGGGTTGGCGAGAGTTAGCGTGCAGTGGTCACACCAGACCTCATGAAAAGAACTGTCATGGGCAACGCCGTGCTAGTCACGCAGTGGCTAGTACAAACTAAAGATTTTTTTTTCCAATGGCGGGCACATATAAACTTAATCATTGGCCCCTACAAGGCCGGAAGTGATGACCACTTGTGAAGGAGCACCCAGTAGAAGAACCATCACTGCCCCTAACAAAGAGCAGCACGATTTTACATCCATGCCTTGACCCGGATTCGAACCAGGAACCTTCCGATCCAGAGGCCAACACCTTAAAGCGATTGGTCGGCGCTACAAACTAAAGAAAATATATCAACTCATGTTTAGTTGAAAATTTCTCTTAGTACTGAAAATAGACATTAATTCCAAAGAAACGCTGCGCATAACGAATCTTTAGCTAATTTGAAGATTCATTTAGTGAATCATAAATTTAGAATATTCTTGAAACTTTACTAGGTGGATAGAAATGCGGTTGTAACTGGGCAGCAACTATCACATTTTCATCCTCTTAGCTGAAGCAAGAAATGCACACAGTATTTTATAGTAGTACTAGCAAAATACCCGACCTTACTCGGTTTGAATTCATTTACTCTAAATTGAAGAGATAATCAAAATATATAATGACTTACGTTTTTTGTAGAATAAAAATTTATTTTAACACCTTTCGCCATCTTTATATTTTCTACAACTTACTTTGGACACAAATCCTACAATTGCATATCCATTCATGTAATACATTTCACATATATCGCACAATTGCTGTATGGCAAAGCTACAAAAAGACGAAATGTGATACTAAGGTTTCTAAAATAAAAGACGATTTTTATAGGAATATTTGGAATTCCCTTTCTTAAGTTGTTTTCATGTGCAACTCAATTAATTAAAATTACGATTTACGGCGAGTGCTCTCGCACTCATAGTCAACAAAACAATATTTTTTTACCTGTGGCACTCTTGCCTCCGGTATGCGACATTGTGAAATTTTGCAATCTTCTGTCATTACTACAACGAATTTTTTAATGTTGGAAAAAGTTCTAGTTTGGATTTTTAAACATTATTATTATTTCAATAACGACATTATTCTTTAAATAACGGCATTATTCTTTAAATAACGGCATTATTCTTTAAATAACGGCATTATTCTTTAAATAACGGCATAACTACACTTAAAATTTACTGAAAATTTATACTGACTTACCTAACATTTTCAAGTCTAATACTTTGTGGTGCTGTTGGGTGTGATGAGAAGGAAAACACATTTATTAAAATAATAAATATTTAAAACAGGAAACAGCAAAGTAAAACAAAATAAAAGATGTCGTAAAAAATTGTTCCAAAGATATTAATTTGTGATTCAATTTTATCTCTTGATCTCGCACAGTTGCCACAACTTACAACTAAAAGTGTACAAAATTTAGAATTGTGAAATTAATTCAGAGCGAAAGAACCAGAAAAAATATCACTGCTCGCGCGATCGTGTTCATTCTCGTTTCATTGAAAAATATCGTCTGTCCCAAATATTCGGAAATCGTTTTCATTGCGCAAAGAATAAAAGTAAGACTCGAAATAAATGGCGTATCAGAGATGAAATTCCATTTTAAAAAAAATAATTTTTTGAAGAATAATTACTTTTTCAGCAGTACTGGTAAAGCAATCGAATTAATCGTAAGACTCAATAGACATTCCAATTTTTCCAAAACTACCAAATTATGGTTGATTTAAGTATACTTACTCAGGTGTTTTAGCATGAAACTCGTCTAAATATAACAATAAAGAAATGTTTAATATTGTATTCACTAAATTAATAGATAATGTATAAAATAAAATACAATGGAATAAAATATCTGGAATACAATTCATGTGATGCCTACACAAACACACAAACACAAAATCGAGCATAGAACAGAAAGACGGACAGACAGACTTTCGCAACCAATGCCACTCACTAAATGAAGATAAGTACTCTCTGTATGCAAATTTCCATGAAAATATCTTAAACCGCGTGGACGTGTATAGGGCACAACATACAGACAGACAGACACCAAACGAGAAAAAGGCGGATTCGGCATCAGAAGGGTCCAAAACGGATAGAAAACTTGAAATGCGTCGAAAATATTGAATGTACAAACAAACACTCCATTCTTATTTATATAGATACACATGTGTATGCTCAACAACCATACCAATAGGTAGGTATTTAAATTAACAACACAACGGGCAATTGACGACGATGCGGAATGAATATAACCTACCATTACTCGAGTAGAAGACATGGGAAAATTTTAAGCCCGCTGATTTGTTGGTTTCTCACCCCATGATCTATGTTGCCACTCACGCATAGTGCGCATGTATGAAGAATCATTTACTTACAAGTCGATTCTCGTGCACAGTCTGTCCCATCATGATTGATCGGTGGAGATTTTATTAATGATTCTTAATTAACTGTTCTGAACAATACAATAAACAATGTCCATTTTCAAGATTACAATGAACATTTTTTTAAATTCGAAAACTTTGGTATGTATTTACAATTCTGTACCTCAAAGCATCGTATGTGCAAGTTTTTCGATTGTAGGATTTTCATCGTAAGTGACTGTTTCGCCTTCTATTCCGTTCAAGGACCCAAGTGTCCTTTAAAACTCGAAAATGGACTGTATTTTTAAATTGTGCATGTAGAAGCTACAATGGAACTGCATTTAAACACAACACATTTATTACAATCACAATTACATGGGGTACCAAACGGTGAACCGACGCTTCACATCTGAAAGCCATCGCTTTCTCTGTTATAAATATTCTATTTTCTATTTTATCTATTTATTTCTATCAGTTCATTTCATTAGATGATTTCTATTTTCAGTAGATGTGTTGCAACTTTCAACAGAAATGTTGTGCAATCCATAAACACAGAACCAAAACTACTTAGCTCATCAAATCGCGATTTCGCAAACGCACGCTCCAACAGTGGCATTTAAATCATTATAAGTGAGCAACCATTTATTTGTCTTTACAGCATCATAATGAAAGAAAAAGCCCTTTAAAAAAACTTTTAATCTTTATACTGTAAAATTTTCTAAATGTCAGTTACGATAATTTACCCCTGAGGTATAGAATTACTATATAATGACATTTCACAGAATTTAAATATTTTTGTTTACGACAAATGCATCCATTTCTACTGACAGTTACTTTAGAATTATTATTATAGACATTGTTTTGTTCACACACACATATCATCAACGTTCGAAATCACTAAAATCATTACATTCAGTAAAATTGTCAAGCTTTTCTTGTGTTTTCTCTTTTGTTTGAATATTTTTCCATGTTGATTTTTAACTATGTATGATCGAGAGTTTTAATTTTGTGTTAGTATTGTGGCAAGTACCCAAATTTTCTATTTACACTAAATCATATGGGCTCAATTTACTCAGAGATTTAGAAACGAAAGCTTTCGCGTTGATTATCAGAAACAAATAGTGAGAATAACATAATTTTTTGAAGAATCCTTTGAAAAGAACTGAAAAGAATTTGACAAGTTCGCATGTTTTGTACTTGCACTGAATCACCTAGGCACAATACGGAGATAAAACTGAAATTAGAAGTTTTACTGAGATCAGTCAGCACCACGAGACTCGGCATTGCACGTAAATGTAAATTATTGATAGTACTACTTCTCTCGCATTTGCATTACAGTAACGTCATAGATGACGGTGAGAAAGTAACGAATCAGCGTGCTTAAAATTTTCCTATAGCTTCTATACGAGTAAAGGTAGGTTATATGCGTACGGCATCAATCCCTCTCAAGTGAAAGCCATACCAATAGGAAATATCTGCTTTTGTGTTTCTGTTACATGATTCCTCGAACTTTATAATCTAAGCAGGATATCAAACTTACTAAAAAATTGTCGCGATTACGACTGAATAGGTAGAAAAACTACTCTGAATAAATATAAACTTTATGCCTTGGTGCATATCTACAGACAGTTTTATTAAGGTAAAGAAATACCTTTTTATTTTCTTATGGATTTCAAGACGAAAAGTATTCCAACTTTTAAGATATTTGAAAAATATTCTATGGATGTTGAATTCATATATTACACGCTAAATTATGTTATATATTTCAATAGGGCTCGAATATTTTTTGCAAAAACTATTAACTCTACAGCGTAATAGAAATGAAACAAACTCCTTGAAAAGTTAAAATCGTTTGAATTAAATGTACTCATATTTACACATGTTCCGCGAATTTAATATATTTGCTTTGGATAGAGTAAAAAGAGTGAATTTTCAAAGCTTTCAATTTTTAAAAGCGACAATGACTGAAAAGTTTGCTTTCTGAAGTTTTATAAATGCACGTACTTTATTTATGCTTCTGTCGGCAACTAGAGAAAATTATCATTGGCATATTGTATGAATCTCGGACAAAGTTTTTATGCTGCGTCTTTACTATGCACCATAGTTATATTTATCTCAATTTTTAATCGCTCTAGCTCTCTCTCACTCTCTCGCTCTAGCTCTCTTTCTCTCTCACACACACTCTCTCGCTCTATCTCACTCTCTCTCGCTCTATCTCACTCTCTCTCGCTCTAGCTCTCATCCTCTCGCTCTAGCTCTCACTCTCTCGCTCTATCTCACTCTCTCTCGCTCTAGCTCTCATCCTCTCGCTCTAGCTCTCACTCTCTCGCTCTAGTTCTCTCTCACTCTCTCGCTCAAGCTCTCTCTCTCATTCTCTCGATCTAGCTCTCTTTCACTCTCTCGCTCTAGCTCTCTCTATCTCACACACTCTCGCTCTAGCTCTCTCTATCTCACACACTCTCGCTCTAGCTCTCTCTCTCTCTCACTCTAGCTCTCTCTCACTCTAGCTCTCTCTCTCTCACTCTCTCGCTCAAGCTCTCTCTCACTCTCTCGCACTCTCACTCACGCTCTCTCTCACTCTCTCGCTCTAGCTCTCTTTCTCTCTCACACACACTCTCTCGCTCTATCTCACTCTCTCTCGCTCTAGCTCTCATCCTCTCGCTCTAGCTCTCACTCTCTCGCTCTAGTTCTCTCTCACTCTCTCGCTCAAGCTCTCTCTCATTCTCTCGCTCTAGCTCTCACTCTCTCGCTATAGTTCTCTCACACTCTCTCGCTCAAGCTCTCTCTCATTCTCTCGATCTAGCTCTCTTTCACTCTCTCGCTCTAGCTCTCTCTATCTCACACACTATCGCTCTAGCTCTCATCCTCTCGCTCTAGCTCTCACTCTCTCGCTCTATCTCACTCTCTCTCGCTCTAGCTCTCTTTCACTCTCTCGCTCTAGCTCTCTCTATCTCACACACTCTCGCTCTAGCTCTCTTTATCTCACACACTCTCGCTCTAGCTCTCTCTCACTCTAGCTCTCTCTCACTCTAGCTCTCTCTCTCTCTCTCACTATCTCTCTCTAGCTCTCACTCTCTCGCTCTACCTCTCTCACTCTCTCTCTCAAAGTCTATCTCACTCTCTCGCTCAAGCTCTCTCTCTCACTCTCTCGCACTCTCACTCACGCTCTCTCTCACTCTCTCGCTCTAGCTCTCTTTCTCTCTCACACACACTCTCTCGCTCTATCTCACTCTCTCTCGCTCTAGCTCTCATCCTCTCGCTCTAGCTCTCACTCTCTCGCTCTAGTTCTCTCTCACTCTCTCGCTCAAGCTCTCTCTCATTCTCTCGCTCTAGCTCTCACTCTCTCGCTATAGTTCTCTCACACTCTCTCGCTCAAGCTCTCTCTCATTCTCTCGATCTAGCTCTCTTTCACTCTCTCGCTCTAGCTCTCTCTATCTCACACACTATCGCTCTAGCTCTCATCCTCTCGCTCTAGCTCTCACTCTCTCGCTCTATCTCACTCTCTCTCGCTCTAGCTCTCTTTCACTCTCTCGCTCTAGCTCTCTCTATCTCACACACTCTCGCTCTAGCTCTCTCTATCTCACACACTCTCGCTCTAGCTCTCTCTCACTCTAGCTCTCTCTCACTCTAGCTCTCTCTCTCACTCTAGCTCTCTCTCTCTCTCTCACTATCTCTCTCTAGCTCTCACTCTCTCGCTCTACCTCTCTCACTCTCTCTCTCAAAGTCTATCTCACTCTCTCGCTCAAGCTCTCTCTCTCACTCTCTCGCACTCTCACTCACGCTCTCTCTCACTCTCTCGCTCTAGATCTCTTTCTCTCTCACACACACTCTCTCGCTCTATCTCACTCTCTCTCGCTCTAGCTCTCATCCTCTCGCTCTAGCTCTCACTCTCTCGCTCTAGTTCTCTCTCACTCTCTCGCTCAAGCTCTCTCTCATTCTCTCGCTCTAGCTCTCACTCTCTCGCTCTAGTTCTCTCACACTCTCTCGCTCAAGCTCTCTCTCATTCTCTCGATCTAGCTCTCTTTTACTCTCTCGCTCTAGCTCTCTCTATCTCACACACTCTCGCTCTAGCTCTCTCTCTCTCTCACTCTAGCTCTCTCTCTCACTCTCTCTCTAGCTCTCACTCTCTCACTCTCTCTCTCAAGCTCTATCTCACTCTCTCGCTCAAGCTCGCTCTCACTCTCTCGCACTCTCACTCACTCTCTCTCTCACTCTCTCGCTCTAGCTCTCTTTCTCTCTCACACACACTCTCTCGCTCTATCTCACTCTCTCTCGCTCTAGCTCTCATCCTCTCGCTCTAGCTCTCACTCTCTCGCTCTAGTTCTCTCTCACTCTCTCGCTCAAGCTCTCACTCTCTCGCTCTAGTTCTCTCTCACTCTCTCGCTCAAGCTCTCTCTCATTCTCTCGCTCTAGCTCTCACTCTCTCGCTCTAGTTCTCTCTCACTCTCTCGCTCAAGCTCTCTCTCATTCTCTCGATCTAGCTCTCTTTCACTCTCTCTAGCTCTCATCCTCTCTCTCTAGCTCTCACTCTCTCGCTCTAGTTCTCTCTCACTTTCTCGCTCAAGCTCTCTCTCTCGCTCTACCTCTCTCACTCTCTCTCTCTCAAGCTCTATCTCACTCTCTCGCTCAAGCTCTCTCGCACTCTCACTCACGCTCTCTCTCACTCTCTCGCTCTAGCTCTCTTTCTCTCTCACACACACTCTCTCGCTCTATCTCACTCTCTCTCGCTCTAGCTCTCATCCTCTCGCTCTAGCTCTCACTCTCTCGCTCTAGTTCTCTCTCACTCTCTCGCTCAAGCTCTCTCTCATTCTCTCGATCTAGCTCTCTTTCACTCTCTCGCTCTAGCTCTCTCTATCTCACACACTCTCGCTCTAGCTCTCTCTATCTCACACACTCTCGCTCTAGCTCTCTCTATCTCACACACTCTCGCTCTAGCTCTCTCTCTCTCTCACTCTAGCTCTCTCTCACTCTCTCTCTAGCTCTCACTCTCGCTCTACCTCTCTCACTCTCTCTCTCAAGCTCTATCTCACTCTCTCGCTCAAGCTCTCTCTCACTCTCTCGCACTCTCACTCACGCTCTCTCTCTCACTATCTCGCTCTAGCTCTCTTTCTCTCTCACACACACTCTCTCGCTCTATCTCGCTCTCACTCTCTCGCTCTAGCTCTCACTCTCTCGCTCTAGCTCTCTCTCACTCTCTCGCTCTAGTTCTCTCACTCTCTCGCTCAAGCTCTCTCTCACTCTCTCGATCAAGCTCTCTTTCACTCTCTCTCTCACTCTCTCGCTCTAGCTCTCTCTATCTCACACACTCTCGCTCTAGCTCTGTCTATCTCACACACTCTCGCTCTAGCTCACTCTCTCTCTCACTCTAGCTCTCTCTCTCTCTCTCTCTCACTCTAGCTCTCTCTCTCTCACTCTCTCTCTCTCTCTAGCTCTCACTCTCTCGCTCAAGCTCTATCTCACTCTCTCGCTCAAGCTCTATCTCACTCTCTCGCTCTAGTTCTCTCTCGCTTTCTCACTCAAGCTCTCTCTCACTATTTCGCTCTCTTTCACTCTCACTCTCGCTCTCACTCTCGCTCTCGCTCTCTCACTCTCTCTCTCACTCTCTCGCTCTAACTTTCTCTCTCTCACTCACTCAATCTCGCTCTCTACGTCAAACTTTATTCTTTATTCCATGTTATCGGTGTAGAATTTCATTCGATTCCAATGATAAATTGCAGTCACCATTAGTTCAAGGAATTCATTGTAGAGCTTAGGGGAAAGAAATGACCCTCCAAAAAAACCGTTTGATATGACAACCCATTTCTCAAACCTTCCTCTTATATTAGATTGGATCTTTCCCTTGGGAGATTGATCCCGGTCCGTCACCAATAGCCCGTTGTGTTTCTTCATTGATAAGTTAATAAAAATACCTACATACATACCTACCTCTTAGACATTCTATAACAAAAAAAATCGACGCACCAAGAAGGAATCATCCGATTGCTTTGAAATTTCGTATGTAAAAATGTTTTGACCAAATATGCAAATGATTAAAATTTGGTGTCCAATGAATGAATAGTGCGATCTCCAGCGCATCGGAACTGCGCATACAGCAGATGTATATAAGGAGTTGTTCTTGAACTGTTGTTAAAAATTTCTGCTGCATTGCAATTTAGGATACCTTTCAACGACTGAAAAAATGCCTCGCCGCAGGATTCGAGCTCATTACGATCAACTTTCAGAGTTTGAAAGAGGTCGTATCATTGGATTGAAAGAAGCAGGTTGGGCAAATCGGAGAATCGCTCGTCATGTGAGTCGAAGCGATGCGGCGATTAGAAGATGCTGGCAAGAGTGGGTGGACAGTGGCAGATTTCAGCGTCATGATGGTAGCGGTCGACGTAGGGCCACAACCGTTCGGGAGGACAGAGTTATTGTATATCAGCTGTCACAGCACCTGATTCATCGCTATCAACCATCAGTCGTGCGACCCACACACGAGTGTCCACCATGACCATTCACAGATGGCTGAGAGAGCGAAATCTATGCTCGTACCGACTGTTATGCCACTCACGCCTGCACACTGTCGAGCCAGATTACAGTGGTGCTTGGCTCGATCAGGCTGGAATGATGCTGACTGGGGACGCATCGTCTTCCCGCTTCCAACTGTGTCCTGAAGATCAACGAAGACGTGTCTGGAGACGCCCAGGACAGCATGCCGATCATGCTTTCCCTATTGCACGCCACACGGGCCCTCAACAAGGAGTTATGGTCTGGGGTGCCATTTCCCTTGATAGCCGGACCCCTTTGGTCGTCATTAGAGGTACACTTACTGCACAGCGGTACGTTGACTACATTCTGAGACCTGTTTTGCTACCGTTCCTTTCGCAGTACCCTGCGCTTATTTTTCAGCAAGACAATGCCAGACCACATACTGCACGTGTTGCTATGAACTGTCTTCAAGCTTGTCAAACGCTTCCTTGGCCAGCCAGATCACCAGATCTCTCTCCCATCGAGCATGTCTGGGATATGTTGGGAAGGCGACTGCATCCGTTAGGGAATGTTGATGACGAAGTCCGACAATTGGAGCAAATTAGGCAAGAAATACCGCAGGAGACCATCCGGGAGCTTTAGCGGTCTATGCCACGCCGTTTGGCAGCTTCCATCCAGGCTAGAGGCGGGTCAACGCCTTAATGAGCTCGTTACTGTAACTCTGAAATAAATCATTCAATTGTTCTGAAATTTTAATCATTTTCTATTCTGTACATAATTTTCCTATCCACCAATTTTTGTCTCCATCGGACATCTCCTTTTTGTTGCGTCGATTTTTTTGTTATAGAGTGTAATAGCTTTTACTATGATCCATCATGTCTATCCAGTATTACGTAGTACATGTAGGCATTTAAGTAATTTTGACCAGTGTAGGCCATATATATAAAAAGGCCGAAATAAATTTATAACAAAAACACTGAATACAGAATGGGTAGGTAGTTGAATTTGCGTCGTACGGTATGAACACAACTATCGAATACTCAATGTAAGGTAGGTATTTGAATTAACGTCGCACTAGAGCAACACATCGGGCTATTGGCGACGGTCCGCGATCAATCCCAAGGGTAGGAGGAATCCAAGGACACCACTTGTGCGATGTTGATTAAAAAAATTACCGAGGACAACAAGTTATTTGAGGCACGAATACTGAATGAAGGGCGAAAGATTGGCGAATGAGATTAGGATAGTATTGAACACAGATATGCGATTCGGTCAATAAAAAATTGAGTATTAAATACTGAAAGAATCGGAAAATTTTTGCAACTAGGAAGTTAAATAGGGGTGCCTGGAAAACTCAGTTTTTCATGATATGTGAAAGGTATCTGGTGTATCATTAAAGTCAGTAGAGCCTAATTGGCTTTTGAAGCTGAATCATCTTCGGGTCGGAAACTGCCCTGTGGGGACCAGTCTTTGGTACAAAAGCCAGTTCCTAACCAGTTCTGGAGAAGGGAAAATTTTTATCGACTTTGATCTTTATTTCTCTCCAGTTGGAGAAATAAGGTAGTTTTGTATCTACGAGATACCTCGTCCATAGCAAAATTATTCGGATCTTGGGGGAGAAAACTCGTCAAAACAATTGGAGCGTTAAGACATGCTTGAAAGGTCTTATAACAATCCGATTGAGCAATTGTTGGAGAAACTAGAGCGACGAGTACGACACCGCCACGCACGCCTATCTTGACAGCAATCTCTTTTCATCATTGCAAGAGGCATATGGTGAGCTATTCCTGCCCAAACTTACAGAGAACTTGTGGAAAGTATGCCTCGACGTATTGCAGCTGAAATACAAGCAAATGGAGAAACTTCCCGTTACTAAATTGAATAATAAAGCATTTTTTCTTAAAAAACATGCAGGGTCCAAATACTTTTGTCCATATAGTGTACTAGCCACCGCGTGGCCAGCACGGCGTTGCCCGTGACAGGTGCTTTTGTGGAGTTAGGTATGACCACTGTTAACGCTGGCCAAACACCGGTGTTTGCTACTCATTCTCATTTGGTTTGCTTCGCAAACCAACACCACAGGAAATGCCGTGTTGACCTTGAAGTGGCTAGTAATAAATAAATGACAATTATTTAATTATAAAATATTTGTGACTTTACGCTGGTTTCAAATCCGTTGAAATTTTTACTCTAACTTTAATAGTAGGAGAGCTGATGACGAATTTTGGGAAGGTACTTTAGGCACTATGAAATTGTAAAATAGTAGAAATTCAATGTTAGTTGAATAGGGAATCGAGAGTCGGGAACGGCGTTTGCGGTTATTTCGCTACTGCGCAGCATAGGATATTTGCAAAAAATTCATCCCAGCGAGCATCCTTTAGGCACTTAGAAATTTTTTTAATCTCTTAATTTAGCATTCATAGAATGCAGAAATAAAACTCCTAGACTGTTTGGACGGTTTTAAAGTACAACCCGACTGCCCCGAACTTGTATTATAATGAACGCAAAATATATTCTTTAGGCACTCTGAAATTTTTATAGCATGTCTATTAATTACTATTGAAAATATGGGCAAAAAGCCAGACGAATACGGCGGTTTTAAATAACAACCCGACGCAAATAAAGATTTTACATAAGTATCGGCAGCTGCCGGGGAACTGGCTACCCTAGAAGGCAGTGCCTTGACTCGCCGGTCTGCGCTTGATTGCGGAGGAACCACGTGACTCGAGTTTGATGTGCAGCTCGAGCTACTTAGCCCGGTGCACACATCCGGTTTTTCAACGTGCGGCGCCGCTACCGCAACGCAAATGCGGTCTGAGATACATTAGATCCAATGAAGCAGTGCGCACATGCCTCCAGCGCCGCTGGGGCGACGCACGTCCTACTTGCGTGAAATATGTACCGCAGTTCCCCACGGCGCAGAACAGGAGTCTCCGTTCTGAATTAGCTTGTTTTCATAAGCAAGCGGAAAATAAATACTAATTTATAAATGGTTGTATCCAGTAACGTCTATTTTGTTACAAATATACTTTTTTTACACCAAGTTAGCGAAATAAATACGTTTCCTACGATAAAATATTTATCGCAAATGGCGCGAAATGAATTCGTGCGTCATTTCACGGTTATGTGTGCATAGTTGGGCTACGTTACCGCAGTGGCACCGCACGTTGAAAAACCGGATGTGTGCTAAATGGATGGGCCTTATAAAGCATTTTGGATGAGTTAATTTTTTTCACGCAAATGTGACCACGTTGAAAATTATTTTGAGCTCATTCTAATTTTTTTTTAAGTTTTTTAAATACGTTTTTTTTTTTTTTTTTTTTTTTTTTGGGGGGGGGCTATTAACACTTTAAGCATTAATATATGCACATGTGTATATAACTATGTATATACATAGTAGTCCGAGAGCTGATAACGAATTAGGGGAAGGTATTATAGGCACTGTGAAGTTGTAAAATAGTAGTAAATCAATGTTAGTTGAATAGGGAATCGAGAGTCGGGAACGGCGTTTGTGGTTATTTCGTTACTGCGCAGCATATGACATTTGCAATAAATGAATCCCACCGAGTATCTTTTAGGCACTTAGAAATTTTTTTAATCTCTTATTTTAGCATTCATAGAATCCAGAAATAAAACTCCCAGACTGTTTGGACGGTTTTAAAGTATAACCCGACTGCCCCGAACTTGTATTATAATGAACGCAAAAAATATTCTTTAGGCACTCTGAAATTTGTATAGCATGTTTATTAATTATTATTGAAAATATGTGCAAAAAGCCAGAAGAATACGACGGTTTTAAATAACAACCCGACGCAAATAAAGATTTTACATGAATGCGACAAAAAACTCTTATGGGTAGATATGAGTACGAGAGAACGTTTATCGTCTGCGCCTGCAGTTGCCGGGGCTCTGGCTCGCTGAACATCTTGAAAGCTGTAAACTTGTTGTTTCATCACAGCTGAAAAATTTCTGTAACATCGAACATGGTACCCTTTTGTCGTCGTTGCATCTGATGATAGAATCACTTTAGCAAATTTCAAGCCGTTTTTTTGGCGAATTCTTAAAATGTTTTTGCATTGTGCTAGTCTTTCTTCATTGAAAATAATCACTTTATCATTTTTTTTTTTTTTTTTTTTTTTTACAAATTACACAACTCAAAGTTTTTAGTTCCACTATAAATTAATGATATATAACATATAAAATACGTAGTCTCTATAAAAACAAATATTATCTCTATAATAATTGATTATTTCCATGTATACATATTTATACATGTGCATATGTCAATATTTAAAATGTTAATAACACAACTAGATTTAAAAAACCCTCAAAAAACAGTATGACAATGAACTCAAAATAATTTTGAGCGTGGTCACATTTTCGTGAAAAAGAATAAACTTCTCCAAAATGCTTTGCAAGATGCCTGAGCTGTACAATAAACTAGAGTAACGTGGTTACTCAGCAATCAATCACACACACCGGCAAGTCAGGGCTCTGGCAGCTGCCGGCATCCAGCTGATACTTATGTAAAATCTTTATTTGCGTCGGGTAGTTATTTAAAACCGTCGTATTCGTCTGGCTTTTTGCACATATTTTCAATAATAATTAATAAACATGCTATAAAAATTTCAGAGTGCCTAAAGAATATTTTTTACGTTCATTATAATACAAGTTCGGGGCAGTCGGGTTATACTTTAAAACCGTCCAAACAGTCTGAGGGTTTTATTTCTGGATTCTATGAATCCAAAAATAATAGATTAAAAAAATTGCTAAGTGCCTAAAGGATACTCGGTGGGATTCATTTATTGCAAATGTAATATGCTGCGCAGTAGCGAAATAACCACAACCGCCGTTCCCGACTCTCGATTCCCTATTCAACTAACATTGATTTACTACTATTTTACAACTTCACAGTGCCTAAAATACCTTACCCAAATTCGTCATGAGCTCTCGGACTACTATGTATATACACAGTTATATACACATGTACATATGTTAATGCTTAAAGTGTTAATAGCAAAACCGTATTTAAAAAACCTTTAAAAAAATTAGAATGATAGAATGAGCTCAAAATAATTTTCAGCGTGGTCACATTTGCGTGAAAAAAAATTAACTCATCCAAAATGCTTTATAAGGCCTGGTGCACACTTCCGGTTTTTTAACGTGCGGTGCCACTGCGGTAACGTAGACCAACTATGCACACATAACCGTGAAATGACGCACGAATTCATTTCACGCCATTTACGATAAATATTCTATCGCAGGAAACGTATTTATTTCGCTTACTAGGTGTAAAAAAAAAGTTTATTTTGTAACAAAATAGACGTTACTGGATACAACCATTTATAAATTAGTATTTATTTTCCGCTTGTTTATGAAAACAAGCTAATTCAGAACGGAGACTCCTGTTCTGCGCCGTGGGGAACTGCGGTACATATTTCACGCAAGTAGGACGTGCGTCGCCCCAGCGGCGCTGGAGGCATGTGCGCACTGCTTCATTGGATCTAATGTATCTCAGACCGCATTTGCGTAGCGGTAGCGGCGCCGCACGTTGAAAAACCGGATGTGTGCACCGGGCTAAGTAGCTCGAGCTGCACATTAAACTCGAGTCACGTGGTTCCTCCGCAATCAAGGGCAGACCGGCGAGCCAAGGCACTGCCTTCTAGGGTTGCCAGTTCCCCGGCAGCTGCCGATACTTATGTAAAATCTTTATTTGCGTCGGGTTATTATTTAAAACCGCCGTATTCGTCTGGCTTTTTGCACATATTTTCAATAGTAATTAATAAACATGCTATAAAAATTTCAGAGTGCCTAAAGAATATATTTTGCGTTCATTATAATACAAGTTCGGGGCAGTCGGGTTGTACTTTAAAACCGTTCAAACAGTCTGGGAGTTTTATTTCTGCATTCTATGAATGCTAAATTAAGAGATTAAAAAAATTTCTAAGTGCGTAAAGGATACTCGCTGGGATGAATTTTTTGCAAATATCCCATGCTGCGCAGTAGCGAAATAACAGCAAACGGCGTTCGCGACCTTCGATTCCCTATTCAACTAACATTGAATTTCTATTATTTTACAATTTCATAGTGCCTTCAGTACCTTCCCAAAATTCGTCATCAGCTCTCGGACGATAACGATCTAAGAGATAAAAATCCAATGGGCGTGACGTCACAATCTCTTACGGAAATATAAATTTTCAATTGAAAAATATTTATTAAAAGAAAATCAAATGAATAAGTATCGACCTAATGTAAAATTTCCTTTGCCCTGGGCAGTTCTTTTCGTCTTGTCAGGTGTGATCACTGTTTGCTTACGCTCGCCAACCACCAGTGATTCCTACTTATTCTCATTTGACAAAACACGCTAGAAAAGGAAAATTGACATGGTTCCAAAGGCTGACGTCATGCAATCTACTTCCTTCTTCCTTCCGAGGTCAACCGATGTCACCAGAAAAAAGGAAGGAAAGATTGTTTAATCAGTTTTCCTAAACGATTAGAAACGAGAGTGCTTCTCAGCCCGACGGGATTGGACTGCTACGGAATGGGACCAGGTCGTCTTCAGCAACGAAGCTAGATTCAATTTGAGCAGTGATGACAGTCGTGTTCGTGTGTGGAGGCCCCGTGGCGAACGCCTCATTCCTGCCTTCGCTTTATAGCGACACACCGCTCTCACAGCTGGTGTGATGGTATGGGGTGCCATTACTTATGATACACGGTCACCCCTAATATTGATCCATGGCACAATGACAGCCCAGCGGTACGTCCATAACATCCTTCAGCAACATGTGATGCCACTCATGGTAGGGCTCCCAGGAGCCATTTTTCAACAAGACAATGCTCGGCCACACACAGCAAGGATGTCACAAGACTTCCTCCGCCACATTACCACCTTCCCTGTCCTGCTCGATCCCCATATTTGTCACCAATCGAGCTTATGTGGGATCAATTGGGACTGCAAGTTGGACACCCTAAGAGTTTGGTCGAACTAGAGGCGCGTTTACAGCAACTGTGGAACGAGATGTCTCAGGACATCATACGGAACTTGTATACCTCAATGCCCGCTCGTATCCCATCGTCCATTCGCGCTAGAGCGGGTATTGAGGGTCCAAGAGAGTACTAAAACTTCCGCTCATTTGTACTTTTTTCTGCAATAAATGATCCTTTTTCTTTGATTTTCTAATCACTTACTTATATCAAAGTAGTACTTACATGTGTAAAATTTCGTTTCATTTTGACGACTTTTTCTTAATGCGCAAATTTTTATGGCAATGAGTGTAATATATATATATATATATATACACACACTATAACAAAAATCGACGCACCAAGAAGGAGTTGTCCGATGGAGACAAAATTTGGTGGATAGGAAAATTATGTACAGAATAGAAAATGATTAAAATTTCAGAACAATTGAATAATTTATTTCAGAGTTACAGTAATGAGCTCAATAAGGCGTTGACCCGCCTCTAGCCTGGATGGAAGCTGCCACACGGCGTGGCATAGACCGCTAAAGCTCCCGGATGGTCTCCTGCGGTATTTCTTGCCTAATTTGCTCCAATTGTCGGACTACGTCATCAACATTCCCTAACGGATGCAGTCGCTTTCCCAACATATCCCAGACATGCTCGATGGGAGAGAGATCTGGTGATCTGGCTGGCCAAGGAAGTGTTTGACAAGCTTGAAGACAGCTCATAGCAACACGTGCAGTATGTGGTCTGGCATTGTCTTGCTGAAAAATAAGCCCAAGGTACTGCGAAAGGAACGGTAGCAAAACAGGTCTCAGAATGTCGTCAACATACCGCTGTGCAGTAAGTGTACCTCTAATGATGACCAAAGGGGTCCGGCTATCAAGGGAAATGGCACCCCGGACCATAATTCCTTGTTGAGGGCCCGTGTGGCGTGCAATAGTGAAAGCAAGATCGGCACGTTGCCCTGGACGTCTCCAGACCCGTCTTCAATGATCGTCAGGACACAGTTGGAAGCGGGATTCGTCGCTAAAGACTATACGTCCCCAGTCAGCATCATTCCAGCCTGATCGAGCCAAGCACCACTGTAATCTGGCTCGACAGTGTGCAGACGTGAGTGGCAGGTGGCGTAACGGTCGGTACGAGCGTAGATTTCGCTCTCTCAGCCGTCTGTGAATGGTCATGGTGGACACTCGTGTGTGGGTCGCACGACTGATGGTTGATAGCGATGAATCAGGCGCTGTGACAGTTGATCCGACAATCACTCTGTCATCGATCTGTTGTGGCCGTACGTCGAGCGCTACCATCATTACGCTGAAATCTGCCATTGTCCACCCACTCTTGCCAGCATCTTCTAATCGCCGCACCGCTTCGACTCACATGACGAGCGATTCTCCGATTTGCCCAACCTGCCTCTTACAATCTAATGATACGACCTCTTTCAAACTCTGAAAGCTGCTCGTAATGAGCTCGAATCCTGCGGCGAGGCATTTTTTCAGTCGTTGAAAGGTATCCTAAATCGTAATGCAGCAGAAAATTTTAGCAACAGTTCAAGAACAACTCCTTATATACATCTGCTGGATGCGCAGTTCTCGATGCGCTGTAGATCGCACTATTCATTCATTGGACATTAAATTTTAATGATTTGCATATTTGGTCAAATCATTTTTGCATACGAAATTTCAAAGCAATCGGATGATTCCTTCTTGGTGCGTCGATTTTTTTGTTATAGAGTGTATATACTATAAGTATATATAAATACATAATATTTTATACATAGAATAAATACCGTAACTCTAAAATAAACAATAAAAAAACTCACAGAAGCGTTCTGTTTTGTTTGTCCTATTATTGGTACGTAATAATAAAATAGTGGGGGTCGAATAAGGGTCAGGATACTCTTGGAAGGGTCAAAGACATTTGGCGACAACTCACATAGAGAAACATAAAACGAATCGCTTTCACAGAGAGAAGAGAAGGCCCCCAAGGAGCCTTTATTAATTAACTTCAAGAACTAGAACTCGGTCATATTAATATGTAATAATAGTAATATTTGCAGATGCGTGTGAATCTAATTTTAATATTTTTAGTGAATAATAGCGGATATAGACAGCTCAATACTGAACTTGAACTGCAAAGTTTCTCTCGCAGTAAAACATTGTGGTAGCAGATGTATGGGAGTTGTGCGAGTGCTTTATTAATATTGATGAATTTGACTTTGGATGACCATTTGAAGTGGATGTTTAATTAACCGTAAAGGTCAAATTTGTGTACTTAAATATTCTGAAGTAAATTCACAATTAAATGCTCAAAAATGGCCATATTGTCAAACTATAAGGGTAACTATTCGATTCGTATTTATATGAAGTGCTTCGGATAACAATAAACCAATTTTCATGTATATACATATTTTTTCCAATATTATTTTTTACTATATACACTACCCTACAATAATGGACCGGACACCAGCGGATTCGCATAAAATCCGACTATTTGTTTGGGGGTGTTTTTCGTGGTATGGCCTGGGACCTTTGCATGTTTTTCCTGGTCAATTGAACACCGACGCCTACATGAACATTTTGGACAATCAGGTTCTTCCAACGCTCTGGCAATTTTATGGAATGGACGAATGTTACTTCCAGGACGACAACGCTTCATGTCACGTTGCAGCCTCTGTCAAGCAGTTTTATCAACATATGGATGTAAAACGTCTTCCCTGGACTGCTCAGAATCCCGACCTAAACCCCATAGAACATTTGTGGGACGAGTTAGAGCGACGCTTACGGACCAGGGAACCACGTCTGAAATCTACAGCTGAGCTGGTGATATTCTTTCAGCAGGAATGGACATAAATACCAATAGCTGTGTATCCAAACCTTGTTGAAAGTATGCCCAGAAGGGTTGCTAGTGTAATTGAAGCACGTGGGGGACCATCTTCCTATAAAAGCATGTATTCGTTACCATCACATCTTGCTGACCGGTCCATTATTATAAGGTAGTGTACTGCACTTTGTGTTTACGTACTCAACCAAAGGTATTAATTATGCCGCCGAAGAAGAATGCAAATATTGAGTGTCAAATACGTAAGCGTGTGTGTGGGCGGAGCTGTGACCGCGGAGGGGATGATAAGCGCACGAAGCGTTTTCCGCAATTCTCGTGTGCTCGTACTACTCGGCGACATTTGTTTGTGTTTCTCGCAAGAGTTGGGGACATTTTATAAGCTACTGGCCACTGCGTGGCTAGCCCGTCGTAGCCCGTGCCAGTTGCTTTTGTGGGGTTCTTGGTTTGCTTAGCAAACCAAATGGGAATTCGTAGCCTATTGGATAACAGCCATAACGGCGTTGCCCGTGGAGTTGGTTTGCTTCAAAAACCAAATGGGAATTCGTAGCCTATTGAATAACAGCCATAACGTCGTTGCCCGTTGAGTTGATTTGCATCGCAATCCAAATGCTTCTTCACTTTCGAAAGAAGAAAAAACTGTGATAAAAACTATTAAATTAATTTTTAAATGTTCTAGATTGAATTTTAAAATTGGCCGCGACCCAAAAATTGCAAAAAATTCGGACTACCTGTGTGCCAAATCACTTTACTGTAAGTGCCATAGATTCGTCAGGACTCTGCGGGCAGAAAACAAACCTTTCCTTTTAAAAAAGTAGAGATCCGCTGAACTGTGGTTTAAAATTAATAGATGTCAAATTTTTTCCAGGAAAATTGCAGAAAAAAATTGACACACAGGTAGTCCTAAAAGTGCCCCAATTTTAAAATCTAAAGTTTGTTTTCTTGCAATGATTGAATATTGACAAGGAAACACGTTCTACAGGAAACATAACTGAAATGTCGCGGTCATATATGAGCATTACTAAATTTCATAAATAATTATCGTCTTTATCAATATTTTTCTAATGCCTTTTTCGAAATGGTCTATTTTAGCTCACGAAGTCGAAATTTAACACTTTGCCCATCTTTAGTTTTTCAGAATTCTGCATTTTTTCATTAGTTTCGTTTCTGTTTGTATATGTCAGTCTTTTGCATATTGTAATATACACTCAGGAACATTGAAAATAGCGCACCAAGAAGGAAGCATCGGATTGAAATGAAATTTAATACACATAATGATACAGATGAGAGATTCACTTGATCCCAAAATCAAGACAATTTAACAAATACAGTGTGTACAAATAGACAAATAGAGTGCAACTTCAATAGCGCGTCGGAACACCTCCTGCTGCAATACATGCCGCAACACGGTCCGGCATTGAATTGATTGAACGTCTGATGTTGTCCTGAGGCAGATGGGCCCACAAATCTTGAATCTATCTCCAAATCATGTACAGAGTGACACTGCGGCATCAGGAGTTTCAGCTGGTCCCACACATGATCTATAGGGGACAAATCCGGAGAGCAGGCCGGCCATGGAAGAGTCTGAACATGACCTAGGAAGTCTTGAGCAACACGAGCTGTATGCGGACGCGAATTATCTTGCTGGAAAATTGCCCCTGGAAGACCATTTAGGAAACGTCCTACGTGGGGTAGAAGAATGTTAACAACATAACGTTGGCCCGTTAAGTTTCCACGTGCCACATTTAGAGTGGACCAGCTGTCATAGGCTGGGGCCCCCCAGACCATTACCCCTGCTGTGCGCGCAGTGTGTCTTGGTGGAATTGTACCGTTCACCAGAGTGACTCCACACCCGTAAGCGGCTATCATCTGTCTCCAAAACGAACCATTCATCAACAAACACAGTTGCCAATCTGTGACATTCCACGTCGCTTTGGCTTGTCACCACTGTAGACGGAGTCGCCGATGTTTCGGTGTTAAAGGCAGTACACGAAAAGGAAGTTGGATTGCAGATTCGCTTCCACAAGACGTCTGAAAATGGTTTGTGAAACAACTGACACCCCCTACATCTGATTGTATCGTGGAACGAGACACTGTAGGATCCACGAGCGCTTGCCGCACGATTCTTCGATCCTCTCGACTCGTCGTCTTCCTGATCGCTCCAGACCCGGTACGCCGCATGTGGGTACCATCTCGTGTCCACTGCTCCCAGCATGTTCTGACGGCACACTCCGAACGATCGACCTGGCGAGCAACACGGCGCGTCGACAAGCCTCCGGTTTTCATGCCGATGATGACGCCCCTCTCAAGCTCGCTTAACTGTGATAAATGTCTTCTCACACGTCTACCTGGCATTCTTCGCTTACTAAAGACCTCCTAGAGTCGGAATGTGATCGTCACGTAATATTAATCTTACACTTTGCGCCGGTCAAACTTTCTGATTGCAGCGCCACTGCAGGGTGTGTGGTCATGCGCATTGGCACCGAACTCGGATGATTTGCATATCGGATCTAACTGTACATATTTGCAAAGTTTCGCGATTGTACCTTTCTTAATCCTTGGTGCGCTATTTTTGTTCCTGAATGTATTATTCAGGAAATAAAGGTATATATTTGCATCCGAAGTAAATTGTAGAAACTATGAAAAAGTTAAAATCAAGTTTTAAAGTATGTTCCTTACAACTTAAATGATTGCATTTTTCTATCTTTCACTTATAAAAAAATTTTTGCAATCATTTTCAGGTTTATTCGTTTTGTGATTGGAAATAGCGAGTCACGTGATAGCGAGTTTTGTGGTTCAACGGGCTAATGAGTTTGGAGCACGCGCAGATGATAAACACAGTTATATTTTTTAATTCACTAGCCACTGCGTGGCATGCCCGGTTGCCCGTACCCGTGATTTAAGGTATTAATCTGGAGTAAAATGTTCCGCAGATTTCAAATCCTTTGAAGATATATTCAATTAAAAATTTTTATTTAAAGAAAATCATATTTTTAGGTATCAATCTAAACTGAAATTTTCCGCAATTTAAAATCCGCTAAAATTTTTACTCTTCTTTGACGGTCTAGGAGATAGAAAAAAGAACTAAGTGACTCCAGTTAAGATTTATCGTCTGGCTAGAAAATTATTCGTCCGCGCAAAATCAAAGCGGAAACGAAAAAAAAAATTTTCTCCCAGTTCCCCGCGATGAAAAAAACTTGGCATGCTTCCAAAGCCTGACGGCAAGGTCACGTGGGTAGAAAAGTCTAGATTCCGGTCTTTACTCTCTCCGGTAGAAACACGTTGGAGAATATAAGAATTAAATTCATTTAAAAATTTTCTATATTGAATTTTAAAAATCGCGGCGTTTTAAAAATTGCAAAAAATTTGGACTACCTGTGTGCCAAATCTCATTGCTGTAAGTGCCATAGATCGTCAGGATTTTGCAGCCTTGAAACAAACAGACACTTTTTATAATATTAGAGATCAGGTAAAATGGGTAGCCTCTACACCATACGCTTACAAACATCCGTGCACTGACCCGGATTCGAACCAGGAACCTTCATATTAAGAGGCTAACACCTTAACCATCTGACCGGTTGGTCGGCTGTTTCGATACAACTTTATTTGTTTGTAAGTCCATTACTTGATATTGTATGTCTTGTGTCTGGCGCAGCAATGCCAAATACGGCCCTAACTCCAAAACCAACCAAGTAGTCAAAACAAATTTCCCTTGCCCTGAATTGTTGAAAGTTTATAACAGTTTTAAAAAAGAGGCTGGACACTATAAGGTAAAGTAAGGTAAGGTATTTTAATTAATGAAACACTGGAGCAACACAAAGGGCTATTTGCGATGGTCCGGGATCAAACCCGAAGGGAAAGATCAGAGGACAACACCGTTTAATTTCGAACCATGGTATGATAACGAGGACATCATAAGGCAGTTCTTGACTTGGAAAGAAACCAATAGTACTAAAAGAATACATATGAAACGTATTACTTCCCGTTTCAACCCATCATTTTCATTAACATACAGCTAATCGACCTTCCATATCCCATACTGTGAATTTCAGTACTACGTTACGGTAGGTATTTCAATTAACGTTGCACTGGAGCAACACAACGGGCTATTGGCGACGGTCTAGGAGCAGATTCGAAGGGAACGATCCGGGGGCAACACGTAATTTCGAACCACGGACAGATGACGAGGTTACACCTCTGAGCCGGCACCTTACTCTCCAAACTTCCACACCACGCCAATTTTTTTCTCTCCGGAATCGTCGTCGGAATTGCCGACGTACGATTTCGGACCAGTGTGCGCTTACCTTAAGAATAACTCTGCAATTATCAAAGTTTCAGACATGAAACAGGACAGATCTATATAAATGAATCTACTCTTTCTATACAGTGAAGTTTAAATCTGCTTGTAAAAAGCTGTTCGAAAAATTTGGGAACCTACTATGTTTATTAACGTGTAGTGTTTAACTCTACGAATTGATTCGGGCAAAGCAATGTACTTTTATCTAAAATCTGGTCAGAATATTAAGTATCCATTACACAGTTGAGGACATCCTGACAAACACCAAATTTAGGCATCTTAGTTATGCAACAAAAGGCATTAAAGTCTTTTAAGACGATATGGAGTAGACTCTGTGATCCCATTAACGATATAGTGCAGTGATGGTGAAAGTTTTGAGTTCGTTGTGTCAAAAACCGGAAAAACCTAGCTTAACTCAAGTGCCCGTGTCACATCAAGAAATATATATAATTTTGTAATAATTGCAACCCTAGTAAAAAGTTATATTTTTGATATTTATTTATTAAAAAAGCGAAAGCAAATAATTCTTTGCATTAGTGACTTTTTTGTTGCTGAATTGCATTTGCTACATCTTCAATTGAAGGTTGGTATTTTGTGCACTTCAAGCCCAAGCAAGCGCTACCAACATCAACTGTCAGTTGGTTTCTCTTATTGGTTTTAACATTATTTAACGCTGAGAAAGGTCTCAACGAAAAGGGGGAAAATTGTGAGCAAAACCATCGCTAGATTTTTCAGTGTGCTAAATGTGTTCAGTAATCGGTTACAAGCACTCCAAATTTCCTGTTCGTAGTGCGTAGTATCCTCATTCTCTAAGCGATTTCTTTCCAGATTCTCACTTGAGACCAGATGCTGTCTTGAAATTCTACAAGTTGCATCCATTGGAAATCATTTTATCCCAAAGTAGTGTAGACTCCTACATCCTGATACTTAATTGTTTTAATTGTCTGTTCCAGGCTTCTAAATTGGTTAAATCTTTCGCCGAATTGGTCAGGTAACGAGTTTACAATAGGCTGGTACTTCTATGCATGGACTCTATCTCATTTATTACAGTTGTGTTGACCTTCTCGAAGTACTAGAAAAGTATTTACAAGTTTTAGGCTCTTACACTGTCTTTAGTCTTCAGCACTGTCTCTGTTTATTGTACCCATTCCTATCTCACTCTTAATGTAAGCACACAAACGCACACAATCGCGATACGAGCAAAGTAAGCGCAGCTTGTGTTGACTCTTCTTGGGAGAAGACCGTCTGTAAACGATGCCTGTCACCTAAAATGTCACCTTTGACAGGCGTGTCATAGGTTCGCTGATATAGTGATACTTTCCAGCAGTGGAACAGGACAGATCTATAAAAATGAATCCGCTCTTTTTCTATATGCATTGAAGGTTAAAACAGCTGGTAAAAAGCTTTTTGAAAAATTTGAGAACCATTCTATTTATCTTAACGAGAAGTGTTTAATTATAACAATTGAATCGCGCAGAGCAAAGTATTTTCATCTAGAATCTGATCGGAATGCAATGTATCCATTACAGTTAAGGACATCTCGACAAACGCCAAATTTAGGCATCTTAATAATGCAACAAAGGCATTAAAGTCTTTTAAGACGAAATGGAGTAGACTATGTGGTCCCATTACCGATATCGTAATACTTTCCAGGCGGCGAAACGGGTTGAAAACGGCATTATGAAGGATAGTAACTGCTTTGAAGTTCTCGAGGCAAGAGTGTGTTGCTTGGAAATCTTTTCTTCCAACATAGCGTTATTCGATGGTCGGACGTGAGGATTTCATCAATCGAATCAGTCTGCGAGATTGTTTTGAATCAAAACTGTAAATTACTTAAACGCTTATTCGATCTTTTCGTGCGATTATTCTGGCTTGGCTTGCAATGGGTTTCGTTTAACGTGAAGTGAATCGAGTTCTGTGCAATGCTGCTGTGGATGTTTCTTACTTTTCTCATTACGGAAGCTTAGTTTTGTAATAGTTTCCCGGTTCATCTTCAATTACGCTGAATCCGATAGTTTTTCCATTAAAGTAACTTCTTTTATTATTTTCTAGAATATTTTTTATCGGAACTACCGAAATTCGATCGAACTCGAGAAAGTAGCAAATTACACAAGAACCCTCCGAGTGGTTTCGACGAGATATCTCGTTTGTCAAGATATGACCAATTTTCCAACTGACGAGATATCTCGTCATCAAGACACTGACAATTTTTTTTCTGATGAAGAGATCCGGATCTGTTCAATTTTATTTCTAATGACGAGATATTTCATCCATCAAGATCTGGTCAGTTTTTTCTAATGTCAAGTTGCTTCGTCGAAACAGACACCAGGAGGGATAAATTAAACAATTATCTAAGCAAAGAAAAATAAAAACGAATGATACGGAGAAAATCTTCAAACTTTAGAGTGAAAGATAGCTTCATTTGGGCCCACTTAGTTGTATATGAGAAGGAAAGGAGTTTAATTTTAATCTCAAATATTATGCCATATCCAATTTATAAGTCTGAAATCCTTCTCGACTGTTTCAACTAGCGAAGGGTATGTGAGTCACAAATGTCATTCAAATTATATCACGTTCAGGCTTTCAACCCTTGACAGTGCTTGTTAACTAACTCTTGGGGAGGGAGCAAATGGCGAAGTATTTGGCTGGCCCTCGGGCGGATATTTATAACCAAAAATGCTTATTGAAATAGTTTTAAATTAGAGCAGGCTCATTTAGCTAAAGGATATTTGGTTAATGTAGTATGAAAATCTACTTTCTCAACCCTTTTTATTTTAGGTGCACTATTATACGCCGGCAATATTAAAAATTTTTTTCCAACAGTCATTTGTCAGAAGAGAACTATCTAGTTTCTTATATGTGCTTACATTATATCTCCTTGGAATACTGGTTTGTGAGTTACTTTCATTGTAAACAACTTTGCATACTATTTTGTTTATATCTTTGGGGGTATATAAGTATAAACCCAAAGATATGGAATGATGCTTTTGTAGCTTTCCATGTATCCGAAAATGTACCTATGGATTCTGTTCGCAAACTTTTCAACAAAAGATGAGGAAAATATTATTTTAGAAATATTGTATAAGGTATCCTTTACGGAAGGTCTATCCTTTACGCCTCAAAGCAATGCATGGTGATTTTCCGTCAGGATTTGATAAAAACGGAGCTTCACATTTTATAGGCTTAATACGAACCAAATTCGTACTTCGGTCAGAAAGAAGTGTGGTGAATTTTGCTATTTGCAATTAATATCTCTGGAGCTGTCATTTACGTTTTAAGGTATACGTTTAATTTATTTTACAGTTGTTTACTGCATTTTATTATTTTTATGTACTTCTACGAGGGGAAATCAGAAATTATCCACACTTTATTTTTTAAATTTGTTTAACTCAAATGTAGGGGTTGAACAAGTTCGGCATTTTCTACATAGTTCCCTTCCTTATCGATGTTCTGTGGATCAAGCAGTCCACAAGCATGCGTATTTCCTCCATAAAGGTTTTCGGTTGATCTCCAAACCATTTAGCACTTCATTGTCCATCAAATCTGCAAAGAACACGCTACATTGTCGATGGTAACTCGTCGGTTCGCCAGTATCCTCCCTCGAGCTTGCTGAGAATCTTCTCGTCAGTGGAGGTTAACCGGCGTCCTGCTCCTTCGTCGCGCATCATGCTTGTCCAGCCTCTTTTCAGCTTCTCGATTTACTCATACACACTTCTACGTGGTAGAGCACTGTCCCCGTATTGTGTTGTGAGCTTCCGTAGTTTCCACAAATTGAAAGAAAGGGTAAACACTTTTGGATGCGCCATGTAGCTATATAACGTTATAACATGAATGTTAAACGAAGTTTCTACAAAACAATATGCATAAAAACGAAAACAAAAATTACACGGATTTGATAAATGCACATTGTTATTGATGAAAGGTATATGCGCAAAACATTAACAGATGTTTGTTAATAGTGCTCGACACATGCAACCAAAGTATATCGTCACCTAAATGCAAGAAATGGAAACTTGAAAAGTGGAACTCGGGTGTTGACCTCGTGATCTGACCTTGGTTTAAAATAACGAGGTGTTGTCCTCAGATCTTTCCTTTCATAATTGATCTCGGACCGTTGCCCTCGGATATTTCCCTCGCGGATTGATCCCGGACCGTCGTCAATAGCCCGCTGTGTTGCTCCAGTGCGATGTTAATTCAACTATTTCGAGTAATCCTTAAATTAGTAAGCTGAGTTCATATAAAATTTTTGACCATTTAAGTTCTATCGGCTTATGGAAAATGTAGGTACATGAAACAGTTTGGAAACGAACTGTTTTCCTTTTATCTCAAAAACCAAAATTAGAATTACCTAGTTTTTGCCTCGAAACGCTTCCGGCTACGACGTATAGCTTATATTTAAGGTTATTTCTTATATTTTCATTGATCTCTGGTTGGCGGGGTGTAGATGCAGCTATATGCATGAAATTTTCAAGACTTTTTTGCGTCCCACACACGTTTAAAGACCAGATGTGACGAGAAATAATTCCTCGGAAGATTATTGATAAAACAGAAAGATTGTATGTATTTTAATTAACGTCGCACTGAAGCAACACAACAGCGACCGTCAATCTTCGAAGGGAAAGATTCTAGGACAACGCCACGTAATTTTGAACCACGGTCAAATGATGAGGTCACACCTCAGCTGGCACCCCACTCGCGAAACCTCCACACCACACCAACGGGAGGACATTTGAGGCCACGACAGATTTTACGGGCACCAGACCCTCATATACGTAGTGATATCTACTTACCTAATTTTATATTAACTTTTATTGAGCTGTCCACTGATGGTTCCCGTTGTGTATCTCCACCCCTTTCCATTTCGTACTGACCGTGGTTCAAAATTATGTGGTGTTGTCCACGGTTCTTTCCCTTCGGGGGTTGATACTGAACCGTCACCAATTGCCCATTCTGTTGCTAAAGTGATACCCTGATTTAAAAAAAAATAACCTCTTGCGTACAATAGATGCGCAAGAAAAATTTCTTGGTACAAATTTAAAATATTCCAGCTATATTTCTTAAAAACAACAAGATAATCCGAATTTACAGGAAATTCAGAATCCCTATCTTTTCCACGACCTTTTTCAAGAAATGTAGCATGATTTGGGAGACTAGATCCCATCAAAAGTTGGAATTTTCTATCGATTTGACCATTTTTATATTTTTAAAAGAAGTTAAGCTCTTTTGTGGCCAAGAAGAGGATACAATATCCCCGCCATCTACAAACACCGTCGTCAAAGGTGGAGAAAATCTCGAAGTTCCCACGTAAATTGTTGAGAAGACCGCGCTCCTATATGACATCAACTGGGCTACGCAGCAACAACAAAAATACATTAGAATCCACACTGACAGCCTCTCAACAATTAAAGCAATCCAACGCTTGCAAAACAAGGACATCATCATCCACAAAATAAGAAGAAGCCTTCAACCATACATAGAAAATATCCATATTAACTGCATAAAGGCGCATGCGGAAAACTTCGGTAACGAAAGAGGTGACCAACTGACTAAAGTAGAAAAGCCACCAAAAATCGCAGTTAAAAGGTCTCCCTTTCGCCTGGCGGGAAGACTGGGGTAATGAGGAATCAGGCCGTCGAGTGCACACGTTCCTACCTAGTACTACTGTAGAGCAAACCTAACAGCATTCTACACTGGGCATGGCCCATTATAAAGAACAGCGACCATTGCATCTGTGGGGAGGTTGGTACCCCAGATCATTACATTTTTGAGTGTCCTCTCATATGTAGCAATCACCTCAAGAAGCCAGCAATAACACACTACCAGTCTTGTGCAACCAACACTATATAAACAACAATCAGGCTCAAATAAAAATGATGAATGTAATGAAATTCCTAATGGAAAACATTAATATTATAACGAACTAATAACTTGAAGATTCTAGAAGTGTGGTACATATCGCACCCCGGCAAGAAAAGCGACACAAGTCAAAAAATAAAAATTTTGATGTTATGCCATTGAAAAATGTGTATGAGATTCCCCAGCGTGTTACATTACTATTCTATAGAATATAATAGAAGTTACCAACATAAATACTTACCTAAAATTTAAAAGAAGCTTATAACATTTCAATATAAGTTTTATAGTATTCTTTAAGTTGATGTTTTTTTTTTTCTCAAATTCTGCAATTTTGAGTTGTGTCACTTTTCTTGCCGGGGTGCGACATGTATTATAGTGTTAATTTTATTGTTTCTGTCTTTTTGCTGTACATACTTAATGGAATTAATAGTTTACTATCTAATTATTAGTGTAATTTAGATAAGGTCAGAAATGAGTGATACTTCCTTAAATCAACTATGTGTACGTGAGGATGGTGGGAAAACCAGGACAGCACCGACATTAGAATTCAAAATTGGGGAAACTATACTAAATTTAAAGTTTTTGCAAAACAGTTACGGGGGGGGGGATAACCCAGCAGACCCTACCGGCACATGTGTCAAATGTATTAACAAAAGGATATATAATCAGGATTATCAAATGGTAATGGTAATTTATTTAACGTCGTACTAGAGCAACACAACAGGCTATTGACGACGGTCCGGGATCAATCCCTTAAGGGTAAGATCCGAGGACAACACCTCGTAATTTTGAACCACGGTCAGATGACGAAGCAACACCTGAGATGGCACCCCACTCTCCAAACTTCCACACCAACCCAACGCGAGGACTTTCGGCCACGACAGATTTAAGGTGCACCAGCCGCCTCTACACCATACGCTTACAAACATCCATGAACGGACTATTATTCGAACCAGGAACCTTCCGATCTAGAGGCTAACACCTTAACCACTTTACGGGTTGGTCGGCGATTATCAAATGGATGTAAGGGATAAACGCAAGTAAAATGTACACCAAATGTTTATCAAATGTGTTTTCAGACATCTGGTCACTGGGTTGCCCTCGGTCAACACTGGGGCTACATCGGTTTCCTTTGACGGGTTCATTCCACTTTTCTGGGGGTGACTAGCAAACCCTATAACCTGGCAAAAGTCGGGATGTAAGGGGGTCACCTGCGGTGAACAACCAACCAACTAGTATTTAACACTTAATCTGTAAAGTAAAAAATTAGATTGATATCGCTTTTCAATCCTTTCCCCCAAGTAACTCATTCCCCATCCCTAACCACTCTGGCTTATAATCCCTTTCCAAACGTGATTTGAAAACAAATGTTAGTCAAGTATACACTGAGAACCTAAAGGTATGTAGGTATTTTAATTGACGTCGTACTGGAGAAACACATGGGCTATTGGAGGCGGTTCTGGATCATTCCACCAAGGGAAAGATCCGAGAACATAAAGTAATTTTGAACCACGGTCAGATGACGAGGCAATGACCATGAGCTAGCATCCCACTTTCCAAACTTCCACAACGCGCCAAAGTGAGGACATTTGAGGCTACGGTGGTTTTAACGTGCACCAGCCCCTTTGTACGCTACGGTCTTTAGTTGGATTCAAACTCGCAACCCTCCGGAAGCTAATCCGATGCTCTTCCATCCGGCCAACCGGGGCCCTCTACAAATAGAAAAAGTTTTGAAAAGGGAATTAGTTTCTTCTTCACTTGATCAACTCTATTTCTCATTGATTCATATTTTTTTATGTATGATATCAATATTTTATAAATTTATAGTTAAAATTCATTCAAAAGTACATTTCAACAAAGCAAATTTTAGATGAAAATTCTTGAAGCTCATCATGCAATTGCAAAAACAATACTTATTTCAGACACAAATACAACATGCCGCCATTCGTCTAAACAAATTTCAACAATGAGGAATAAATGTAAAGTTAAAGCGCCCGTTTTGGAAATTAGCTAAAAATTTAAACAAAATAGTTCTTGGGTAGGTAGATCTTTAGTTAACGTCGCACTGAAACAACACAACGGGCTATTAATGACGGTCCGGGATCGACCCACTAAAAGATCCGAGGATAACCCCACGCAATTTTCAACCACGGTCAGATGACGAGCAAAACCTGAGCCCACGACTGGTTTAACGCGTACCAGCCCCCTTTGTAGACCCTCCCCGGATCCACTCACCGTCAGGTGTGGAGTGTAATTATGATCGGGGGGGGAAAGGGGGGTGACTTCCACCACAGCACAAAGGAGGTCCAGAAGGACCCACGCCGGCCGATCGATTTATTATTCTCAAGAAAAAAAATATTACAATTGTGATCTCATTTCTGTGGATATATATATAAGCGCGGTTCATTCCGGCCTTTTCATATTAAAATTTACATTAAACATCCGGAAACTCCGGGAAAACAAGAATACAACACCGATGGCACACCGGTAAAATTACAAATAATACACCGGTGGCACACCGGGAAAAACAACTTTAATTCAGAACAAGGAACACAGAACACAAAAACAGAAAAACGTCACATTACAGACAGAGAAAAACAAACATCAAGAGTTGAATATTAAAATAGTTAAAATTTTTAAAAGGTGATAATGATTTGATGTAATAAATAAGAAGTATATGTTGGTGAAATAAATATTTTATGGATATATTATGTTGATAGTTTGTTGTTATGATGTAACGATGATGAATATAAAAGTAAAAACCCTTATCGTGATGATGAGATACGATTTAGTTAAAAATTATTTAAAAGGTTTAAAATAGAAGGGGACCTAGTCCCACATCTCTACCTAAAAGAATGAGGAAGCAAAAGGTGTGTCATTTCTATTAGGGGGGAGGAGGGACACGCCACCATCCACTGCCTCTAGGAGGCAGTGCACCATCCCCATCGCCGCCATCACGCAGGACTTGATTTTGTATCTTGACTGGCTGTTCTTCAAAACATTTTCCAGCCATATAGCCTTGTTTTGTTCATGAGGTTTCGTGATATGATGTGCCTGCGTGACTGGACAGTCGAAGCCTCCCCGCAATCGCATTTGTCACTATCCTTTATTTAAAACCTGTGAAGGTAGGTACCAGCCCCCTTTGTACTCGACGGTCTTTAGTTGGATTTGAACTCGCAACCCTCCGTTTGCAAATCCTATGCTCGTCCAAGCGGACTTCCGCGGCCCTATGACCACTCCATGAAGAGGTGTAGAAATGAGATAAAAATTATTGTCGTGAGTGGCAGCTAATTAGGTATTTTAATTAACGTCACACTGGAGCAACACAGCTAGCAATTGGTGACGATCCGGGATCAATCCCGAAAGTAAAGATTCGAAGACAATTCCATGTAATTTTGAACCACGGTCAGATGACAATGCAACACCTGAGCTGGCTCCCCACCTCTCCAAACTTCCACACCACGCCAACGTGAGATTTGAGGCCGCTGTAAATGGTAGATTTATTTGAATAACCTATACTCGCGAAATCAAAAGTCTGCTAAAATAAAACCGTTTCAATATCCAATAACAGACTTCGTTGACAATGACTTGTCAAATGATACTCCACTATTCATTTCGTGTGAACTACGATTCAAAGGGAGTAGAGTGCCTACTAATAATTTGAAAAGTCCCGCATCCCCATATTCTAACAAACAGGTTTCCTTTCAGCCCCTGCCCTGAACAATTTCTCCGCATGGCGCTGTTGAATATCATTATTGGCAACAATGAAATACCTAATCCCCTCAGGGTCTTGCTCGTGGCTGTTCCTGATCTGCCCACGTGCAAACCTCAGAAATCCTCCCTTCTTCTGAATACATCTCATTTTCTACAAGAACGCTCTTCAGGAAGCGAGGATGGCCAGTCTTCTTTCTCATCTACTAGCCAGTTGTGTTGTTTCAGTGCTACCCCTACATGTCGTCAAGTGAATAGCAATGGTAATTTTAATTAACGGCCGACCAACCGGTATAGTGGTTAAGGTGTTAGCCTCTAGATCGGAAGGTCCCCGGTTCGAATCCGGGTTCGGGCATGGATGTTTGTAAGCGTATACCAGCTCAGGTGTTGCTTCGTCATCTGAACATGGTTCAACATTACGAAGTATAAATTGTTAGGGGCAATGATGGTCCTCCCACTGGGTGCTCCTTCACAAGTGGCCATCACTTCCGGCCTTGTAGTGGCCAATGACTTAGGTCACAAATGTGCCCGCCATTAGAAAAAAATAATTAATTAACGTCTTACTAGAGCAACACAACGTCGTCACGTGAAATGAGCTCGTCAATAGCCCGTTATGGCGCTCCAGTACAACGTTAATTAACCTGCCTATACCATCGACTCTTCAAATTATTAGTCATCTGACCGTGGTTCAAAATTACGAGGTGTTGTCCTCGGATCTTTCCCTTAAGGGATTGATCCCGGACTGTCGTCAGTAACCCGTTGTGTTGCTCTAGTACGACGTTAACTAAAAATTACCAATTATTATCAATTTATTGACGGTAATGGTAATTTTTAATTAACGTCGTACTAAAGCAACACAACGGGTTATTGACGACGGTCCGAGATCAATCCCCTAACGCAGGGGTTCCCAAACTTTTCCAAGTCGTGGCATCCTTTAGAGAAATAGAATTTTCTCACGGCATCCTTGCCATGTAATATCTATCTGTGGTACATTATATATACATATATATATATATATACGACGGGTGAGCCTGACGCTCAATTGGCACAGTTGTTCTAATCGTGGGATTAAGATACAGCTACTCACTCGCATTTCTTTTACGACATTAATTTTCGAACGATATTTGCTCCTTATAATAGCAGCGACTTCATGGGCGCTTCGCGGCACCCCTAATCTCTCTACGTGGCACCTCAGAGTGCCGCGGCACACACTTTAGGAACCCCTGCCCTAACAGAAAGATTCGAAAACACCACGTAATTTTGAATTACGGTCAGAGTACGAGGCAACACCTGTGCTCGCACCCCATTCTCCAAACTTCCACACCAACCCAACGTGAGGACTTCGGGTCATGACAGATTCAAGGTGCACCAGCCGCCTCTACATCATACGCTTACAAACATCTATGCCCGGACCCGAATTCGAACCAGGAACCTTCCGGTGATATCAAGGGATCGTATTAGCCCAGTTGAATAAGCGCTTTATGGAAAATATCCGATGATGTTTATTCCTCGCCTAGACCTAACGGTTTGATCTTTCTCTTAGGGAATTAATTCCATAATGTTTTCAGTAGCCCGTTGTGTTGCTCCAGTACGACGTTAATTAAAATACCTACCTACTTAACGGAGCCGCGGTAGCCCAGTTGGAAGAGTAACATATTATTAGCCGGAGGGGTTGCGAGTTTCAGTCTCTTCCGTCCGGACAACCGCAGCCCTGCAAAAACAGAGAAATCTGAAACTTTCCAAGTCCTCACGTCGTCATCTGACCGTGGTTCAAAAATTCCGTTGTGTTGTCCTCGGGTCTTTCCCTTTGAAATTGATCCCGCACCGTCGTCAACAGCCCGGTGTGTTGCTCCAGTGTGACGTTAATTAAAAAATTAAACTACCCATCCTTTGGTACCTTCTTTTAATTAACGTCACACTGGAGCAACACAGTGGGCTATTGGTGACGGTCCGGGATCAACCCCCGTAAATTCGAAGCACGGCCACCCGACGAGGCCCTACCTAAACTTTCCATTCGGGATGCCCTTTCGACGAGCCACTGGCGAAAGGCAATTTCCTCGCGGAATGGCGCCAGCGAGCGTGTGCACGGGCGAGCGCTTGGCGACGAGTGTTCTGGCAACCCCTGCCGCACGCTCCGGACCCAAAAAAAAGCCCGTAGCTATGATTAACCCTTACTGCGAGGGAGCCGGTGGAGAATCGTAGGAGTGTCAGACGGAGCCAAGCGCCGCAAAGTGCATGGCTGCCCGAGGTGCAGCCTCCGAGCCGCCCAGAGCAGCTTTACTGCCGCCAGCAGCGCCAGCCACTCCTCGGCCCAGCCTCAGTCCATCCGCCAACTTAGACCCGGCTGTGGCAGCCTACGCTGGTCACTTCTCCATCACCAGGTAAGTGGGGCACGTGCCCTTTGTTTACATTTCAACCGTCTCTAGGGAAGTGAGGGGGGTCGGGATCATCCTTCGGTAAGGCTTTCGCACTCTGGAATCGACTCTTTCTTTGGATGGAACGGCTCACTTCATGCTGAAGACGAGCGAAAAACTTCTCTGGGTAAGGTTTCAAAACCTAGAAATGCACTTTCTTGCCTCGTATTATCCAAGTTTGTGCTGTCAATGTGTGATAGTCGTCTCTTATTTAAATTATTTTCCCTACTAAGGTGCAGTTTTTCTGTTTTCAAAGATTTGGTATGACTGATTCGTGATTCACGCACGAATCGAGTTGACACTGATATCGTGAGATCACATTGTCTACTTCTTGCTCTTAGAATATAAACGCATTGGATTTGTGCCTCTGTATAAATCAAAGTGTTCTTTAGGGTTTAGAACCACAAAGGAGAATGTATCGAATGTGCATGCGAATTGAATTGGGTATTTACCTCTTTTTCCCAGCGGAATGGAGAGGCAAGAATAAGATACTGGACGCAAGAATACGAACATCAGAGGACAATTTTAAACTGGTTTAATGATTCTTTACTAAAGCTAACCTTAAGCGATTTAAAGTTTTGTTTTAGCGGGCACACACACTGCCCTGCCCTACTTCTTTGAGTGTCCAAGCCACAAAGTTTGTACTGTCAATGTGTGAAAACACATGCTTTGATAACGTCTATTTTTTAAACTGTTTTCCTCACGAGTGTTTAGTTTTTTAGTAAGTCATTCAAAGATTTTGACTGACTGATTCGTAAGATCAGATATGTTTGTCTACTTCTTTCCTTTAGAATATATACACGTATTAGATTAGTGCCTCGCCTCTACACAAAGAAAGTCCTACTGTCAATGAGTGAAATATTCTTCGATAACGTCTCTTAAAAACAAAAGTCTCTTTCTTACCTCGCATTAACTAAGTTTGCACTGTCAATGAGTGAAAACTAATATGCCTTGATAACGTCTCATATTTAAACTATTTTCCTCACTGGGGTTCAGTTTTTTAGTAAAACATTCAAAGAATTGGAATGATTGATTCATGAGATCAGATTTCTTTGTACTTGTCCTTAGAATATACACGTATTATATTTGCCTCGCCTCTATATAAATAAAGTTTGTACGGTCAAAATGTGTGAAAAAAATATGCTTTCATAATGTCTCTTTATTAAACTATTTTCCTCACTGCGGTGTTTAATTTTTTAGTATGTCGTCATTCAAAGATTTGGAATGACTAATTCCCAAGATCAGATTTCTTTGTCTACTTCTTATCCTTAGAATATACACGTATTAGATTTGTGCCTCGCCTCTATAAACAAAGTTTGTACTGTCAATATATGAAAACAAATGCTTTCATAACGTCTCTTTTTTAATTTTCTATTTCCTCACTAGAGCTTAGTTCAGTTTTTCAGTAAGTCATTTAAAGATTTGGAATGGCTGATCAGAATTCTTTGTCTACTTACCCTTAGAATATATCCATTAGATTTTTGCCTCGCCTCTACATAAACGATGTTTGTACTGTCAATGAGTGAAGTAAATATGTTTGATAACGTCTCTTTTTTAAACTACTTTCCTCATTGGGGTTTAGTTGTTCAGATTTTCAGTTACAGTGATTCATATTTGGAATTACAGATTCATAAGATAAAATTGCTTTGCCTGCTTCTTACACTTAGAATATACACTTATTATATTTTCGCCTGCCCTCTACATGAACAAAGTTTGTACTGTCAATAAGTGAAATATTCTTTGATAATGCCTTAAAAACAACTTTGCTCACGAGAGTTTAGTTGTTCAGTTACTCAATAACAGTCATTCAAATATTTGTAATCACTGATTCATGATAGGATTTCTTTATCTACTTACTCTCAGAATACACTCAATAGCTCGTTGTGTTGCTCCAGTGCGACGTTAAATAATATACCTACCTCAGAATACACGTGTTAGATTTTTGCTCGCCTCCACATAAACAAAGTTTGTTCTGTCAATAAGCGAAATCAAATATCCTCTCACCTGCTCTAACGTTTTTTTTCTGTTACAAGGTGTAATTGTAACTTAATTCAGGGGCAGTCCATTCAAAGATTTTGTATTCTTTATAAGCTAACCATTTTCACACATTTCAACTGATTAGAAAATATTATTACTACCACGGCAAAGGCTCCAATCTGCATTTTGACGATTTTCACCTTCCTTTTTATAACATCCCAAGTAAAATGCATAAGCAATTAATCATTTAGATTTTGTTGCAATACTTCAGAAACTCATCTAACGTTTGTCCCATTTGAAGCATATATAATATGGAAAACAAATTCTTGCGACTCATAAGATTTAAGCTTATAAGCTAAGAATGAAACTGTTTGAATTAGTTAAATTAAATTATATATCTATGAAATATATTGGTTAATAAAACCATGACAATTTTTATGTCGATTCTTTTCAATCGTGTATTGTTAGCTTAAAAATTTAAATGTTAATAATTGAACAGATTCTCGCCTTTCCCTCATATGGCTAATATTAGAAGGCGAATGTCATTTGTAGTAGTCTGATTCTCCAGTTACTAAGTTTAGAAACGTTATGCAACTCAAATGAAAGGGTAAATGTTATAATTGATCTTTTTTAAGAAGCAGATTAGGAGATTCAAGAGAAAGAACTCACTGGTACTTACCTTTGTATTGCCTGTGTGAAGCAAAGGACCAATAAAAATGTAGCTCGAGTTCGAAAATTCAGATTTTAAGAAATTTTAGTTAGAAACTGGCAGTTTTAATGTTATAGTTGTATTTCATTATTTTGTTTTCCATTTTGTCTTATAAGAAATTATTTTCTGAATGAAAAGTAATTGGGGGTCATATTAACAGTAAATAATGATTAATTAGATTGAGATATGACCATTTAAATGACATTCGTCTCAGGATCTCATCACCTCAGAAATGAAATAATAAAACGGCTTATATTTCCTTTATTGATCGGTTGGTTTATAAAACACAGTTTTAAAATACATCTATTCGACACCTCCGGTCTTGTGTTAGTTTAATCGAACGAAAACTACTTGGAAACTGAAGATAAAAATGTCACTTGAAAAAATTTTTCCTTAAAAGGATCCAATTCTTTTCTAGTTACGAAAATCTAACTCCTCGGTTTCCTGTGAATCTAACCTAATTGCTTCACTTTGAGTAAGGAACTGTATTTAAAAAATTAGATTTAAATTCTTTGTTTATTGACAATGATATCGAGTTTCTAAAAAGGATCATTCGCGTGTATCACGGTCTTAATTTTCAGTACGCTTAAATTCGTCTTGAGATTGTGAAGCCGGCCTAGTAATCAGCCTTGAATTTCGCTACAACAGGTCCAAGGCAGATTGTCCTCATTTTATATTTTTGCAACAGTGTTTTAATTTTCTTTCACAAAATTCACAATTATATTCTCTGTAAAAAAGTCTGAAAACCTTATAAACCTTTTAGCAATACTAGGTCTGAAAGCTGTAAAGATTTTCTAACACCCCCCCCCCTTCCCAAAAAATATATATATATGTATTCCTTTTCACTCTCTTAAATTTGAAAGCAAACCTTTGCGAGATTCCGAATTGATGTATATAGCCTTCATCGGGCCTCAAGGGGAAAATATCAATGAAATATTCCAAGGTCTGGAAACCACGTGTTGACTTTTATATTTACTCGACCGTATCTATTATGATAATTGAACGCTCCTCCGAACGACACCATTTTTCGAAAGTGATAAGTGACGCTTTTCTCAATGATTGCCTCGTTTTACTTTCCATTCATTTAGCGAAGAAAAATAGCGATTTGTCACTTTTAGGTCTTCCTAGTTGTCCTTCGCTTGTCGCCTATTGCGCTTCCTATAAAAATACAAAGAGCTATCCTCTACCATTTGCGCGGTTTATCTGTCTTAGTCCACGCCTATTTGAGCTTTAAAGGTATATTGATGTAAGTTTTAGTCCCTGAAGTATTTAATCTTTTAAAAGATTTTTCATTCTTGTCATTTGCATGAAGAATCCGTTATTTCCCTCGTATTGCCGACCAGAAAACATCCCGAAATTGTCATCCCATTATAATTCTTTTTAGAAATAAAACTATTCTGTATTAGGTATATATATATTGATGAGAAGCCATGACAAAAATAGGGTTTTGCTACTGCAGAAATCTGGTAAGATATTTATCTCGAGAAAACCAATTGACAAGAAACGGAGAATTTTCAAAATTAGTAATATTATTAACACCAATTGGTAGCATATATTGTGTAGTAAAAACAGAATTACCATGAAATTTGAAAATTTTTTTACGAACATTAATATTTTATTTTATAACTATTAATATGAAATCTCCTGTATAGAATGTTTTAGGTTTATTTTTTACCTTATTTTTAGATGTGATTTAACTTGCTATACCAGGGGTTCCCAAACTTATCCAAGTCGTGGCACCCTTAAGAGAATTAGAATTTTCTCACGGCACCCCCTCATATATATATATATATATATATATATATATATATATATATATATATATATATATATATAATATTTATATATATATAATATTTATATATATATAATATATATATATATATATATATATATATATATATATATATATATATATATATATATATATATATATACAACTTTTTGAAGAAGAAATTAAGGAAGTAAGTGGTAAGAACATAGACATAATTAATACAGCTCCGTATTTAAAATTCACACAAATACTTTAATTATACTTAATAGGAAAACATATGTGTAGGTGAAAATTTAAACAAAAAAATAAAATTACCTTCAACATGCTCTTGGAGGTAGATATATGTGTTTAGTGCGACGGCTGAGCCTGCTTCTCACTGCACAATTGTTCAAATCGTGGAATTGAAATACAGCTACTCGAGATATGCTAGTGATACAGTTACTCGCATTTCTTTTACATTAATTTTCGAACGATATTTGCTCTTTACATAATAGCAGCTGCTTCATGGGCGCTTCGCGGCACCCCTAATCTCTCTACGTGGCACACACTTTGGGAACCCCTGTGCTTTACTAATAACTCTTGACTCTTATACTATACTAGCAAAATACCCGACCTTACTCGGTTTGAATTGGTTTACTCTAGATTGAAGAGATAATCAAAATATATAATGACTTACGTTTTTTGTAGAATATAAATTTATTTTAACATCTTTCACCATCTTTATATTTTCTACAACTTACTTTGAACACAAATCCTACACATGCATATCCATTCATGTAATACATTTTACATATATCGCACAATTGCTGTTTGACAAAGCTACAAAATGACGAAAGGTGATACTAAGGTTACTACTATAAAAGACGATTTATAGGAAGATTTGGAATTCCCTTTCTTAAGTTCTTTTCATGTTCAACTCAATTAATTAAAATTACGATTTACGGCGAGTGCTCTCGCACTCATAGTCAACAAAACAATATTTTTTTTCTTGTGGCACTCTTGCCTCCGGTATGCGACATTGTGAAATTTTGCAATCTTCTATTGTCATTATTACAACGAATTTTTTAATGTTGGAAAAAGTTCCAGTTTGGATTAAAAAACATTATTATTCTTTCAATAACGGCATTATTCTTTCAATAACGGCATTATTCTTTAAGTAACGGCATTATTCTTTAAATAACGGCATTATTCTTTAAATAAAGGCATTATTCTTTAAATAACGGCATTATTCTTTCAATAATGGCATAACTACACTTAAAATTTACTGAAAATTCATACTGACTTACCTAACATTTTTAAGTCTAATACTTTGTGGTGCTGTTGCGTGTGATGAGAAGGAAAACACATTTATTAAATTAAAATAATAAATATTTAAAACAGGAAACAGCGAAGTAATACAAAATAAAAGATGTCGCAAAAAATTGTTCTAAATATATTAATTTGTGATTCAATTTTATCTCTTGATCTCGCACAGTTGCCACAACTTACAACTAAAAGTGTACAACATTTAGAAATGTGAAATTAATTCATAGCGAAAGAACCAGAAAAAATATCACTGCTCGCGCGATCTTGTTCATTCTCGTTTCGTTGAAAAATATCGTCTGTCTCAAATATTCCGAAATCGTTTTCATTGCGCAAAGAACAAAAATAAGACTCGAAATAAATGAAGTATCAGAGATGGAATTCCATTTAAAAAATTATTTTTTGAAAAATAATTACTTTTTCAGCACAGTACTGGTAAAGCAATCGAAGTAATCGTAATATTCAATAGACATTCCAATTTTTCCAAAACTACCAAATTATGGTTTATTTAAGTATACTTACTCAGATGTTTTAGCTTGAAACTCATCTAAATATAATAATAAATAAATGTTTAATATTGCATTCACTACATTAATAGATAATGTATAAAATAAAATACACTGCAATCAAATATTTGGAATACAATTCATGTGATGCCTACACAAACACACAAACACAAAATCGAGCATATAACAGAAAGACGGACAGACAGACTTTCGCAACCAATTCCACTTACTAAATGAAGATAAGTACTCACTGTATGCAAATTTCCATGAAAATATCTTAAACCGCGTGGACGTGTATAGGGCACAACATACAGACAGACAGACACCAAACGAGAAAAGGGCGGATTCGGCATCAGAAGGGTCCAAAACGGATAGAAAACTTGAAATGGGTCGAAAATATTGAATGTACAAACAAACACTCCATTCTTATTTATATAGATATCACACACACACATTATTTGAATTTTATTTAATGAAATACTTGCTTCTTACTAAATGTATAGTGGCATTTCAAGACACCTTTTGAAGATAGTGGCCGCTTTAATGTTATTTAATTTGAAAGTCATTGATCTGGCCCTTTATTGTTTTAATATATTCGTTATAGCAAATTTTGTTTCTCCCTTGTGCAAGGAGGATCCTGGACCGTCTTCAATAGACCATTGTATTGCTCCTGTGCGACGTTAATTGAAATATCTACCTACCCTCGTGCAAGGTTGAAGATATTCTTAATGATGGGGCGACGGAACCGCAGACTGGGCGCTGCAATGCGTATCTATTTCCTAAGTTTAAAAGTAATGAATATTTTTTGGGGGTTATAGTGTATCCAAGTCAGAGGAGAACTACTTCTACGTTTAGCACAAGTTAAACATTGATCTTTGAGAATACATATTTGTACTTCCATGTGGTCCCATCATTTAACTTGGTACAGTGGTCCGTCATATATCCTGATACTAGGACCTGAAGAATAGATGTGAGGATCGTGATTTATATCAATATTCCACGTTCATTTTTCGCGACAAATCAAACAACACTATATTGTAGCTTCTGCTCGAAATCCAAGCCCTTGTCCTTTGAAAAGGACCAATAGAAACTACACATAAGAGTAGTCAAGAGAATGTGTCTACAGATAATATAAACAAATAGATCATTTAATGATTTGTAGAGTATCCATTTGAAACGCTTACCTATGTGTTTTTCTTGAACAGGCGACTCAAAACAGCTATGCTTTATTGCCATTGAATTACCGCTCATTTTTCTACTATTGTTCACTTAACTTATTCGTTTTCAGAAAAGTGCAAGTCTTGATACATTTTTCTTTATATAAATTTAAATGAACGTGATGGAATAGGAAGTTTTACTTGTGAAATCACCGACAATTTTTGTTTGTCTAAAGCAAATTTAACTTCACTAAGTTTAGGTAGACTCAATTTCTGTATTTAAAATTCCGGGTAGCTATTTTAGAATATTTTGTATCTTTATTTCCATGCTGGTTCTTAGTATACTCCCCCTTTTGGATTTAAGATTGCTGAAGCAATTTCAGAAAACTTTTTGACCTTGGCCGTATATTAAGCAGTTATCAACTTTCTTTTCGGAACACTTCTTTAAGTCTCTTTACATCAAGCAATGAATCCAATGAAACGTTGTTAAAATGGCTGAAGTTTTTTTTTTTAATTTATAGCATTACAACTGGAAGAATTTACTTTTTTACACTTTTCTTACCTTTTAAAAGTGCTATTGTCTATTTGACATGCCATTTACCAGTTCCTGGCCCTTTATCTATTAGTTGCTGACCTGTGACAACAAAAATCCATACTTTTTTTATCTCGCTCAAAAACGAAGTAGAACGAAGTTACATAGAAGGACAAGTTTCGTGAGCGAACACAACACACATAGTTTTTATTAGATTTAGTAGACATAAGCGTTCTAACAGCATAACCCTTCAAGCACGTTCGATGATGCAATAAAGTTGTTCCGGTTCTCCTGGTGAAAACAAAGTTTAAAACAGCACGCGGCACCAAAAAAAAAAATAAAGTAGTGATTACTCACGATCAATCTTCATTTCTGCTTGGTACTTAGATCATAAAAATGCACCGTATCGTAAGGAATGAACGGTGATGTGTCTTATTTGTACTGAGAAGTTCTTGCGGTCTCGGTTATTCCTCGATTTTATAAAAAATACCTGTTTCGCTTAATTGTATTATGTTATTTACCAAGATTATATAATTAACCATTTATTAATTATTAAAAAAATTAAGTTATCATGTCTTTATAAATAAAATACTCGACTTTGTATACAATCGTCGATTTTACTTCTTGCTATCGAAATTATAATCTGAATTTCCACCAAAAATATTTCATATTACGTAAGAATAGTTCTCTGATTTTCGTTATTATTATTAATTATTTTTGTTGGAGACAAAAGCTTGTCGGTAAACTATATTCAAGTCGTTTTAATTGGCATAAAATTCAAATCACGATCTATATCTATTCTTTTTATCCGTGTAATCTATTTCTGAATAGTGGTACCGTTGAAATGAATATCGAAAAGTAGCTTCTTGAAGGTTAAATATGTCGTTAAACATTACTAAAATACCAGATCAGATTATATTTTTTGTCGTATTGTGTACGATCCCTCTATAAAGCTATTTTATAAATGCATCAATTCTAGTAAAACTAAACAGATTATTTACCATAAATTTGGAATTTTTATTTTAATATTAATCTAGAGTTTGTCGAAACAAACGCAAGTCACACAGAGGATCTCGGTGGTGGGTTATAGTTGATAAAAATGTATATTAATTATATATCGTTGGGATAATTGTGTATACTCAGTTGCGTTTGTACCGTTCATTTGTGTTTCATTGCTGACCACATGTGTATTTGATTTGTGTAACCGACCCACATTCCCATGAAGACGTATTTAGGCCCTGAAATCGATGTGAGAAAACCAACAGTATGTGAATATTTTCTCAACTGAATTCATCATATTCAGCCAAATTTTCATCTTGCTTGGCACTGGTCATATTTTATTAATACTTGCACCTCATAGAAACAATGTATCGTCAGTCTACAAGTGAAACACGCTAAGCAAAAAAACCAGTTCTGGAGAGAGAGAGAGGGTTCTGCTTACTAAGCTCTAAAAGAAATATAACCATCATGCAAAGGAAAAGAAAGATCACTAGGTTTTCTAAAAAACTCATGTTTAAAATTTTGACTTGCAAAGTCAACGATTTGTAATGGACCTTTACACTGTCCATTTAAGATATAAATTCGAGTGAGACTAAAATTTATCCGATTAAGTGCTATGTCATATCCAATGTAGTGCAAGAGTCAAAACTGCTTTCAGTTATATCAAGTTATGTCTGGCTCCCTCGAGATTGATCCTGGACCGTTGGTAATAACCAGTTATATTGGTCCAGTGCCATGTTAATTAAAATACCATACCTCCAACATATAGATTTCTAACGCAGATATTTTAAATGCATCGTCCAACCATTAACGTAGATTCGTCGCCGTTATAAAGTGCTTTCCAGACCCGTAGTTGCAATTCCTTATTTATCGTCGGAATGAACCCTTAGGTTACAACCTCCTAACTATTTCCAGAGCTTTCTTTTCTCCTCTCTTCCAAAGCTATTTTAAATATCTTATAAAATCCAAGATAAACCCCACGACTTCGTCCATACAAATCCAAGAAATTGCTCGCATCTTCTTTTTCCGTCCGTGAGTCGTACCACATAGGCGTGCGACTTGTGAATCTTGTGTGAGCATTATTTATGAGCCGCACACCACCTTCTAGATTGATTATTCATGAACTATTGTCATGCATCCCACGGCGTTCCAGAGAAGTTGATGGCACGCCGCACTGATTAAATCCTGTATTTTCTGCTGAAAGCATAAAGTACATTGTTATATGCATAATTAAAACAGCACTCGTTTCTTTACTCTCTCCGTGAACTTTTTTCCATTGACAACAAAAGGGTAATTTAACAAAAGGCGACAAAAAAAATCCACATGAGTGATTGAGCGGGAAGGAGCCCGGAATGTTTAATTGCTCTCCCAATCTGTCTGTCCGGGTAGAGCTGAATATCAAAACACGTTAAGCAGCTTCTTTGGGGATAACACTTTGCTGCGAGATTGAATAAGATCCTTCCCAACAGTGTTGCCGCTGATAATAATAGTCAGGGAGAGCTATTTGCAAATTTAAATGACAATAATGTTATCGATAATAATGATGAAAAGCAATTTGAGAGGTGAAAAAAGAATCCGATGATGCACTTAGTCCATGGGCGGGTGAACCTGTTTACGCTTTGAAGAGGGGAAGGTATTCAATTCGCACTTTCAGTTTAATGAAATGAATCAGCTATCCTGTTTGATTTTCATTAATTCTGCGCTATTTGACAACGTTGAATTACGTTACCGTATCCAAGGCTGCTTTCGTGCATAAAGTATCGGGTTACGCATTGCGGACTGTATTTCGGAGATGAATTGAAAACGTTAAATATTTGTTGAAGAAACTTTTTCGCGTTTTCTCAACTATCCCATTTCGTTTTAAATTAGGTAGAAAAACTTTGAAAAATGCTTCGTTTTTTAAAGTCAGTCTCCAATGCCTGCACGGGAGCTAAACACATGTTTTGGTTCGCGGCAGGCTCGTTTTGTCATGACAGAGCGCAAACGTTGCATTCTACTAATCAAATTATAGAATTATTTTGTTTTTGTTTTTGTTTTGAGTTGCATTAGATCAGGACTCATCGCCACAGGTACTCGTAACCTGCCTTTTTTTACTCTAGAAAGAACATAAAATTCGTCTTCGAAAATAGTTTTCCCAAACACGCCTGCGGCTTTTAGTTAAAATGTGACGTTTTGTTCTAAATTTGCCTGAGGAAACGGGCCAATTTTAAAAACAATTTGCATAACAATATGATCATAACTTTCCAGAATCAAAGCCCTAATGGAGAGAAACTTTAAAAGCTTCGCAAGTTTGCTACATGTTACTGTGCAGTCCGTGCAAACAATTTCTGTTTTCTCCCTTGTCAGGTTCGGCATCTTATCGTGGTTCAAAATTATCCTCAATGTCCTCATGTTGGAAGTTGATCTGGAAGTTTAGAGAGTTGGGTGCCAGCTTTGGTGTTGTTCTCGTCATCTGACCATGGTTCAAAATTACGATTGGATTCTTCGGGGATTGATCCCGGACCGTCGTCAATAGTATGTTGTGTTGCTCCTGTGTAATTAAAATACCTACTTACCCATTGTGCAGCTTTTGATCGGATTAGGCCTGGTAGTCTAGTGAGTTTCTATGAGTGCATTGAACCCTTTATTTAAACCATCGTCTTTTAGCAAAAAGAAGCCTACAAACCAAGACAATACGTAATAAATTATGTATTAATCTTTAAATTCTTTTACTCCAATAAAAAAGTCGTTTAATTTTTGTTTGAAAAATGCAAAATCTGATGCTGCTCATACATTTTGTTTCCACATTACTAAATTTGTGACTAGTTGGTACAAATCATTAATGCCTTTAAAAGCACAATTTGTACTTTAATTTCTTTGTTACCCAACTTTTAGCAAACCAATCGATGAAGTAATATCTCTAGTAACTTTGACCGCGGGAATATGATACGGTATTCTTCAGAACCTTTGACAAAGCAATTAAGGGTTTATGTTTAACATGCCAACTATCCCAGAAGCATCGTTCAATACTTCACTTTCGGTCATGATAGTGTATGGCTATCAGCTGGAGTTTCATTGGGGGAAACTATTGTGCTCTCAAGCTATCGCGATGAAGTCCTTGATTCCTGTGCAAGACTTTATGCAGCCGCAGTTTACCTGGATTTTCTCTAAAAGGATGACAACTCTTGTACACGTGATGCGAACTGGTGGAGGACCTTAGAACTAAGGTCTTGAGTGGAGTGTCCAGATGTAATTTTCATATTGTATTCTTGTCGAAAATCTGACGAGACCTGACATCCTAAAGTTTATTTTTACGCAGAAATGGTGATCATTGTCACTTACATCGTAAATTACTTGACTGATGGGATGACTCGTCCATATGAACCACGTATAAAGGTCACAGCTAACCAGATTCCAACACATCGCTAGGAATGTTTATCCCATCATCTATATGCAAGTAAAGATTGTAACAGTTAAAAAGCCTTTGAACGTGCTTTTTTTTTTGTTTCGTCTTGTATATGACCAAGTAACTAATTTCAGTATTTTCCTTTGATATTTAGAGTTGACCGTGGATCAAAATTACTAAATGTCCTTGGATCTTTCTCTTCGGGATTAATCCCAAAACGTCGCCAATAGCCCGTTGTGCTCGACAGTGCGATGTTAATTCAATTACTCGATATTTGGAGTTGACTGCTGCAGAACCTCATGTGTTATATACTTCTGATTTAATGTTTTGTATTCACAGTGTAATTATCTGTGTTTTATTTTTTTTAGATGTTTTAGTGATCGGGTTTTTTTTTGTCTAAACATGTGCTCCACCAAGATTCCCTTAGCAACTCATTTTCGAATTTATGATTAATGGTCATCACAAATCTTGTCTCATGGCTATGAAAACATTGTTGGTTGGAAAATAAATGATTTGGCCCACTAAAGTGTCGAGAACGTAGGCTGATGGTTCGCCCATCCCTGCCTTGCAGCTGTAAATGGATACTTATCAATCATACGGCCTCGAATTTGAATCTGGATTGCCTATACCTAGTTCCTGACTCCTTCGCTTATTTGAGTGTCGAGTGTTTTAATAGACATGCAATGTGTTAGTTGAAAAGTCTGTTAAGTTCGGCATATCTGTAATGCGGTATGCAACAAGCACATAATTTATACATAAACTAATCAAATACTCTGAATATATCACATAAGAAAAATAGAAACACATCACGCAACGATTACTCCAAACAGTGGAACTGAATTTTTTCTTTATAGTTATTGAACAATAGAGGCTTCACACCTTCATACTAAAGCGTATATACACGTTTTCAATTTGTTTTATATTTTAACGTGAATTTAATTTTATAACTATATTGAAAAAACTTAGTTTTATGGGATAGAGTGAGGGCAATTATGTTTACTTCAAAATACTACTTAAACTACTCATTATAGTATAAGCTTACAAAACTAATGTTTACTAAATTAAGTATTACGACTTTTTCGAAATGGTATTGCTTTCTAACATAACGACAGAATTAGACTTACAAAATAATTTTATGTACTATTTAGTATTTATTACTATGTATTTTATTACATAGCAACGACAGTTTAAATGGTTTCATTGATGTGTTACAACTTTTTTATTGAATTACTAAAATAAAAGCGCTGGACAATGAGATGAAATTATTACTTTCTCCTAAAACACAGACTACTACTTACCAGTCCTCATTTTATATGCAACCAGTTTTCGCACTCTATCTGTTGTGCCTTATTCTTTCCTAGTTAGTTATGGGATGTAATGACGCTTGACAGCTTGACGCGAAAATGGTTTGTTCTATTCCCCTCCTGGTGGCGTTTTTCGCTTCGCTGAAGGGATTGTACCTTCCATTCCTAATTAACGTAAGCGGGCGTACCCTATTTGCTTTCTTTTTCTTATTCCATCTTTTTAGTCAATAATGGTTAAAGTACGAGGTACAAAAGAAGTCGTGATGAGGTAGCATTCGGAGCTCCTTTGTTTACCCTTTCCTAACTGTCTTTGGGAGTTTTTATTTGAATGACTTTTGTTCTCCCGAGGAGATCTGAGAGAAAAGCCACACCTTGAAATTCTTCCTGGGACACCCATTTGAGATACGTAATTCAAAGCTAATCTGGGAACAATGGCGACACCCACTGTTTAGCTTGGGCCATAGTAGCTGGCATCAGATTCAGTCAGGTCGACGCTGATGACAAAAGATACTTTCATCTGGCCCTTAGAGTGAACGCACTTAAATATCGAGTCGAAATGTAGGTACGGCTCCCTTCTGCTACTTAGAACGAGATAAGAGACAAAATTTCGTGACCGGATTCAGAGTTGCAGTCTTTTGGGAAATTTCGCGTTTCTCTGTCTGCTTCTCTTTTTGTCCTATCAGAAAAGAAGCGAGACAGCAGTGATTACAAGCAACTAACGTCTGTCTTTACTGGCTGGCTTGTTTGGCGGGTCATTTGTTAAGGGCAAAGACCAACCTGAGTGGACGATCTTTTCTGAGGCAACTGACCAGTGGTATTCTTAGCCTTCAGTTCTGGTGTATTTTCATCAGGTGTGCATTTCACGAGTCTTCATTGGGTCTTGGAACCACGGGCTTCGTTTGGATGCGTTGTCTTGTCAGCAATATTGGAAAAAAATCATCATTCGTGAGGTCATACTGTGTGATCATACCATTTTAACAAGAAAATAAATTAGATGCAACTGCTTGGTATCGTAATGGTTACGTTTTTATGTAATTTTTAGTCGTGTTTACGTTCCTTCGGGAGTCGAAGTTGCCGAAAACTCTTCACTAAAACTCCATGTGGCTTCGACGAGATATCTCGTCCATCAAGATCGTACAAGTTTTGCTGATGACAAGATATTTCGTCGTCAAGGCATTGCCAATTTTTTATGATCTAGATCTGGTCATTTTTTTCCAATGACGAGACATCTCGCCCATCAAGACCTGATCTATTTTACTAATGACGATTTACCTCGTCGAGACAACCAAGGGTGTTAAAAATATCTTGTTACTAGACCAAAATCCCTTCTAGCAATATTCCGTTATGTTCAACTTGCCATTTATTTTTGCAGTTCGACACATTTTGACTGAATGTAGAGCTTTTACGAACCATAGCCAAATCAGATGTGGAGTTTCAAACCCAAGCTTAAAAGACCTCTTGGGAAGACCTTACAATAAAAATTTGTTTTTATTCATCTCTGACATCGGTATTGAGAATTTTATTTAGATTTTATACACATTGGGCTAGTCTCAATTTAAAATTATAAATAGATACATTTTTATATAAATCTTTATTTTGTCTAGATATTTTCTGTCTCGTATCTGGCGCAGCTTGGCCATGTGTGGTCCTTGCGCCATAAAACCCAACAAACCAACCTTTATAACAAAAATTCAGGCATCTGGTTAGTGCATAATTCTATTTAAACGCTTGATTTCCTCCACGTTGGGTTACCTCTATTGATTGACAAATACCTATATTGATTGGTAAAATCTTCACTTCGCATCGATATAAATCTAGGTTAGAAGAATACTTATTGGATGACTTTCCATCTTTATATTTACGCAAGATACAAGTAGGTCCGGTGGAACCCCTTATTTTTAGGTTATGTTCTTAGAACATAATACTATTTAAACGTTCGGTTTCCTTCACGTTGGGTTACCTCTATTGATTGAAAAATAGCTATATTGATTGTTAAAAACTTCACTTTCGCATCGATATAAATCTAGGTGAGAAGAATACATATTGGATGACTTCCCATCTTTATATTTAAGCAAGATACAAGTAGGTGAGATGGAACCACTTATTTTTAGGTTATCTGGTTAGAACATAATACTATTTAAACACTTGATTTCATTCACGTTGGGTTACCTCTATTGATTGAAAAATTGCTATATTGATTGTTAAAAACTTTACTTTCGTATCGATATCAATCTAGGAGGTGCGGAGAATACCTATTGGATGACTTTCCATCTTTATATTACGTAAGAAAAAGTAGGTGCAGTGGAGCCTTATTTTTCACACCCTCTTCCTGCATTTTACTGGGACATGTAACCTACTCCATATTTTCCAATTACGATTCTGGCCCCATGGGGATGAGCTGTAAAAACGTATCGTTCTCAATCCCCTGGAGCGAGACAGGATGGGCGGGATCTTTACAGAATGACCCTTACTAAGCTTAATAGGAGAGGTAAAAAATCTCATTTTTGATTCGAGTAGATTAATCTAAAACTGAAGGCGGTATATCTCCAAATATGCAGATGACGCTTTCTTAGTAATTATTACTTATGAAAATTAACGGTAATGTTTTACAAACTGTAGAATTTTCGAGCTGTTTCATTTCAGCAGTTTGGGCTGTGTTTTTTTTTTTTTTTTTTCATTCGTATTTGCCTTCGAAAAGTTTCTGGAAAGAAAATTACTCGGAATTCGATCATTTGAATTCTGTATATCATAGAAGTAATGTGCATATGAATTTTGGAACATTTTTTAAAATTATAACAAAATTATTGTTGACTAAAATAAATTTTTAATATTTGCTTTCGTACTAGTCATAGGCACATTAATTTCATAGAAAAGTTTATAACTGCCTCAAATTGATATCAATGTATAATAGGGAAAATTTTTAATGAGTTAAAGGGTTCTGTCATACTAGATTCGAACCTGTCATTTTTCAAAGCTCCGAATCACTATAGCAATAGTTGACAGCAACTATTTTAGAAAAGTTATTAAAGTCTTTTAATAGGGTGGATGGAGCTACTTTCCCTTGTAGAATATCAACCAAATTTTACCATAGTTTTTACTAATAGTAGATTTGTATGTGAACTCCACACACAATCTATAATTTAATAATTTAAATAGTGAGTCTTAAATGTTACCTACAGTCTGATTGCGCTAACAGGTTTATTAATTTTGGAATTTATCTACAAAGCTTACTAAAAATCTAATTCATTTTTGAACAGCTTCTAGAACGAGGCTTTAAAATCGATATGCTGCTTTCATTAACGAGAGTATATTTGTATATGAACTCCACACAGCAATCCATAATTTAAGTGCATAGTTACTGAGTTTTAAATGTTACCGACAGTTTGATTGACACTAATGGCTTTGTTAATTTTTGGAATTTAACTACAAAGCTTACCAAAATCAAACTCATTTTTGAACAGCTTCTAAAACGAGGCCTCAGAACCGCCATGTCTTCATTAGCGATCTACAAGCTATTTCGATGACCATTACGCCAGAAGAGTACTGTTTCAGGAATGAGGTGGGTCGTTTACCATTTCCCATTATTATGAGCATCATCAGAATTGAATGTAGATCAAGAAATAAAACGGTTGGCGGCCAGCTGGAAAACGCCTCTATGTTCCTGAGGAATGGGTTGATGTTTCCTAATTGGACGACCCAGGAGCCAATCAGCGAAAAATCTTTCGCAAATGTAATTATTTTTATGATTTACTTACGCAAGTGAACTTGGGATACTGTAACATTCACACGTGACCCTACAAATGAGAGCAGCCCTTGTTAGTGACCCCTCTGAGTTGGAGTTACAAATTTATAAAACCCATCGTTTTGCAACTCACTGGCACGGATCAATAGAAATCGCGATGATTTTTCCCCTTAAGAACACAGATCTTTTAATAGAATTTTATGAAAATCGGTTTTAAGTGCCGCGAAAGAGAAAGGTTGTAACATGTATTTTATAGTGTTGGTTTGGAGTGATTTCTTATTCTTGATTTATGAAAATAAATAAAAAAAAGCGCGTCAGATTGACATAGCACAAGGGTTTTACGTGGGTTTGAAGATCGATGTTTGTTGAATAATGACAGTACAATTTACTGAAAACCTTGATTTCTCATTTTGGACAGGATTCGACAGTACAAATTTGAATAGCAAAAATGAAGTACAACTGACATGACTTCGCATTGGCCATAACCATTTTACAGACACTGATCAGTGAACCTGCTTCGTTACGTTCAACTTGCCATTGTATTTTTACAGTCCGGCACATTTTGACTGAATGTAGAGCTTTTAAGAACAATAGCCAAATCCGATGTGGATTTTCAAACCCAAGTCTAAAATACCTCTTGGGAAGTCCTTACAATAGAAATTTGTTTTTATTCATCTCTGACATCGGTATTGTGAATTTTATTTAGATTTTATACATTGGGCTAGTCTCAATTCAAAATTGTAAATAGATCAATTTTACACAGTTTTTTGTCATGTGTGTGGCTCTTGCGCGAAAAATCCCCAACCAATCAATCTCATTCTGGATTGGTAAAGGCAACTCAGAGAAATGTGACTGTTTAAAATAGTACTAATTAAATTGTTTTGGGTGTTGAGTACGGTGAATCGTTAAGAGTAACGGAAACATTTATGCATATATGTACAGGGGATGTGAATGCATGAATAAAGGGGAAAATGAAATATTTTAGATAAAAATGGAAGAGAAATCAAATCCGTCGTAAATACCACTCTGAATGTGTTGGTAAAGTTGCATTCAGTTAAAGACCAAGAAGTCATGATAGGAAAAGTGAAGTTTTTACAAGTTTTTAAAGATTGTATTGTAGGTAGATCTTATATGTCCTTATTTGTTCCTAAAATAAAGTAACGCTTATTACTTGTCTCATTGTGCATTGAGTTTACTGTTGTATTTTGATGTAAACTTTAAGTGCCTTGAACCAAGTGTACTGCATATTAAAAAGATGACATATTAGTTTTATAGATGGGATTCCGATCAGTTATAGTGGAGATATAGATTGTGCTCTTGAAAGTTTTGTGCTTCTTCCATCTTCTTGTGACCTCAAAGTTATTAAGAAATATTAAGCCCAATACATTTTAGTGCCCCTTCGCTTTTATAACAAATTGTTAGTAGATATAATTAGTCATTCTTCGGTACATTAATTTTTAGATACTTTCAAGTTAAAATCACGCATCTGAACTCTCATTTCCATATGGCTTAACGCATACCCTGTATACTCAGGATGGAATAACTGAATCATACCCACACAGGACTACGTGAAAATTACTGACGTCTGACAAATTTCTATTCCGAAATGTAACATGACCTTCCATATCCATTCCAAACTTGGTTTGCCTATGTGGACATATATGCACACGCCCTGTTTCCAGTCGACAGTTGACAAATACCTTCCCTATTATGGATCATGATTGTGATGGACGAAACAAATAACCGGGGAATGTTACCTAAAACGGCAGATATTTACTTTTTGCAGAAGGCTAAAAAAATTACGTAATTTTCAGGTGACGATGATTATATTTACATTTCTTATGGATATATACTTTATGCACAGTCTGAGTACATGTGATTAGTTTTTTTTTCGCAAATTCCATAAGTAGGTATTTTAATTAACGTCACACTGGAGCAACACAACGGGCTATTGCATATTTCATTGGATTGTGTTATATTTAACTATAGCCTCTTTACCTCCAACCTGTTTTTAACCCTTTTGCATCTCAACCCTTGTATTTTAGCACGATAGGTTCCGTTTGTAATAAAGTTGGCGTGGTGTGGAAGTTTGGTAATTTTTAGTTAACGTCGTACTAGAGCAACACAACGGGCTATTGACGACGGTTCGGGATCAGTCCCTTAAGGGAAAGATCCGAGGACAACATCTCGTAATTTTGAACCACGGTCAGATGACGAAGCAGCACCTGAGCTGGCACCCCACTCTCCAAACTTCCACGCCAACCCAACGTGAGGACTTTCGGCCACGACAGATTTAAGGTGCACCAGCCGCCTCTACACCATACGCTTACAAACATCCATGCCCGAACCCGGATTCGAACCAGGAACCTTCCGATCTAGAGGCTAACACCTTAACCACTATACCGGTTGGTCGGTGTGGAAGTTTGTAGTGGTGTGCCAGCTCAGGTGTTGCCTCGTCATCTGACCATGGTTCAAAGTTACGTGGTGTTGTCCTCGGATCTTTACCTTCGGGGGGTTGATCCCGGACCGTCGCCAACCGCCCGTTGTGTTGCTCCAGTGCGACGTTTATTAAATACCTACTTATCTACCGTTTGTAACAAAGGACGCGAATGTCGAGGAAAAATTATTTTACACAATTAACGTCAGTCTTTCCTCGAAATCACAAAAAATGAGTTCCCAATTTTCAACAGTGCAGATCATGAAATTCAAGATGAATGGATGCGTCTGATAATTGTGTTTGCGACACTTCTCTGAACAGGTACTGCGCATTCTATCAACTTTACGCGCACATTCACAAACGTACTTCAACAAATATCGCGCAAATCGGACCCGATCTCAGCTTTTCCACTCATTTCATCACGCAAGATTCCCCCCAATCAGACCTCGACCATCCCCAGTCCTTTTGACCCAAAGAGCAGCGTCGTAATCGCTATCGCATTTCCAAAGCGAGAAATGCGAGGAGACCGTACAACACGCTTCCGAGTTGGCGAGCAATTCACGAGAGCAGGCGAGAACGCGCCAAGGCTGCTTGAATAATAAAAATTCTCCGATGGTTAAAAACCTGATAAGGTGTAGAACCCAGAAAAGGTAACAACGCCCTAACTGCCCTAAAACATTTTACTGCAGGGGTGCCCTCGAGTCCATGCAGCATTCTTTACCCTCTACTCAGGGCCACACCTGAGTCCTGGAGCAGCTGCAAGGGCCCTCCGGCGAACTTACCTGCTTAGGTAAAATTGCTTTGGGTTTGAGAGCGAACCCAACCTCCCGTTCGCTTGCACATTAGCGTATATACAATTTTGAAACAGTGGGGTGACTTATGTGTGGCAGAGATAGGAGTAATTTTGATTCCAACAGGTGATCGCTATTCCTTTAAAATATCGGGTCGTCCTTCTAAAGCAGCGATTTTCAACCTCTTATGACTCATTAACTAATTGTTAAAACTTCGGCACGCCAAGAGATATACTATATTTTTCACCCATCTGGCCAAAAATAGCTATACTTTTGTAGGAATAATATCTTTAACTACCAACCCATTGCCAAAGTGCCTTTTTAATCTTGAAACTATTTAATACTAATTGTTAAAACTTCGGTACACCAAGAGATATATTATTTAAATAAATACTTTCTGAAACTATTTAATACTTTGAAAAAACATATTAATATAGGTAACTCCTTAAAAATATCGGATTATAACTTTAAAACAGCGATTTTCAACCTTTTTATCCCATGACACATTAGCTAATTGCGAGAACTGCTGTTCACAAAAAGGTATGCTTTATTTTTTACTGGTCTGACAAAAAATAACTATCTCTTTTCTCTCTCTCTTCTCTCTCTCTCTCTCTCTCTCTCTCGCGCGCGTTTGCAAGAAAAATATCGATAACTACCAACCTTTTTTTACTCCAAAGTTAAGTTTCAATTTTCTTTGAAAAAATATATTTCAATAGGTAACTCCTGGAAAATATCGGACTGTCCCTTTAAAGCAGCGATGTTCAACATTTTTCTATCATGACACGAATTAACTAATTACTTAAACTGCCGCAAACCGAAAGGTATACGATATTTTTTACAGATCTGACAAAAAATAACTATCCTTTTGTTTCGTTTGTAAGAAAAATATCGATAAATACCCACCGCTTTTGCTCGTAAGTGGATTCTTAATTTTCTCGAAACAATATATTCATACCATTAAAAAATAATACTCGAAATTATTTATAGCGGTATTATTTTAAATTATTTATGAACACACTTGCTGAAAGTTCATAACAAAACCATTGAAATGAAATAAATCTGACCCAATTGAAACCGTTTCACCACACGTAAGCTACATCAGTACCGTTTTACGGCACACCGTTTGGAATCGCTGCTTTGAAACTATGTGTATCCAGTGTCGTAATAATCAACTCCTAAGCTAAGATAAAGTTCAAAAACTGGATTTATTGTACCACTACAAACAAGACATCAGGATATTGAAATAGTTTGCTTCTAATTAGTAGCTGACCTATCGGTCTGGTGGTTAAGGTGTTAGCCTCTAGATCGGAAGGTTCCTGGTTCGAATGCGGGTCAGTGCATGGGTTTTTGTAATCATATGATGTAGAGGCGGCTGGTGCACCAAAAATCTGTCGTGTCTGAAAGTCCTCTTGTTGGGTTGGTGTGGAAGTTTGGAGAGTGAGGTGGCAGCTCAGGTGTTGCCTCGTCATTTAACCGTGGTTCAAAATTACGTGGTGTTGTCCTCGGTTTTTTTCCCTTAGGGGATTGATCCCGGACCATCGTCAATAGCCCGTTTTATTGCTCTAATACGACGTTAATTAAAAATTACCAACTACCTCGGATCTTTCCCTTAGGTGATTGATCCCGGACCGTTGTCTATAGCCCCGTTGTGTTGTTCTACTACGACGTTAATTAAAAAAATTACTTCTAATTAGTATATGTATGTTTAAAAACATACATATGCTAGTTAGAAGCAAATATTCAGTAAGACAGTAAGTACGTATACAGTAAGACACTTTGCAATTCCTTAGTGGTGAGGAAATTATCCTTCACGAATACTTGTTTTTGTAAATACTTGATACTCATTTGGGGTTAAATACAAATTGCACTTTAGGATAACTGCGGTGCAAGGTAATTTTTTTTTTTTGATCGATTGAAGAAAACTATTTGTTTTTTAATGCTACACGTTTTAATTTAGATATTTTAGGAATTCGGTAAACAAAATAATTTCAATTCATTTTTTATCGCTCCCGTAAAATTTACTTTTTTTTGTCATCTTTTTTCAAAGAAGGATGTCAGTTTCTTAAAACTATTGGAAAAACCCGCCCAGACCTTGGTTTAAAATTGCATGCTGTCCTCGGAACTTTTCCTTTGGGGTTGATCCCGGATCGTCAACAATAGCCTGTCATGTTTCTCCAGTGCGACGTAGTAGTGGTCCGAGGCCGATGGTTGTTGATGAACTCCGTCGTGAAAGTTTAGTAAAAAAAAACTCAAAAGACACAGAGTCAAAATTCTGTATTTGGAGTATATTTTACTAAATTTAATCGATCGTCACGTAAGTTACATGTAGTATAAAGTAGCAATTACATTTGGATAGGCATTCAAAATTGTAACTTTCCTCCCACCGCTGTATAAAATCTTTTCTTGATCTCTTCTCTGTTCTAAAGATGGATTTTATCTTTTAGTTGTCTTGGTAACTATAACTATTTATTGCTCTGACTTTTTTAATTGGCTTTTGCCGCACTTCCTCGGCTTGAAATCTTGTGGACGTTTCTTTTAATTGAAAAAGCTTTGTTCTTAGGTTGCCAGCTTGGCGTTTTCTATGTAGGGTTGCCAACTTGGCGTTTCACTTCTTGTAAGATGCGAGATGGCGAACCTTACATGTCCCTCCGGGGAAGCACATCCATCACTTAAGTCATAAGTGATGATGCTGCTGCCAATCGCCATCTAGAATCATAACTAAAAGTCATAATTAATTAGCTGGTCTTCATTACGATATCCAGTCCTTCGAGAGAAGCGTGAGAGCTCAAAAAAAAATATCTACACTAACATTCATGAACTCCCACATAAAATACATAATACAAGACACAAGAACGTTATCAAAATTATCTAAATCAGATTACAGTTTTGAGAAGAAAAAAAATATATATACATATTTATATGAACTGAATAAAAACTAGGGTTCATCAATTTTGATGCGCGATAAGGCATCTGCATTGCCATGCTTACTACCCTTTCTGTACAATATATTCATGTTATATCTTTGCAATGCCAAAGCCCAACGTGCAAGTTTTGCACCCTGTGGCATTCCCTGGGTCAAATAAGTAAGGGGGTTATGATCGGAGACAATTTGGACTTGTGCTCCAAATATCCAAGTGTCAAATTTTTTCAACGCACTTAGAACAGCATACGCCTCCCGTTCGATAGTAGCCCAACGAGTTTGGCATGGGGTGAGTTTTCTACTGTAAAAGGCGATAGGACGTTCTTTTCCGTCTTCGTCTTGCTGAGCTAGACACGCTCCAATCGCTGTTGCAGAAGCATCGGTGTACAACTGGTATGGCTGATCTAACACTGGAGTATATAAGAATGGAATTTCCGTCAGCCTTTGCTTCAATTGTTGGAAGCTTGCTTCCTCTTCATCACTCCAAGGTATTTTGTTGGGCACCCTTTTCTTTGTTAAGTTTGTCAAGGGTAAAACCAAGGACGAGAAATCCTGAATGTACTCCCGATAGTAGCTTGCCAGACCAATTATGCCTCTTAACTCTTTCTTAGTAGTTGGACGTGCTAAGTTCTGCATGGCTTCGATTTTCTGGGGATCTGGTGCATGTCTTCCGGAACCTACAATGTGTCCCAGGAACCTCACTTGTTTTTTACCGAACTCGCACTTTTTAAGATTGACTGTTAATCCAACGGTCTGTAGAGTTCTCAGCACGTCTCTGATGTGACGCAAGTGATTCTCCCACGAGCTGGAAAAAATGGCCAGATCGTCGATATACGCACGGCAGTACTTTCTGTGTGTCTTAAGTACTTTGTCTATGGACTTTTGGAACGTACTTCCAGCATTTTTAAGTCCAAATGGTAAAACGTTCCATTGAAAATGACCAGAATGTGTCACAAATGCCGAATATGGTTTAGCTTCTTCTTCTAAAGGGATTTGCCAATAACCCTTTGTCAAATCTAGAACGCTGATGAAAGGAGCACTACCAATTTCAAATAGTAACTCGGTGGCCTGTTGCATTGGATAAGCATCCGGGACAGTAAAACTGTTCAAAACTCGAAAGTCGACGCAAAGTCTTATACTTCCGTCCTTTTTGGCCACACAGACGACTGGGTGTGCCCACTCACTGTCACTCTCTTCAATCAGTCCTTGTTCAAGTAACTCTTGGATTTGGCGATCCACCTCGGTTTGTAAGGCGATGGGAACCCGATAGGGATGCATTTTCTTTGGCACACAATCTTTAGTTAGTTTGATTGAATGTCCATCAACTCTGGCTCGGCCAGGTCGTGCACTGAAAATTTCTCGAAACCCTTCCAAGGTCTGAACTAATTGGTGTCGCTGTTCTTCGCACAACGCCTCTGTAGTCTGGAACACATGACCCTTAATATCGTCGGCAGATTGACTCTTATTTCGAGTAGGGGCATAAAAGATTTCCCCAAAGTCCTGATCTTGTTCGAAAATCAACCCCACCTGTTCAACTCGGGCTATATAAGGTCGTAGTTTGTTGAAATGCAGCTCTTTTCGGCTTTTATCCTCCATCTCGACCAACGCAGAATGAGGTCGAGTTAACTGGATAATAGTTGCAGGTCCTGACCAGTTCTTCAGAAGTTTGTGACTAGAAGATGGAATAAGGATCAGTACCTTATCACCAACCTTGAAAGTCTTTTCTCTCGCTCTCAGATTATATTTAGATGTGTAATAGCCTTGTGCCTTTTCGGCATTCCCTGCGGCAATCTCGTGTGCCGTTTTCATCCTTTGACGAAGGTCTTCTAAGTATTTTTCAACAGAAGGAGATGCTCCTGTTGGAATTTCGGTTTCTCCTAACCAACTCTCCTTAATTAATTTTAATGGACCTGGAGGTAACCTCCCATATACCAACTGAAATGGCGATACTCCCGTGGTACTGTGAGGTACTTCTCTGTATGCGAATAGTAAGAAAGGGAGATGAATATCCCATTGTCGACCATTTTCTTGTATGTTCTTACTGAGCATATCCTTCAGGGTTTTGTTCCATCTCTCCACGGCTCCCATGCTTTCTGGATGCCCCGGAGTTGAAAATCTTGGTGACACCCCGATGACTTGCATGAAGCCCTTGGTGAGCTGTGCTGTGAAATTTGTCCCTTGATCGGTACAGATAGTTTTAGGAAACCCCGTCTGGGAGAAAATCTTCATCAGGACGTCGCAAGTTGTTTTCGCAGTAATGTTCTTGACTGGTATAGCTTCCGCCCATCTCGTGCACAAATCCACAGCACAAACGATAAACTTGTGCCCTCTTGAGGATGGTGGCTCTAGGGGACCAATACAATCTACACTCCACACTTCAAAAGGATTTTCAGGTCTCACAATAGGTTGGATAGGAATTCTGTCATTGTAAGTGGTACCTCTACGTAGCTGGCAGACCTTGCAGCTTTCACAAAAATGCTTGACATCAATCTTGATATTCGGCCAGTAAAAGGAATACTTTATCCGTTGTTTGGTTTTCTGTTCTCCTAAATGACCGGCCAATGGAATTTCGTGTGCCATTTTTAGGACATAGGGCCTTTTAAATTTAGGCAAAACTACCTGCTGAATTTTCTCTCCTCCTACGATTTCTGAGTGTACCAATAACCCATCTTGCACTTCGAATGCATTTCTTCTATTTCTTGCTAATTCCCAAATATCCTTTAAACTTTCATCTTCCAATTGAAATTGCACGAACTCGTTCCGTTTCTCATTAACCCCAGGGTGATTTGCGGTGTCACTACGGGCCAAGGTAAGTTCGTTTAAGGACGAAACTGAATAAATTTCTCCAACTCGAGAAACCCCTTCTTGGCTAATAATATTGCCATAAAGTTCCACCTTCGAGTTTAAAGCGTCATACGTTGAAACGCTTACGAGCATGTCGCTTACTAATTTTTCAGACACTGCACATGTCACTGGGATTTCTCCGTGTCGTCCGTCATTGATTTTCACATGGATTATCTTGAGAGGTGCCATTTCTGTCTCACCAAATGCGGATACAATTTTAATTTTTCCTTCCCCTTCATTTTGAGAATCCTCAATCAGATCAGCCCGGATGACTGAAATCTGCGCTCCAGAGTCGATAATACCGTCGAAGATATTATTACCGCTTTTTAAACTCACTATCTTGAGTTCATCAATACCTCTTTGGTATTCTACAGGCTTTGTGACTGGAACGGTCACTTTTGCCGTCAACATCGATGGAGGCTCCACCATGTCTTCCCTTGCACATGATGTTGTAGCGTCTTGGGCTCCAATATTGCTCACAACTGCTGAAGTTTGTCTTCTTCCTAGCTTAGGACATGCGTTTCTAAGATGCTGAAATGATCCGCAAGAATAACACTGAATCTTCTTCTTCCTTCCCGCTTCATTTTTCGGACTCGTATTACGTTGATGAGTACTCCTCTCGTGAAACTGTCCATATCTAGCAGGAAAATCGGAGTTCCTTTCTTGAAAGCGTCTTCTTTCTTGAAAATGTGAATTTCTTTCCTTATTTACTATGTTTTCAGGTGATTGGAATTTCTTCTTGAACCCTCGAACACTTTCGTATTTGTCAAGGAGTTCCGCTAGAGTAGTAGGAGATTTTATTGTGCTCCACTCATCGACAAAATGCTCTCGCATTTCCGGAGGTACCTTACGTTTGAATTGATCCGTAATTACCAGATGCTTTAACGTTTCGAAATCCGCAACCTCAAGACCTTGAATCCATTCTTCAAAATAATTTGTCAATTCAAAGGCAAAATCCTTCCACGATTTATCTTCAGTCCGCTTGAGCTGGACAAATTTCAATCGGAAGGTTTCTGGGCTTAGTTTAAACCTTTTTAGCAATAACCCTTTCACGTGGCTGTAGTCATATGCGACAGCCGCTTCTTCTCTAGCAATTAACTGAGTAATGTCATAGGGTAATAAACCCAAAAGCTGTGACACCCAGTCCTCCCTTTTTATGTGAGCATGTTCTGCCTGCCTCTCGAAAAGAACCAGATATAGACTGATGTCTCCTTCTTTAGGATCGAACTTCTGCATCACTCTTTGTAGATCGTATATGTGCTTAGAGTTGCTCGAATTCCCTTCATTTGATGTTTCTGTATTGTGACGGCCTTCCATTTCGAGCCTTAGCTTTTCTAACTCGAAAACAGAACGTTTCTCGAGTTCCATCACAAAACGTCTTTCTTCAGACTCAGCAGCGAGGCGCTTTTCCTCACTTTCAGCCAAGAAACGCCTTTCCTCGGCATTTTTCCGATCTGTTATGATACTGTTTAAAAGATTTTCGGTAAACTCCTGTTCATATTCTTCGCTGTTCAATATTGAGTTCTTTAAATCGATGATTTTGTGTTGCGGCAACACATCTAACCCCAATTCATCTGCCAACACCTTCAAATCCTCCTTCCTTGCTTTCGCGAGATACGCCATCCCAAACAAATTTAACTCAGGAATTAAATTTACGCCACAGAATGCAGAAATAAAAAAAATAAAAAGGTTGGAAACCTCACTCTAAATAGTCTAAAATTATGATTTATATTAACTTTACGCCTTAGCGACAAGCATTCCCAGAAATCCCCGTTTTCCAAAACGAAATAGTTATTCTCTAACCCAATAACACAAAAAGTATCTAGTTCTGATGAACTGTTTCACAATTAACCATTAATCTAATTAACACATGGTGTGCTAAATAAAATTTGCACTGTGGTGCACATAACACGTAAGTGTTCTAAACAAAATGAATAGCATTAGCTTTCAACAAAGTCTACTTTCGCTCCGTAATTGTGTGGGAGTTGCATGAATTAAAAAAATAAAAACTCAGGATGAGCTCTCACCTTCATTTCCAGGGTTCGAAGATCCTACCGACTGCGCCAGTAGTGGTCCGAGGCCGATGGTTGTTGATGAACTCCGTCGTGAAAGTTTAGTAAAAAAAAACTCAAAAGACACAGAGTCAAAATTCTGTATTTGGAGTATATTTTACTAAATTTAATCGATCGTCACGTAAGTTACATGTAGTATAAAGTAGCAATTACATTTGGATAGGCATTCAAAATTGTAACTTTCCTCCCACCGCTGTATAAAATCTTTTCTTGATCTCTTCTCTGTTCTAAAGATGGATTTTATCTTTTAGTTGTCTTGGTAACTATAACTATTTATTGCTCTGACTTTTTTAATTGGCTTTTGCCGCACTTCCTCGGCTTGAAATCTTGTGGACGTTTCTTTTAATTGAAAAAGCTTTGTTCTTAGGTTGCCAGCTTGGCGTTTTCTATGTAGGGTTGCCAACTTGGCGTTTCACTTCTTGTAAGATGCGAGATGGCGAACCTTACAGACGTTAATTAAAAACCATATCATAGAAAGGTAGGATGTATTGCAATTAACATTACATTGGAGCAACATAGCGGTCCGAGATCCGTCCCAAAGTGAAAGATATGAGGACAACATCATTTTCAACCACGGTCCGACCAACGAAAGGAATGTTGGCTGATGATTTTATAAGGAGTGAATTAAGTCGAACTGCTTTTGCGTGAACCTAACATTTACCACGAGTCTTAAATTTAGAATTTTCTCTCGATTTTATACACCACTAGCAACTTTGTGGCTAGCCCGGCGTTGCTTGTGGCAGTTGCTTTTATGGGGTTGTTGGCTTGCTTCGCAAACCAAGTGGGAATTCGGCGTGACGTCACAATCTCTTGTGAAAATATAAATATTTAATTGAAAAATTATTTATTAAAAGAAAAATAAATGTAGAAGATATCTATCTGGTGTCGAATTTTTTCCGCAGATTTCAAATCCGTTGAAATTTTTAATCTATCTTTAACGATCCCGATTTTACAAAAAAGAACCAAGCAATGCCAGCCAAAATGTGTTTTAATATTATTATTGTTATTTTTTTTATATTTTATTTTTTAATTATTTTTGCTTTTCTCTGCGGAAATCGTAAGAGAACAGGAAATGTAATCTGTATATTTTTGGAGCGCAAATGTTGGCGTAACGTCCCATTCTCTTGCAAAAATATTTTTAAAAAAATTCAATTTAAAAATTTTATTCATTTAAAGAAAATTATATTTTTAGGTATCGATCTAATCTGAACTTTTCAGTAGATTTCAAAACCATTGAAATTTGTACTCTATCTTTAACTGTCTAGGAGATAGAAAAAAGAACTATATCTATATAACTCCAGTTAAAAGTTTGTTTGTTTTTATCCTCTGCTGGAAAATCATTCCTCCGGCGCAAAATGAAAACGGAAACGGAAAAAATGAATTTAGAATATGATCTGTTATGCTGTTGCCATTCGAAAGAAACCAATAATAATTTTCATTAAATTTATTTTTAAATGTTCCAGAGTCCTCACGTTGGGTTGGCGTGGAAGTTTGGAGAGTGGGGTGCCAGCTCAGGTGTTGCTTCGTCATCTGACCGTGGTTCAAAATTACGAGGTGTTGTCCTCGGCTCTTTCCCTTAAGGGACTGATCCCGGACCGTCGTCAATAGCCCGTTGTGTTGCTCTAGTACGACGTTAACTAAAATTACAATTACAATTTAAATGTTCTAGATGGAATTTTAAAATTCGCTGAAACCCAAAAATTGCAAAAAATTTAGATTACCTGTGTGCCAAAAACCATTACTGTAAGTGACATAGATTCGTCAGCACTTTGCGTGCAGAAAACAAACACTTCCTTTTACAATAGTTGAGATTTAAAATAGGCAGACAAGGTTTTAAGCTTTTTTAAAACGGGCATTAATATCTGTTAGGAGAAGTAGAATAGATTTCTGAGCGGCATTCTCTTCGCTGTGGGTCGAAATCACTTGACTTCAACCGCTTGACCTCAAAAGATTGAAAATTTTCACCCCGATTTATCATTTCGATGTTATTGTGACTTTCTCTAATTTATTCCGTTTCTTTTCAAGCAGGCATGTTTCGTTGTTTTTTACACAGCTTGCTGTAAAATAAGGAATTTGTTATTTTTAAAAAAATCGTATTGCGTTTAGATTACTCGTTATTTCAGTTCGCAACCTCGGAGATTTTTTTTATTTTCACCTGGAATAAGGTTAAGTTTAAATCTCGGTAAGAGCTAATTTCAATTTTTTTAATAGCTCGTTGTGTTACTCCAGTGCGACGTTCACTAAACGCCTACCTACCTCTTGTTTTTTTTAAATAAAAAGATCGTCATCTGACCGTGGTTCGAAATGACGTGGTGTCGTCCTCGTTACTTTCCCTTTGGGAGGGGGGGGGGTTGATCGCGGACCGTTGTCAATAGCCCGTTGCGTTGCTCTGGTACGACGTTAATTAAAATTACCTTACCTTATCAATTTTGTTGAAATAGCCCGTTGAGTAGATCCAGTTTGACGGAAATTAAAATACCTACCTACCAATTTAGTTAATCGATAGTGGTGAGCTAAGAAGTTTTAAGTAGTAAGGCATTTATCAGTAGTAAGCTACACTCATCTAAAAATTATCTTTATACACCCAAAAATAATTATATTCCATGAAATACCCAATCAATGTATCACGTTGGGTTGGCGTGGAAGTTTGGAGAGTGGGGTGCCAGCTCAGGTGTTGCTTCGTCATCTGACCGTGGTTCAAAATTACGAGGTGTTGTCCTCGGATCTTTCCCTTGAGGGACTGATCCCGGACCGTCGTCAATAGCCCGTTGTGTTGCTCTAGTACGACGTCAACAAAAAATTAAAAATTAATAAAAAAATTAATCAAAATTATTAAAAAATTAATTAATTGGGTAATTAATTAAAAAATTAATTAATTACCCAATCAATGTTATCCATTTTTGCATGGAATGTGTGAATGACAAGCCTAAATAGAATTATCTAATCAAAAGTGTTCAAACGTTTTCTGATATGCAAATCAAGGCGTACGTCATCCGACGTTGAAGCAAGCTTAATGCGTAAAGTAAATATCTGAGTGAATTTTTGAAATACAGCGTTTGATTTCAATGTGTAAGGACTCGAAACGGTTTGTTATGGCTCCGAAGTATCATTTGGAATAATTTGAAATGGCGCATTATTGGCCGTTTAGAAGCAGGGCAGACAATCATTGAAGCAGCGAGATGTGTGAATATTTCAAGACATACAGTCTGCGCTATGGAAACAATTTCAGAACTCTGGAGCTGTTGTAAGGAGGCCTAGACAAGGTCGTAAACGTATAACAACTGCTTCTCAACATCCATATCTGGCAATTACTACCCATCGTAACAGGAAATCTACTGCTCGGCAGTTAAGTTCACAGCTTGCAGCCGCCACGGAAACAGTTGTATCATGGCAAACTGTATACAGAAAGCTTAATGAAAAAGGCCCTTTATACCAGAAACACAAGGGTATGTGTTTCATTGTCTTCACAACACATGAGGGATCGCTTTAATTGGTGCAAATAACGTCAGAACTGTAGTCAACACTAATGAACCAATGTTCTCTTCACTGATGAGGTTTAGTTTAACATCTGATTCTAAGCGTTTTTACATCTGGAGGGAGTCAGGGACACGAAATCTTCCATCGAACATAATGGAATGGGACCGTTTTGGTAGTGCATGTGTGGTATTGTGGAGTGGAACAATGATCGATGGAAGTACGCCCCTCACGTTTTCAACAGAAGATCTGTGACCGGTCAGACATATCGGGATAAGGTCTTAGAACGTTATATAAGACTTTTCAAAAGTGCATATGGATCTGATTTTTTATTTTTTTTATATAATGCTCGTCCACATCGAGCAAACCTCGTGGTCAGCAAAATCTCCTGATCTGAACCCGATAGAGAACTTATGGAACTACCTAAAAAAAGCAGTTGTACGGAGACATCCTCCTTCTAGAGATATAAATGCCCTGAAGACCGCATTGCTGGAGGATTGGAACTTAATTTCCCAAACTGGTTAACAACATTATTGCCAGCATGAAATCACGTTGTGACATATGTGTACAAGTCAGGGGCGATCACATTCCATATTAAATTCATGACCCTTAATTTTTTCTGAGTTATTCATTCTTTTCTGAACTCTCCTTGTCACATATTATTGCCATTGTTATGGTTTCATGCTACAGTTTTTATATCATATGCAGTGTTCTTAAATTTTTTCCTTTGTATTTATGTGTTATGATGTTCTTGATGTTATGATGTTCTCATTCCAGACAAATTCATAAAATCATAGCTCACAGTTTCTGAGAAATCCGTGATTCTACGAATGTAAAGATAATTTTGGACACCATTGTATTTTCCAATATAAAGTTTAAAGTACCAAATTTACGTCCAGCTTAAAAATATTTGGTAGGTAGGTTGAATTATAACGTGCAATGGAGATGTTAATGTATAAATTCCGAATAGAAAGATCCGAGGACGACACCTCGTCGTTTTGAACCATTGTCTGATGAAGAGATAACACCTGAGCTGGCTCCCTAATCTCCAAACTTCCACACAGCGCTAACGTAAGGACATTCGAGACCACGACAGATTGAACGTGCACCAGCCCCCTTCTAAACAATCTTTGATTGATTTATGACCTTGCAACCTTTTAGTTGCTAATCCTTCTCTTTCATCCAGGCTACCGCTGGCTCTAAAAGTATATAGTAGGTAGGTTTAAAAATGTAATTTTAATTAACGTTGAACAGGAGCAACATAACGGGACTTGGCAATAGTTCGGGAAAGATCCAAGGACAACACATAATTTTGAAACCCGGTAGATGACGAGATCACACCTGAACTGGCATCCCACTCTCCAAACTTCCACACCATGCCACCGTGAGGAAATTTGAGGCCTCGATAGATTTAACGTGCACCAGCCCCCTGTGTACACGACGGTCTATGGTTGGACTCGAACTAGCAACCCTTCGGTTGCTAATCAGTTACTCTTCCAACCGTGTGAGAGGTGTAACCAGATGTCAGTACATGTAGTCTAGTAAATAAAAGCAACTGATTGTTTGGTTCAGTGTTTATTAGAGCATTGGGGACGAATTTTTACTACGATGTGGGTAGAAAGGTAGGTATTTTATTAACTTCGCACTGGAGCAGCAATACAAAGGTTCCGGGATCAGTCCCCTCTAAGTCGGGTTCACGGGAGCTGGTGCACGTTAACACGATCATGGCTTCAAATATCCTCACGTTGGCTTGTTGGGGAAGTTTGGTTTGTATGATGCCTGCTCAGGTGCTGACCTCGTCATCTGACAGTAGTTTAAAACTGCGTGGTATAACCCTCGGATCGGGATGAATCCCGGACGGTCGTCAATAGCCCGTCGTGTTGCTCTAGTTTCGACGTTAACCTTTTAACTACGGCTATAGATGTAACAGGCGTGATTATTTTAACTTTCAGGATACAACTGCTGTACTGGCCGTAGTCTAAATTCTTTCTTGGCGAGATTCTTATAAATTTCAAGCCGATCAACCGGTATAGTGGTTAAGGTGTTAGCCTCTAGATCGGAAGGTTCCTGGTTCGAATCCGGGTCCGGGCATGGATGTTTGTGAGCGTATTGTATAGAAGCGGCTAGTGCAACTTAAATCTGTCGTGGCCGAAAGTCCTCACGTTGGGTTGGCGTGGAAGTTTGGAGAGTGGGGTGCCAGCTCAGGTGTTGCTTCGTCATCTGACCGTGGTTCAAAATTACGAGGTGTTGTCCTCGGATCTTTCTCTTAAGGGACTGATATCGGACCGTCGTCAATAACCCGTTGTGTTGCTCTATTACGACGTTAACTAAAATTACCATTACCATCTTGGATATTTCCCTTAAGATATTGATCCCGGGCCGTTGTCAATAGCCCACTGTATTGCGATAGTACGATGTTAATTAAAATTACCTTACCTTACCTTTCCCGGACCGGACCAATAACCTGTTGTGTTGCTCCAGTGCGACGTTAATTGACCTACCAAAACTTGTATTAATATTAAAGTAAGTAGAATAGCATAATTTTATTCCAGGCTCCGGGGAGTAATTCAGCCATTGCCTTCGGGTAATATTGCCTTAAAATGTGTATTACTTAATAACTTAACACACTCTATAACAAAAAAATAGACGCACCGAGAAGGAATCATCCGATTGCTTTGAAATTTCGTATGCAAAAATGTTTTGACCAAATATGCAAATGATTAAAATTTGGTGACCAATGAATGAATAGTGCAATCTCCAGCGCATCGGAACTGCGCATCCAGCAGATGTATATAAGGAGTTGTTCTTGAACTGTTGTTAAAAATTTCTGCTGCATTGCAATTTAGGATACCTTTCAACGACTGAAAAAATGCCTCGCCGCAGGATTCGAGCTCATTACGATCAACTTTCAGAGTTTGAAAGAGGTCGTATCATTGGATTGAAAGAGGCAGGTTGGGCAAATCGGAGAATCGCTCGTCACGTGAGTCGAAGCGATGCGGCGATTAGAAGATGCTGGCAAGAGTGGGTGGACAGTAGCAGATTTCAGCGTCATGATGGTAGCGGTTGACGTAGGGCCACAACAGATCGCGAGGACAGAGTGATTGTCAGATCAGCTGTCACAGCGCCTGATTCATCGCTTTCAACCATCAGTCGTGCGACCCACACACGAGTGTCCACCACGACCATTCACAGACGGCTGAGAGAGCGAAATCTACGCTCGTACCGACCGTTATGCCACCTGCCACTCACGCCTGCACACTGTCGAGCCAGATTACAGCGGTGCTTGGCTCGATCAGGCTGGAATGATGCTGACTGGGGACGTATAGTCTTTAGCGACGAATCCCGTTTCCAACTGTCCTGACGATCATCGAAGACTTGTCTGGAGACGCCCAGGGCAGCGTGCCGATCCTGCTTTCACTATTGCACGCCACACGGGCCCTCAACAACGAGTTATGGTCTGGGGTGCCGTTTCCCTTGATTGCCGGACCCCTTTGGTCGTCATTAGAGGTACACTTGATTCTGAGACCTGTTTTGCTACCGTTCCTTTCGCAGTACCCTGGGCTTATTTTTCAGCAAGACAATGCAAGACCACATACGGCACGCGTTGCTATGAACTGTCTTCGAGCTTGTCAAAAACTTCCTTGGCCAGCCAGATCACCAGATCTCTCTCACATCGAGCATGTCTGGGATATGATGGCAAGGCGACTGCATCCGGTAGGGAATGTTGATGACGTAGTCCGACAATTGGAGCAAATTTGGCAAGAAATACCGCAGGAGACCATCCGGGAGCTTTATCGGTCTATGCCACGCCGTGTGGCAGCTTGCATCCAGGCTAGAGGCGGGTCAACATCTTATTGAGCTCGTTACTGTAACTCTGAAATAAATCATTCAATTGTTCTGAATTTTTAATCATTTTCTATTCTGTACATTATTTCCTTTCCACCAATTTTTGTCTCCATCGGACAACCCCTTCTTGGTGCGTCGATTTTTTTGTTATAGAGTGTACTTATAACTTCTTTCTTGAAGTGTCTTATTTGTCCCTTTGGTGGAAAATTTAGAAGTTTATCAATAAAACCAGAGCTAAAAATATGTTTTTTAACATAACATTCTCACATGTATATCTCTCGTGGGCAAAAGTCACAAGTGAAGTGTCCAGCTGAGTCCTAACCAATACACACATTGTATTCTAATGAGTCTATTTTGTGAAAATCGCACACCATGCCTCTTTTCAACAGAATTTTTCATGACATGCGCATTTTTGCGCAAGTTGACTGAAGATTGAACGTGTTAACATCGTCAACACTGATACCCCCAAACGTTAATTATTGATTTCAAATTCTAATGAATAAGCAAAATTGGTTGTCTTTCAACATTTTTTCTCCAATTTTCCTATTTCCAAAACTTTTTCCTCTTCAATAAAAATTACCACTTTTTCTTTTTTTTTCCTGTTCCTCATTTTTATTCTGTTTTGGAAGGACCCAGAACCTTTAGATTTGATTTTCCTGTCCTGTGTTGATTTAAGAGAGTTGGAGAAAATTTACTTAGAATTCGAGGTTAGAGGTTAGTTTATTGACCGCGATAGTCCGGTTGGATGAGTAATCCGACCAAAGACCGTCGTATACAAAGGGGCTGGTACACGCTAAATCTTTCGTGACTTCAAATGTCCTCACGTTGGCGTGGTGTGAAAGTTTGGAGAGTGAAGTGGTAGCTCAGGTGTTGCCTCGTCATCTGACCGTGGTTCAAAATTACGTGGTACTGTCCTTGGGTACGATCTTGGGGTGATCCTATACTGTCCTTGGGTCTTTCCCGTTGCGATTGAACCCAGACGGTCGTCAATAGCCTGTTGTGTTGCTCCAGTGCGACGTTAATTAAAATACCTACTTACCTTATTAGTCCACGTTGTAGAATTACTTGAGTTACAGTAAGTCTTTGGAATTGTGGAAAAATTCAATGAAATATAAGTATAAAACGATCAAAAGATATGGGGTAACACCGCCATTGTGGCGATATTTCCCCCTACGGATGCCTATATTACCCATGAAGGGTATAATGTCGGATACGGTGGTTTTACTTTCCACCTAAACGCTGTCAACAAAATCACGTGGAGAGGAAGATAAATATGCATAACTTGTAACTAGTATTTACACAGAATAACATGCAAAAGGATGCTTAATGTGAATGTCAAAGAATGCATGCACACGCAACAACATAATTTTGTTTATTGTGCTGTTTCCTCTATGCACATCATATTTTGAAAGGATAAGAAGAAACTTGGGATGATCCTATAATGTCGTGGTCAAAATACTATGCAAACTACATGTTCTTAAATCCTGCAATCCGAGCATAGATGCTGGAGTGATTTGGAATATACTTCATCCTACCGATCTAATTAACATTTGCGCAGCAAAAAATGACCATAACCAACAAAGCAACCACCCTGGCTTATACCGTGGACAAAAGTTGCTGAAAGGTGATTTTGCTATTAATGTTTGGTTTCAGGTAAATGTATAGTTGACTTCCAATTATAAAACCGTTATCGAATAGAAAACACAAACCGACACGCGCTGACCAATCAGGTGCCGGCGCGAGAGGTGAAAACGCTCTGATTGGTCTGCACGTGTCACCTTGCGCTTCCAACTAGACCCCAGCTTCCGGGTCTTGTCAAAAGGGTAAGCTTTTTGTTTTGCTCCGTATTTCTATCACAACCTGCGGAACGTTTTGAATGAAATTTTAATACCCAGGATGTCTTTGTACAACGCTAACTGTCCATTGGCAGTGATTAATCCGGAACAGACGCGAAGCATTTTAACGGAAGTGTAAATGAAGACATTTAACCGAGTGTTCAGGGAGACTATTCCTGAAAGTCCACTGTAATTCAATTAAAAATCCATTCCAGCGGGACAGTTTTCCAATTTATGAAATCCGAATGTAACGGAAATTTCGCAACACTCGAAGGAGGCTATTAAGCCGAGCCCATCTGCAAACTCTAAGTTTCACAAGCCGAGTCGCTTTCCGACTTAAATAAACACCGCTTCTCCTTCCATCTCGCACTTTGTGCTTCCCTTACGAGCCAGAGGAGTCTGTGCAGGGACTGAAAGTGACATTTACCCGCTAATCCTTTCTCGGAGTTGGGTGATAGGAATCCGCTTATGTGGAAACAGCCGCAAGGACAATAAGAATGGATGAGAAGGGGAAAAAATAAGATAAAAACATCCTCCGAGTGGAAAATTCAAAAGAAAAACAGCCTCGCGTACCTGGAAATACGCGTTTCATTTTTGCTGTATTGCAACGTAATCCCGGGAATTTTCTCGCCAAGTGCTCCCCAGCTAATTTGTAAGTCCGTGAGGGAGGGGCGTGACTTGTAAATATAGAAAATTTAATTTGTTGTATTTAATTTGGCTGTTCCTGAACTGGAGATTGTTATTGATTTGGGTGGTGGGTATTTTTGCGCCAAAGATCAAAAATGGAATTTTCTTCCCCGCCATATATGGTGTCAGAGCCCGAAGTAGTACATTGACGTACCTAGGTAATGGTATGGTATTTTTAGTTAACGTCGTACTAGAGCAACACAACGGGCTATTGAATTTAACGTACCTAGGTGAGGTAATTTGTGTTAACGTAGTACTAGAGCAACACAACGGGCTATTGACGACTGTCCGGGATCAATCCCTTAGGGCAGGGATTCCCAACCGGTGGTACGCGGCAACGTTTCAGGTGGTACGCGGCAACGTTTCAGGTGGTACGCAAGGATGATACGAACGACCCAAATATTCCACGAAGTTTGTTCGATTTTTTAGTATGTACAACCACGTTTAGGAAAAATGTGATTATATGAAATCAATTTTGTGATTAACGTTTTTATTACAATGTAATAAATGACGCTAACATTAGCACATTATTTAAAGAGAAACTTAGTTGCTGATTATCTATTTCCATTCAATGGCTATCTCGGCGAAATTAAGTTGATATCTCTCCCTGTCAAATCATTTTACGAAGAATCCCTTTACCTTCATGTATGACAAATACGCACGAGATAATTATTTGTTTTTAGACCTGGAGTAAAAAATAAAACTGTAATTTTCAATAATCGTTTTATTTTTTCCTTTATTAAAACATCATTAATACGAAATACACTTGCATTAATAATAAAATATGAAGCTTTCTTAGTATTTTAATTAAAATAAAACAAGCCATTGGCACATTTCTGACATTAGATATATGTTTCTAAAAAAATATCGGACTGTGGTGGTACACCAAACATTTCTAAAAATTTCAAGTGGTATGCAGTTACTAAAAGGTTGGGAACCCCTGCCTTAAGGGAAAGATCCGAGGACAACACCTCGTAATTTTGAACTACTGTCAGATGACGAGGCAGCACCTGAGCTGGCTCCCCACTCTCCAAACTTCCGCACCAACCCAACGTGAGGAGTTTCGGCCACTACAGATTTAATGCAAGAGCAGCTTTTCACTATACGCTTACAAACATCCATGCACTGACCCAGATTCGAACCAGGAATCTCCCGATCTAGAGGCTAACACCTTAACCACCAGACCGGTTGGTTGGCGGTGACGGTCCGGGATCAAACCCGAAGGGCGAGATCCGAGGACAGCGCATAATTTTGAACCATCGTCAGACGACGAGTTCACCTGAGCAGGTGTCCCACTCTCGATACTTCCACGTCATGCCAACATGTGGACAATCGAGGCCGCGACATATTTAACGTCCCCCAGCCCATCCTGTACACGACGGTCTTTGGTTGGATTCGAACTCACAACCCTCCGGTTGCTAATCCGTTACTCTTTAACCCTCTGACTGCTCAATTTGTGGACCGAAATCGCTACAAAAATCGTGTTTTTTTTTTTTTTTTTGCATATTAAAAATCTATATATATTGGAGAATTGAAATATGCACTTTTTTCTTTCTAGAAAAGACTTTTTATATAGATTTTTATCATGAGAAACAAAACTGTCAGAAGTTATTGTTAGCTATACGCACAGTAATTCCCGGATTTCCACGAAAAGGAACTGGAGGAGGAGGAGGACGAATATTCTTCATATCAATTTTGCACCACTGCCTAACGCTTTGCAAGTTTATTGAATCATGATCAGATTCATCGCTATCTGAGGAGCAGTCCGAAAAATCTATATCACTATCACTATCAAAACTAAAATCACTTTCAGAATCTGATAAACCATCAGGAATATATACTCTGCCAATCGCTGAACGCTTTCTAGCAGCCATTTCTGATTAGAAAAAGGCGGCAAACAAAGGCGCGAAGTTAGAGCGGTAAATACAAAGTACCTTCAAATGCCGCAATTTAGTGGACGACTAGCGACAACTTTTGACCAAAATCTAAATTTAATGTCTAACACTGTATGTAATTTATTTCATTGGTTAAACGGTGAAAAAGCGGGATGCGCTCCTCAATAAAAATAGAAAAACACCTGCCCGCGAAAATCGCGGGATGAGCAAATTTTGCTACATTTGAGTTGCCCGTAGAAATCGCGGGATAATGAGCCAGTGGGTTAAACCGGGCTAGAGAAGCCCAAAGTAATGATAGCTATTTAATTAACTATTGGAGACGGTCCGGGATCGATCCCCGAAGGGAAAGATCCGAGGACACCTTGTAATTTTGAACTACGGTGGAATGACGAGATCACACCTGAGCTGGCACCCCACTCACCACAGATCCACACCACGCCAACGTGAGGACATTTGAGGCCACGACAGATTTAGCATCACCAGCCTCTTTTGTACACGATGGTCTTTGTTTGGATTTGAACTCTCAACCCTACAGTTGCTAATCCGTTACTCCTCCAACCGGACTTCGTCCGAAGTAATGAGTCCTCATATGGGGCACTAATATATCGCAGCTGTGTATTTGAGTAAGTGGAATAAAAACATTCAGCGATTTCAGGCTCCTATCCTATCAGCCCATGACTTTCAAATTAAAATACGATTCTGTCGATAAATTTTTGAAAAATCCACTTGTGGTAATTGTTTTTTCAACACTTGGTTTTTGATTGGTAATTGGAATTAACGTCGTACTAGAGCAACACAACGGGCTATTGACGACGGTCCGGGATCAATCCTTAAAGGAAAGATCTGAGGACAACACCTCGTAATTTTGAACCACGGTCAGATGGCAACACCTGAGCTGGCACCCCATTCTCCAAACTTCCACACCAACCCAACGTGAGGACTTTGGTCTACGACAGATTTAAGGTGCACCAGCCGCCTCAACACCATGCGCTCACAAACATCCATGCCCGAACCCGAATCAGGAACCTTCCGATCTAGAGGCTCGCATCTTGACCACTATACCGGTTGGTCGGCCCAGATTGAGTTGGTCGAAGGAAGATCACGATGGAATGGACCTGCTCATTCTCTTTGTTTTCTTTGTCGTTGTGTCCTGTCATTGTTAATAAGATATTACATCGAATCCAAAGTTTGCACATCAGAAAGTTGCATGTTCAAATTAATTTAATTCCTATTTCAGTTTTAATTTTTAACATTCTGTTAGTGTCCTGTCATTGTTAATAAAATAATGTACCAAAGTAGAAAAATGCAGTCTAACAATAGAAAATTTAATTCTTAAATAATACTTTTGAAGGAAATTAGTTTGGTTAATTTTGTTGAAATCTCTTAGAATTAATTTAGTATTGTTATTTATTCATAATCAACATAGTATTACAATTTGCTTAAAGTATCTGCATACGTTGAAAAAGCCAATTTTGACGAAAATTTGCAATTTCTTTTTATTCTACTATCAAATTCCCTGTACTTCTGTGCTTCTAAAACAGTTTAAACTTTCAATGTGCGAATATTAGAAAAAAAGTTAGGTCAATTGAAAATTTGAACGAAATTGTTAATTATACCGGAAGTAGCATAACGAAACCGGAACTAATAATAAGAATATTTTATTTTTACCATAATTTCTACCTTTTATCTGTTATAGTAAGTTAAAACATAATAATTATGTTTCTATAAATTAGCCACTACTATTTTTAAATAAAAATTCACTTATTTGTTAGAAGAATTTCGCATTTTTTTTAATCTCTAGGATTTTGTTTACAAGCATTTTTCTCAGAATTACATTTTAGGCATAAACATTGAATTCCAGAAATGACAGCTAAAAATGGTATTGATGTATATTTATAAAATTTTTTACGCACATTCGAATAGTGTTTGCTAGTGCATGCTCTAGAATCAAATTGATACCTTTTTTTTTTCTTATTTATGAGCTTGTATTTCAATATTGATGTTGCAAAATGGTCAAAAATCCTTTAACAATTTTTTAATGAGTCATAAAACCTTTATTTTTTTAAAATATATTTTTACTTCTAAAAGAAGCACTAGATAATTTAAAACAAAGCTAACACTTGACTACGGACAAGAGCAAATGAACAATAATGAAATTCAAACCAATGGTCATCTTTCATTTCAATGGTCGTCATCAGATCGTGGTTCAAAATTACGTGTTGTCCTTGCATCTTCCTTCAACAGCCCGTTGTGTTGCTCTAGTACGACGTCAGTTAAAATTACCTTTCCTTGGATCTTTCCCTTGGGGATTGATCCCGGACCGTCACCAACAGCCCGTTGTGTTGCTCCAATGCGACGTTTATTAAAATGCCTACCTACCTTCATTTTGAAGGTAGGTATTTTAATTAACGTCGTACAGGAGCAATACAACGGGCTATTGACGATTCATTTCAAAGGAAAAACAAAATTAATTCAATACAACTCCCTTCATTACTTCGTTGTTCAACATAACCTTTGGATGCGTTATTTTAACACATCTTCCCTCCATCGGGCATTCACCGAGTAACTCAGATATTTATTGGTCGGGAAAACCGTTCCATCGTGCCAGTATTGCCAAGAACCTCTCCATCCATCATATTTTAACTTGTACACGTCTTATTGGCAAATTTTTAGAATTCATTACCAATTTTACCAGACTTGTTCTTATTGTCAATCTCCCCATTCATCACTTTCGGTTTCATTGTTCAGGTTTTTTGCCACACATTATTAGCAAGATTTTAAATTGAATTCCTTAAACTTTAATCAACTAAAATGGGGATACCCCATTTTAGTTATTCCCCATATACTCTTTAAAAAATATGGTTTTACAATTTTGTGATTAAAATTTGACTTTTATATTTAATTTTTATGTATGATCACTTGGTTTTATTCATTGTATTTTTGTTTTAATGTTGGTCTGTTTATTATTTTCAAGTCTTAAATACATTTTTTAATTCCACTATCCTGCGTTTGGCGCAGCTTATCCTTTTTTGGTACTCTCGCCATAAAACCCAAAGCCATCAACCAATCTCACAGTTGAAAGGATCCATCCACAGTAAACTAAAAGCAATTAACACCTCTGAATCAAAAGCTTCGAGAAGAAGAGATATCACCGCAGAGCGACACACCAAACCGAATCCAAAGTACGAATTACTCAATGCACCCAATCCAAAAGTACGTCCCAACTGTAGCAGACTGCCTCCGATCCTGTAATAACTAGAATTTTGTGACACTTCCCAATCACAATCTCGGTGGAACGTGATGAGGCGGACCTTCCGTTAACAAGCATTGTTATGTAATTCAATTTGTAGCCGATGCGCTGCGATTAGGGACATTGCGCAATTACTAGGGATGAAGGATTGCCATCTGTCACGAATCTTCACACACGTGCGAGTTATCGATACGCATGAACTGCCCGAGCGGGGTTCTCGGAAACCTTTTCTGGCTTTTTCAATTTCATTCCGCTTGCTTTCCTTCGAAAGTGAAGCTCGGTACAACCGAAAACAGTTGGGTACACGGGTAATTTGGTAATTTTTAATTAACGTCGTACTAGAGCAACACAACGACGACAGTCCGGGATCTGTCCCCAAAAGTCAAGTACACGGGAGCTGGCTTCAAATGTCCTCATGTTGGCTTGTTGGGGAAGTTTGGTTTATGGGTTGCCTGCTCAGGTGCTGACCTCGTCATCTGACAGTAGTATAAAACTGCGTGGTTTTAGCCTCGGATCGGGATGAATCCCGGACGGTCGTCAATAGCCCATTGTGTTGCTCTAGTTTCGACGTTAACCTTATGACTACGGCTATAGATATAACAGGCGAGATTCTTTTAACTTTCAGGATACAACTGCCATAGTCTAAATTCTTTCTTGGCGGGATTCTTATAAATTTCAAGGTACAAATGCTGTACTGGCTGTAGTTTAACTTTTAGACAACGGCCAGTACATCAATTGTACCTTTAAAGTCATAAGAATCGCACTTGTTATATCTATAGCCTTAGTCAAAAGGTTAAATTCCTTCTTGGCGCGATCGAGGTACAACTGCTGTACCGGCAGTAGTCTAACGGTTAATTATCTTTACCATTGAAAGTGAAGCAATTATTTTAAATCTATTCTCAAACTACGGTTTCCTCTCCAAGTGATTTCGACGAGGTATCTCGTCCGCCAAGAGCTGATCAATTTTGCAAATGAATATGTCTTACCTAGATCTGATCAGGTTTTTCCTACGTCTTCTATTGCCTATTTCTCGTTAATGACCAGATTAAGGCAAGGTCATTTTTTTTCTAGTGACGAGATATATCGTTCATCAAGATCTAGTCAGTTTTGATAATGACGAGATAACTCATCGAGGAAACCACCAGGTGGGTTTAAGCGGTCTCTAAATTGACTCAAAGTTGAAATCCTCAGGTAACTGTTCAGTACAGTTTCAAAGAGTGGATTACCTGTTGATAATTTTACAGTAAATTAACGTCTTAATTTTAAAACAAAACTATCGAATATTATTGTGGCTTTTTATTTTGTCTAAACATTTACTCCGAGGTGTAATCTGGAAAAATAATTAATTCGAAAGCTAACTTTTCTTTCTCACATGGTGGTCTTGCTTTGAAAGATGTATGCTAATAAATTGCACTCTGGTCTAAATCAGCCACAATTGAATATACTCTACATTCCGAATAGAAGCAGAATGCTAAATGAAAATGTCGTTAAGAGCATGTAAGATTAGAACCAAAATTTTAAAACAGTTTAAATGAATTTTTGGTGAGATAATTTAGCCAAATATGAATGATCGATGAAGCAGCTTTTAAATGATGGTGGAAGCGTTTTGTTTTCAGTCTGATGAAAGACTACTACCAAAGTAAGAATCATGTCCAATTCATCTACTTTTAAGCTATATGGCCAAAGATCTAACCTTGTTATATAAAAACGATGACAGAGGAGTAAAATGCATAGCTACCCCACCGTGATAAATTGATAATGATCTGTTTACCAAATGATTCAATTTCCCAAATGATAATAATAGGATTAGTGGTAATTGGTAATGGTAATTTTAGTTAACGTCGTACTAGAGCAACACAACGGGCTATTGACGACGGTCCGGGATCAATCCCTTTTAAGGGAAAGATCCGAGGACAACACCTCGTAATTTTGAACCACGGTCAGATGACGAAGCAACACCTGAGCTGGCACCCCACTCTCCAAACTTCCACGCCAACCCAACGTGAGGACTTTCGGCCACGACAGATTTAAGGTGCACCAGCCGCCTCTACACCATACGCTTACAAACATCCATGCCAGGACCCGGATTCGAACCAGGAACCTTCCGATCTAGAGGCTAACACCTTAACCACTATACCGGTTGGTCGGCATAATAGGAATAGATTAACTGGATTTACATATCAGTTTTCAAAGGCAGTGTGTGTTTTGTTTCCTTAAAAAGTAAAATTATTAAGGTTTTAATGCTTAATCCTTGGCTGTTGTCTCAGCAAGGTATCTCGTCATTAGCAAAAACTGACTAGGTCTTGATGGACAAGCTTTCTCGTCGTTAGAAAAACTGACCAGATCTTCACCTCGTCATCTTACAGAAGATTGACAATATCTTCAATCAATTTTGCCAATGACATGGTATTTCATCATTGGCAAAATTGATCAGATTTTGATGGACAAGATATCTCCTTGAAACCACTTGGAGGTTCCTAGCTAGCTAGACAAGGTTTAAAGCTTTGCTGCCTTCCTTATGGCCCTTCTTCGCCCCACAGTTTGGGAGCCGCTGACATAAGGGACTTGAAAGTCGCAGGGTGATAGGCCAGGACTGTACTGAGGATATTGCTATACCTCTCCACGGAATTTCGTCAGTGACGAAGGTATTTACAGTGTGTCTGTTTGATTGATTTGTACATTTCTCATAACTCTTGTACCGATTTTCTTCACCACTGCTCGACTTAAACAAACTTCCCACCTCACACACTTCATACAACGATAGATATTGACATTCGTGTTCCCGTCCTCTACCCAAAAACACACTAAACTGTTTAAACACCTGTTATTAATTCTGGATATTTCCATTGTAAAAAAGTACTTAATAAATAAAACTTGCCCTGTCTTCCCTATGATACTTAAAACAGGTCGCGCTAAGCCTAGTTTATACACGCGTAAGATGGCACACCAATCTCTACTTAGTCTGACTAGCCCGCGTATAGCAAAATCAAAACATAGAACTGGAAAGACACCAGTCTCCATTTTGCTTGCGACATTACAGCGGGTATAGCTTCATTTGAGAATACTATAGCATCAATCTTATGATGATTGAACGCAGGTGTTTCAGAGTGTAATATCGTTTTTTCCAGGGTACTCTAGCCCAACTCTGATCCTTTAAAGCTGTGCTCAAGTTGTTTTGGGGAAAAAATTTGCAGGTGTGAGAGAGGCCTATTATTTATATATGAATATATTTAGCTAATCTAGAGTATTCCAAGATATTAGAATATTAAGATAGAATAATTATGTACACTATACCCTAAAATAATGGACCGGACGCCAGATGATTTGCATAAAATCCGACTGCTTGCTTGGGGGTTTCTCGTGGTATGGCCTGGGACCTTTACATGTTGTTTCTGGTCAGTTGAACGCCGACACCTACATGAACATTTTGGACATTCAGGTTCTTCCTACGCTCTGGCAATTTTATGGAATGGACAAATGGAGGACTTCAACGCTCCATGTCATGTTGCAGCCCTTGTCAAGAAGTGGTGTCAAAATATGTATGTAAAACGACTTCCCTGGCCTGCTCAGAGTCCTGACCTAAACTCCATAGAACATTTGTGGGACGAGTTAGAGCGACGCTTAGGAACCAGGGAACCACGTCTGAAATCTACAGCTGAGCTGCCGACATTCTTGCAGCAGGAATAGACACAAATACCCATAGCTGCGTATCAAAACCTTGTTAAAAGTATACCCAGAAGGGTTGCTAGTGTAATTGCAGCACACACACCCTATTAAAGCATGTATTCTTTCCCTTATACCATCACATCTTGCTGTCCGGTCCATTATTGTAGGGTAGTGTATTTATTTAGCTAGCCTGAACCATTTCAAGGATGTAGGGCCAGACGACCCACCGCCCCTGAACAGGTTGATGCAGTAAGGCATCTTAACCGCTGCCTCTCTAAATCGACGACTTGGAAATCTATCCACTAATATTCGAATCAGCATGCAATATAAATACGATTACGTATGCTCATTCATAATCACCATGAAATAACTCCCAGGTATCGAATTCGACACACCCAAAATAGCAATTTTTCCACTGCTAGGTGAACTTGATTTGATTCATAAGGTTAGTAGTCTACTATATTGCATAAAAACCTAACTTTAATGCTGGAGTAAGTTCCATGACACTGGATACATTTTGTGGAGTGACTCAAATCATTAGGTAAGTAGCTTTTTGCGCAATTTTGATCGAAAACTCATCCTTCTGTCATGAATACGAATGTAAAATTATACACCAAGACCTTTAGATAGGAGTCGCCCACAAGAGTGCTCTGTGGTCTTGTAGTCTCCTCGTACAGAGTTCGGTTCCGACGTTGATTTTTGAAAATGTGTGAAACCTTGTTAGAAGACTGTCATGCTTAAAAGCATGAACGTCGATCGCAGAGGCTAGTTTTCCTCTAAGTGAACTTAGACTCGTTCAAAACCACGTGACTCGACTGCTAACTCGCGGGAGTCAGACCATACCATTCACTCAAGAAGGGGCTTCCATACGCAGATTTAATGTGCTGGCGTATGTGCGATTATTTCAGTCTGTTTATAAAATCGAAGCAGAACCTCTCTCCAGGATACTTCAAAATCTAAAATCCGCAGAGGTAGGTTGGTATTTAATTAACTTCAACACTGGAGCAACACAACGGGCTTTTGGCTAAGGTCCGGGAACCCGAAGGGTGATGCGAGGACACCGTGTAATTTTGAATCGCGGTCAGATGAAGAGACCACACCTGAGCTTTTGGATCGTGGTTTTAGGCGCGTTGTTTCGTCAAAATAGGGGGCAGGCTAAACGTAAATGATGCGTTTCTTCGATTGGTGTCTTTATTCCGAATTCTGGTTCCGAGTTTACCTCTCGGCTCCGAAAACAATAGCAGTGATTACGAGAAATGAACTATGACCTTTGACGATGGCCATATGATTGTACTTGTGGTAGCCTTATTCCCTAACGACTCTTATTTCACCTTTGTAAATATATACATCTTCAAAATTCTCTGCCTTCTTCCCGTAGCTACTCAAACTTTTTTTAATTTCCAAAGCAGGAAACACGAATCCTTCAGCCGAAAATACACGTAAATAGGAACAAGAATTAAAACATAAAATAAATGCATGGGTAAAACAGAAAAAGGTAGGGCTACGAAAGGTCCTTCGCCTGCCAGTGAAGTCACACTTTTGGCTAAATCTGTACAGGTTAGTAAGTGTACTTCATCCACTAATCCACCATCCGTACGAGTGAAAAATCACCATATGGTTTGACGGGTGGCAGCCCTATTCCCTAACTAGCCACTACGTGGCTAGCCCGGCATTGCCCGTGCCAGTTGCTTTTGTGGGGTTATTGGTTTGCTTCGCAAACCAAATGGGAATTTGTAGCCTATTGGATAACAGCCATAATGTAGTTACCCGTGCTGTTAGTTTGCTTTGGAAACCAAATGGGAATTCGGCGTGACGTCACAATCTCTTGTAAAAATATAAATATTTAATTGAAAATTATTTATTAAAAGAAAATCAAATGTATAAGGTATCTGGTGTCAAATTTTACGCAGATTTCAAATCCGATGAAATTTTTAATCTGTCTTTAACGTCTTTTTTTTTTTTTTATGCTTTTCTTTGCTGAAATTGTAAGAGGGCAGGAAATGTCATCTGTTTATGTTTTGAACGCGAAGGTTGACGTGATGTCCCAATCTCTTGCAAAAAATATAAAAGACATTCGATTTAAAAATGTTATTTATTTAAAGAAAATCATATTTTCAGGTATCCATCTGATGCGAAATTTTCTGCAGATTTCAAAACCGTTGAAATTGTTCTTTTATTTTTAACGGTCTAAGAGATAGAAAAAGAAATGTACAAAACTCCAGTTAAAAGTTTATTTGTTTTTTATCGTCTGCTGGAAAATCATTCCTCCCCTCAAAATGAAAACGGAAACGAAAAAAATTAATTGAAATGTGTGACCTTTTATACTGTTGTATTTCAAGGAAAACAGTAATAATTAAATTTCATCAAATTCATTTAAAATGCTCTAGATTGAATTTTAAAATTCGCCGCGCCCCAAAAACCTGTGTGCCAAATCCCATTACTGTAAGTGCCATAGATTCGTCAGGACTTTGAGTACAGAAAACAAACCGACCAACACCTCCTTTTATAATGTTAGAGACGACTCATATCACCTTTGTAGATGTAGACATCTTTAAAGTCATACCATACCTCTTCCCCGTAGCCGCACTATACCATTTTTCAATTTCCAAAGCAGTTGTCCATAAGACGAACTCTTCAGCCAAAATCCACGTAATTAGAAACAAGAATTGAAACATTACATTCAGGGGGTAAAACCAGGGGTGTTTTAGTGGCACTTAATTTTTTTACGAGAAATAAATTCGAAAAAAATTGTAAAATAACCAATTAAAATTTTTAAATTTAAAAATTACTTTATTGTAATGTGATTTTCAGCTCACCCTCCATATCACCCGCTCCATTCTGCCCTTCGCCCCCCCCCCTCTCCTCCCTCTAACAATGCCATCCAGGTCAGAGTGTTACGACACTGCTTAATTTACTACACCACTGGGAAAAACACAAAGCTAGGACTACAGAACGTCCTTTGCCTGACAGTGAATTCACACTTTCGGTTAGAGCCTCACAGGTCAGTAAATGCACTGCATCTATTAGTGCACCATCCGTATAAAGAGGGCACCAAGGGGGCTATTAGCAATACCAAGCTTATATACAATCTTACTTTGTGGCAAGTCTGTCACTGCCATATTTCTATGGCACTTTACCAATACTTTTCATTCAATGAGATGTATTGAATGATGCCTGTGAACGATTTTGAGACGGCTTATTACGATGGAAATGTCTGAATAATGCATAGTTGATTTATTAGAGCAAATGGAGGATAGATAATTTTTGTAAGCAATTGATGCTGCCATCGTATTTATATTATTATAAAGGTGAGTGATTTTTCGTTTCCTTTTTTAGAGCTTTGATGGATCAGAAATTACTGATGTCCGATGCTAATTATAATCATAAGATATCTGGAATACCATGCGTTGCAGCTGCTTCCCGATATACAGCTCCAGTACATATTGATGTTGGTGGTTCGATCTACACTTCCTCATTAGAAACACTTACAAAGTAAGTTACATTTTGCTTGTGCAATAACAAATTTATTGGTTTAATAAGTATTCAAAATTTTAAACTTCAGTCCGAAAATATAGCAATCCTCACAAGGAAATATTGATTTTTATTCAATTAGCTAATTTTTAGCTAAATGAAATAAAACTTTCATAAATATATTTTTTCTATTTCGAACACCTGCAAATGCTTTCCTTTTGCAAATATAAATTTTTCAAAACCTATATCGTGCGAAAAAATGAATTAAGAAATGAAAATATTTGATTATTATTCCGCAATTCAAGATTTGAAAATAGTTCGATCTTGTAATTCATCGATAGATGGCGCCACGATATTAAAATTGAAATCGAATAGCTGTATCCCTGGAATATTTTTCAATTGGAAATATATACACTTGTGAGCCATTCACACATAAATAGACGAATAAAGTTTTTTGCAATTTGCAATAGAGTCGAAAAGTTTGCTCTTGTCTTCAAATATAACCCTGTATTTGCAAAATATTTTTATTCAACGTCTCTGGACGTTGTATTTTAGCTGAAAAATATGTCATTTTCCATAAAAATGTTATGTACAAGTCGGAAAATATACAAACTGTTTTGAAAACATTTAAAATTAACATATAAACTTGGTGATTGTAATAAAAATAGTTTTGATACAGGTACAGTATTTATTGTCAACGATACAGTTTTTGCAATATTATAATAATGAAATATATATAAATATTTACAAAGGTTAAAAAAATATCAACTAAGATAATTTTTACAACTATAGAGTACTAGATTATAAATATGATTTATATAAATAATCCAGTTTATACAGTTTTTTATAATCATTTTTTGGCAAAATTCGTCGAGATTTTATCTTACCTTGGATAAAGCCATTACGTGCTTCTAGTCCAATGAGACATTTATGCCCGTCACCAATTTTACGCGCTTCAACCATCTGTACGAAAAAATAATCCCTAATAAATCCTCTTGGTACCTCGCCAGTTAGTATCGAAATAGCTCACTTTTATTTCAATAGTTCGCAAAACCAAAATCCGTGATGGAGACTCGTGATCGGTTTTGTATCACTTAAAATTAACTTGTAAAACGTATGAGGACTCGGTACAAAGGGTAGTGGCTGGTGTTAGTTACTAAGTGTTTGCAGCAGCAGCAACAACAGTGATTCCAAGTGAAATGCGGGTTGTGTGGAAATCTCTGAAGGGCGAACAAAAGTTTCTGACGTCTGATACAATTATTACGATCTTGGTGCGTACGAAGAGCATGATTAACGTAGTCAGGTGCTGTACACGCTTTTTCTTTCTCTATTTTTATTAGGTATTATAAATTAAAATAGTTATTTTAAAAGTCGTGTTAGTAAGTGCCTTTTATCCTGCTTTTAGCACATTTCGTTATTTAAAATTCGGTAGAGGGCTAAAGACGTTGAATTAAGAAATATTAAAATATTCAGGCATTATCAGAATAGCCAGGGGATTTTAGACCGAACCGTCATTTATTAACCTTTAGACTACGGCTAGTATAGCAGTTGTACCTTGATCGAGCCAAGAATTTAGACTACGGTCAGTACATCAATTCTACCTTGAAAGTTATAAGAATCGTGCCAAGAAAGAATTTAGACTACACCCGGTACAGCAGTTGTACCTTAAAAGTTATAAAAATCGCGCCAGTTATATCGATAGTCGTAGTCAAAAGGTTGATAAACAAATGAAATATTAAAAAGATTATAGGTTTTTGCTGTGTCACAAAACGGAAAGACTTGCTAAGTCTTTAATTCTTAAAATAGTCATGTTTTGTAATTTCCATATGCAGTACATTCACGAAACCGTGGTATCAGCATACCTATATCTTACAATACAATCGAACTGGATTTTAAAAATAAAAGGTAATCAAATGTGTAATTAAGTATTTATAATTGAGCCTACCTGATCGGTAGTACATAAACACCAAGATAAGGAAAGTGCTTCCAGAAAATTTTAAATCCCATCTCTTAATCCGTAGAATTTTTCGATGTTGTTTTATTTAGGAAGTAAATTAAAGTTATTTACAGATTCTGCATAATTATACGAGTATATTTTCAAGATATAAAAAAATTGGAAATGCAAAATATCGTGACTAGAAATCTAACACTATAATAAACGAGGAACATGGATACACATGCAATGCGACAGCTACTTGGGATGAAAACTTTGGTATTCGAACACCTAGAATGAGTACTTTTGTATTCGAATACTCCCATCACTACTTTGGAGTACGCATTGCCCGTATGTCACAGGGCTAGGAAATGTAATGTGAGAATGCTCCCCGTGACAAGAAATAAATGGCTGAAAGTTGAATACCTGAGATTAAACACAATTCCGAACATAAATACAGAGTAAAAACTGGTAAAAGTAACCGAAAACGCTTGACACTGCTTAACTATCACCGCAACGCTTCTAATAGATAGTTTGATAATGCAAAATCTCATGACAAAGCCAGACCTTAGATTTTAGGATCAAGCAAGTTCAATTTTAACCCCTCCCCTTCCAATTTGTTCCTGTGTTAAATGCGTGTTTTGCCGTGATAAGTTTTAATCGATGGATTTTCATCATGCAGCTTTCTGCAATCAATGACTTTCAATTAGTAACTAACTAAAAACACAGGGGAAATTCTGTTGCAAATTTTAGTCGGTTGTGAAAGTTTTGTGATTAAAGTTAAAATGTTTTTCACTGAAGTGACTTAAGAGTCATTAAACACTTTGAGAGTTTATTGAATCGCAGATTGATTGTGAAATATATATCACTTTTTCCGATATACATTTAGAGAGCATATACCTCGCAAACGGAAATTCTCTTGTGCAATAAGGTTTCCTTTACATAGATCTTTACAATTTCATCCTCTGTAAGACAAAGATGACTTTTGCTTACAAATCTAGAAAATTTTGTTATATTTAGCATTTTTAATTTACCAGAAGCTATTTTATGAAAAGAAATATTTTAGTTTGTAATCTCGGAATGAAATCCCGTAATACGTGACTGAACTATTAAAATTCAGCTCTTTTAACCTCTGCGTTGACCCACTTGTTGATCACGTAAGCATTGGTATTACACGCAATAAATTCTATCGAATTATGTCCCGCACCTTTCGGATTGCGTTTCTTCCTTTCACTTTCATGTTTCTAAATGCATTTTTTGCACTTCTCAAGTGTTGCAACACACGATTGCCAATCCATCTACGCGGAGTACTAAGACATTTTCTTCAATTCATAAAGGAAAGAAAGTCATTGCAAGAGCAAACAGTTTGTTAAAGTTCTAATTTCAAACAATGCAAAGTATTTGGGAGAAGCGAATCGCACTGAGCATTCTATTAGTATAAATTCTAGAAAATGAGGCTCGATTGGAACTTAGAAACGAAGTACGCAAAATGGTGGGTGAAAGTTACGATGACCCCGCGCCGTCATACACGAAGCAGGTATCGGAACGATTCCGTTATGAACTTTGATATGTCTACTATCAAATGGTTAAATTACGTATTCCCGTTAACTTTATATTTTCGGAGCTTACAGCGATTTTAAGTGTTTCGCGTTTCAACAGTTTCTTCGTCGGCACCCCGGATCCCTGCGGGAGAGACGTTTCACGTCAAAAGACAAAGCAATACTAGTCTGAAAAATACAATAAGATAGGGGCTTACTTATCACATTGTTTACTTGTCGACCCTTTGAGTCGGCCTCGATAACTTTTCAACCGGCTTCAAGTCGGCTTCGATACAAACCTCGGCCTTTAGATAACTTTTATGGAATCATGGAATCAATAAAAAGTTGCAATGAATAGTTATTGTTGTGAATAATATATTAACAAAATTTAAACTGTACATATTTTTCATCATTTAAACAGTTGTATTTTATCATAATTTCAAATACATGAATTTTGTTTTGGATAGGGGGCGACATCAGCCTTATTTACTCCATATCTCAAAGTCTAGTTTCGCCCTTGATCCTATTTTCCATAGGGATGTTTGAAGATATGTGTTCAAGTTTGTCACAGTGGCACACTTGATCACAAATTGGGAACATATTTCTCACGATTTTTATTTGTCAGATTCATGCTGGTAAACTCTCCTCTTTCTGCCGCCAACGTTCTTGAAAAACAAAATAAAATAAAATGGTTCCTACTCTAAATGAATGCGGCCTGTTTCTACCTAGATTTAAGTGTCGGAAGTAATGCTTGTGGTATAGATACAGTACTACTACCTTAAGTATAACTAAATAATACAGAAATCATCTACTTTCATCCATCTAAATATACTTCTATGGGATGGAACAGAGCCATAAGAAGTCATATATCAATCAGGTATCGAATCGCTAATTTTAAGCACTTGTAATTTTACTGTGTAACTATGATTTTCTACAAGTTAGACATTAAAACTCATTTTTTAACATTTTCTAGGCACCCAGATTCTCGCCTCGCAAGAATGTTCAATGGAAGCATACCAATAGTTTTGGACAGTCTTAAGCAACATTATTTCATCGATCGTGATGGCAAAATGTTTCGACACATATTGAACTTCATGCGAACCAATAATCTGTCCCTTCCAGAAGACTTTAATGAACTTGATTTGCTCTACGAGGAGGCCCGATTCTACGACATTCCAGCCATGGTTCGGCAAATCGAGCAACTAAAGCGAGAGCGTGGTAAGAAAAAGGTTGATGCCACATGTTCCTCCTCTTCTCAGTCAAGAAATGGACGCAAGTACCATGATAATCAGAATAACATGCAGAGCGAGTGCAGCAGCAGTCCAGGATATGATTGTCCAGGAGAGTTCCAGTGTCTCGCTCTCAATGTCAGTCCGGACTTGGGAGAAAGGATTGTCATCAGTGGCGAAAGAGCACTAGTCGAAGAAGTGTTTCCAGAAATTGGACAGCCTTTGATGGATGCTCGAAGCAGTGTAGCTTGGAATCAGGATTCAAAACATGTGATTCGGTTCCCCCTCAATGGTTACTGTAAACTAAACTCTCTGCAAACCATTGTTAGACTTTTGAATGGTGGTTTCAAAATATTAGCATCAAACGGTGGAGGTGTAGAAGGCCAGCAGTTCAGTGAATATTTATTTGTTCGAAAATTCGTACCTTTATGAAAAGCTCCGAAAGCTGTGATTGTGCCACTATTCCAAATTCCTAACTGAGAGAAGGCAAAGTGTTTTTGCTAAAATATAAAGTATTTGGTATGTGAGAATTTGAAATCTCCATGGATCAAGGTGCCAAGATGTAAAATGTATATTGTATCAACATTGTTGCTAATTTTAATTATTGTTGTACTTGATCATACTATTATTACACAATGTGATCTGTAAAATCATATGTGCTTATGATTGCAAAGATATGTTATTGATTCTAAATCTGAATTTCACCTTGTTAGACTTGTCGCATATTATTCATTTGCATGATTGTTTGATGTTACAGTCATTAAGAGTTAGAACTAAAAGCAGATTGTTGCGAGAGGTGAGTTATACCTTACACAACAATCAATAACATTATAAATGCCACTCTAAAATAACTTTGTTATGTAGTAGAGTAATACATAAAATGTAAAACAAACGGCAAAGATTAATCATACAAATGCACAGTTGAATCCAAATTAACTGAAAATTAAATATGAATAGCCTAAAAGTATAAGTTTTCTTCACTTAGGTCTCAGAAAATTCAGATACTTATTTTCAGTAATTCAATACAAGAAAAAATATTTAAGTGATTTCCTCATTTATAATTGCTCACATAATGTATTTAAGGTTCAAAAAATAGAGCAGTAAATCTCTATATTACTGAATCTACCTAAAGTATTTAACAATCGAACAGGTCATAGGGCAAGTCTAACATAATTGAAGTAAATCTCACAGAATTTTGACACACGTAATTTAATACAAAAATCAAAATTTAAGGTAAAATGACTGTTCAATGATCACAGCAAAGTGATTCTTTCAAAAAGATATTGAGAATTAACTAATTTTATTCCAAAAAATAGTCACAAGCATTCATATTTTCAGTGTTACATGTATAATAAAACTAAAAATATGGCAAAGTACTTTTCTGAAAATATGTGGGTATACTGCTTTCAGAAAAGGTTTTCACAATCGTTGAAATAGGCACTAAATCACCTAGTGAATTAATTTATTCAATTGTATTTTCATCCAGAATATTCATTAGTCTAGACCTTCCATTGTAGTAAATAAATAATCTTATTGCAAGATCATACCTACATTAATGTGTATGAAGGTGTATTAATCTTTGTGTATCGCTGATTTTTCTTATCTTTCTTTGAAAGATAAATAAGAATATGCATCTTTTATTGCTGAAGAAGTGAAGCATTAAGTATCAATTCCAAAATCAAACAGAAATGTACAACATTCCTTACAAACACTATTTCCATGATATTAAATACAAAATTATTAACAAATAAGTTTAAAATCATCCTGAAATATAGGCACCCATTTTTACTCTACTACATACTGAAATATATTTTTGGAGTGTGATCAAGTTTTTTATAACACTTAATCTATTTTTAAAAAGAATTGTTATTTTGAAACTCAATCATCTATGTGCAATCAATTTTATTTCTTGTAGGTAAATCTTGCGATGCAGATCATCAATTATAGTTAAAATATTTAATAAAAAATATTGTTATCTTACATTTTTAATGTAACTTTTCACTGTTTTCGAATTTTTCTTTTACGGTAACATTTTTATACTTCAGAAATTAGTTGAATGAGTTTTCAATTCTCTTTATTTCAAATAAAAAAACAGTTACAAATTCAAATGCATATTTTTCACTGTAAAATTTTAAAAAATTCGAGAGGATCGTACTATGTTTCAGAATAAGACAAGTCACTAGATAAAACTAACTTGTTGCATTTGTAAATTGCTTTCCCAAAGATCTAAGAGAATTATAAAATCATTTTAAGTACCACACATGTGCATGGTATTTGAATCCTCATTTTATAAGAAATACACATTTAAAGCAATGATAATACTAAATTTGTTTCATTCAAATCTTTGAACCAATTGTATTTCCAGCACAAAAAAAAATTGTAATAAAACAGCCTCTTGAAATTTAATAATAAATTTAATGCACATGCATGTCAGAAAAATGTCTGTTTATGAAGTTTTTATTATGAATTGGCGTTTACCATGTATATTACATTTTAATTTTATAGGTAATTAAATTACCACATTTTGTGGGGTTATTCATAGATTTCTCACAGAAAATAAGATTCATACGAAAAATCAACATTTTTAAGATAATCTAGAAGAAAACTACAAACGTCACTTTTTTGCAAGCAGATTATATTTAGAGCAAAAATTATGTATTATTTATTTATATGTATTTTTATTTTGTTTCTTTAAACTTTTGTTTCAATGCACACCATTGACTTAGAGTGCAATGTTTGTTACTTTTCCTAAATATGTGCCATGATTTTTATTTTATATGAATAAACAAGAGCAGGACATGTAGAACTGGTGAAAAAGTGTAAAGATTGAAGATTTTGAAGAGGGAAATTATTACACCATATATTACCATTTAGAAAATTCCAATGGCATTTTTCACCAGGACTACATTTCTGAAAATGACTGTACTCATTTATCTTTCATTAAAATGATCATTAAATATGTTGATAACATTAACTGTGTTTTGTGCTTTTATTTATTCAAATACACATTTTGTAGTTATAATAAAATTCAAAAGAGGGTTAAATAAAGACAATGGTTTCTTGTAATTTAAACTTTATACAATTGGCAAAACACTATCTAACAGAATTTTTACTTTTTTTGGGAATAGCCTATTTTAGAAAATAGAAAACTGTAAGGGTTGATGGTTTTAAGCATCTATGAAATATTCAATTTCTTAAACATGATTGAATTACAAGTTGAGTAAGTGTAATAGCAATGATAACAAATGCATTTATTGATATGCATTTACAATATTAGGTATCGCATCATAAAATGCATTCATAGATTAGAGCAAATTATTTACTCTCATACATTTTCATTTTCTTTTGCTAGACTTAAGGGGACCGGGAAAGCCCTATCTCCTCCATGTTAAATTCACGAAATTCAAGACCCTTTTTCTCAATAACTATAATAGTAATCAACACAAATTTTTTTTGGTGGTTAGACTGATATGTTATACAAACTTTAACAGCTCACTTTTTTTTATTTAAAAATATTTATTTTATAGAAATTTTTAACTGAATATCACTTTTCAGATAGCATTATTTAACACATTTAAATTTCTAAAAAATCCAATTTTCAAAAGATCAAAAAATCCCTGCGTTAAAATCTTTAGAGATATAACACAAATATGTCATAAAAATGTTAAGTCATTATGTTGAGTAGATTCTGAGAAAATGGGGCATGAACCTTACAAATTTAAGTTTTGAGAAAAATGGATTTAAACATTTCAAATGAATTTTTCTAAATAATTTTACGTCTAACTTTAATGAAATCCTGATTTATATAAAGGGTGATATCTTTCATTTTTAATACATGTGTCTTCAATTTTTTTTTATGCTTTTCTTTCTCTGGCGGCCTATTTACTGTATTCGGAGAGTTTTCGTTCTCCATCGATAACACGGTCTTAGTCCAGTTTCCTCAAAATTTGTATACAACGGTAGCCTGGATTGATTTCAACTCTAGATAATGTATAGCATTTTATAATATTTCCACTGTTGCAGCAGGAAACAGCATCAAACACTCCCAGTTTTAAAGTTTGGATCGTTACAAACACATTTTTTGGAACACGAGTTTAAATCACATTGTTCACCGATTAATTTGGGTTTTGAGTCTTTCCGTGAACACATTTTTTCAACAATTCTGGTTTCGCCAAGTCTCTGAAATTTGATTTAATTGCCTCCATAATATAGGCAATATAAGGCAAGGCAATATGTGTGTGTTTATCGTGGTAATACACATCACTTTTAGCTACAGCACGTTTAAATTTCCACCAGCTTTCATTCCCAACTGGACAAAGACCGTGATTTGGATTTAAGTTACTTGACAGTAAATATAAATATTCTGCCCAGATTGTTGCATAATGTGCAGAAAACCATCATTTATCCTTACTGCTAGTCCATAATAGATCAAATGTCATGTCTCAGAAAGTGCTAACAACTTATATCGCATGGGAAAATTAATGAAAATAGTTAGAAACAAACTAAATGGTTACAGTTAACTCTACTGTTACCAGATTACCCAAAATAATTTGAGTAAAGTAAAGTAAAAAATATAACATACTTTGTTGAGCAACAAAGATTAGAAATGTCCACAAACGGTTTGTTTACATTTGAAAGGCCGTGTCAGCTGTGAAGTGCTTATTGGAAAAGTGCATAATTTTCAAACTTCCTCTTATTCTATTACCTAGTGTGATATATCATTGGAAAGAGGAGATTTTGAACTCCATAAATGAGCAATAAAATAGAAATTGATTTTTTAGTCGAATTTTGCCTTCCCGGTCCCCTTAAAATAAAAACTACGTAATACTATACACTTATATAATAAATGCACAAAAGTTTGTTAGGTTGGAGGTTTTTTTTTTTGGATTGATTTTTTTATCTAAAAAACTTAATTACTTATTTTTGCTTAAAAATAGATAAAGATTTATCAAAAATATTAGGGCAAGAAAAATACTGCTTTCAGACTGCTCTATAAGTACAGCGTATAAAATTTTCATGTTAAATACATCTTTTTTTAAACAGTATATCATTTAATCTTTGTAGTTTCAGTAACTAACAAGATATATTCAAACATTGAAGAGTTTAATGACTAAACACAACAGATAGCATCCAAAATCCTACCCGATTCTATCAAACATCGTAATTCGTAATGAAACCCACAGAGGATAAATCGTCTGTACACGTAGTGTTGTAACCAGTGACAGATTTCAGGAGGGGCTATCGAGGCAATCGCCCCTCCCAAACGTCAGACAAACGCCGATGTTTTTTCAAATAAATTATGAAATTTAAAAAATCATTAGGCTTTGACCTTGCTCTCCCTCCCTCAGTTTATCCGCTGTAACGTTTCTTGTCTTTAATTAGAGATTAGACTGGTTACAACACATTAAACTTTATTTAAAAGATAAATTGGAAAATTATTTACATGTTAAGATTTATTACAGAGTACGAGTGCACAGCATTATTATGGATCAAATCTGCCACGGAACCATAAGGCTCGTCAAATCGTAGTATATTAAAGAGCGACCGCTTCCTTCCGATGTTCGTCTCCTCTTATTTAAAGGAGGTAAGCCCCACTATCATAAGCAAGCATTAGAGGTAGCCTCAAACTTTATTAAGACGTACGAAAATCCTTCTCGAGATGTTGCTAATCAAGTATGTACTTATCACCAATAATTAATCGATTGGAATCGAAAAATTATGCTATCAATTATTGAAACAGTTCAGCTGTATGACAGGCAAAACCTAGCTTTGCATGGTCACCGAGATGATGGTAACATTGTACTTTCATTGGCATCAACGGCGAATGAAGGAAATTTTCGTGCTTTGTTGCGGTTCAGAATATTTGATGGAGACGAAGTCCTTCGTAAACATTTAGAGTCTTCTAAAACTCAGTTCATAAGCAAAACCATTCAAAATGACAATTCAATGTTTTGACATGGAAATCCATTCTCATCGTTGCACAAGTTCGTGAAACAGGTGTCTATAGCACATTGTTTGATGAAACTACAGATGTTTCCATACTTCTCAATTGACATTTGTTCTAAGATGTGACTAGTGAAGCAAGAAGAATGAAAGTTCATAAAAATTTCTTGACGCTTTTAGATGTTTGCTGTTTTTCCAAAATCAAATAGTAGCACTCCCAAACCCAGGTGCAGAATTATGTTTACGTTCTTTAACACAACTCCAAGCAACGGCAATTGTTCTGCAGGCATTTTGTCCAAAATTTGAAAACCAGTAAAATCAAAAACAGACGTAAAACACAATTATCGGCTAAATATGTATTACAAATTTTTACATAAAACTTAATAACTTTATTTAAAACCAAGGCATACTTTTAGAATTTTCAATTCTGTCGATAACTTTTGAAGTTGAATATTTTGTCATTGACATAGATGTCTTACTTATAAAGTGTTTGTGGTAATTTGGGTGGTGTAGGGAGGTTGTTTCGTAGCTGGAAAAAAAGGTGTCAAGGAGCGCGCATTGCACTGCGGAACACATCGTAACTTATCTCTCTACTATATTAAAAAAAGTTGCCGCTGTCGCAGGATTGAAAATTGAGTTTTTTAGCTCGATTCTTAGACGGTTTCCCGAGATAGTATGATCAGAAAATCACGTAATTAACATGGTTTGTTGTTCATCGTGTTCCTTGGACAATTTTGAAGATTATTTCCGTTGCGAATATTTGTTTAGGGTTTATTAAGTGTCAAAATTGAAAAAGCGAAATTTCTAACGCCGAGTGAGCAAAAGACGTAGAAATTTTCAGTCTTCAGTTGTGATTTTTTGCTTAGAGTACCTCTTGTCGTAAATTTTTGCAGCTCGTCGAGTTCTTAGAAATTTCAATTTGGTTTCTGATAATATTTTTTTGAAATTCGGGAAAAATCGGGACAATTTCGTTATTTTATTTTTGTTTAAACTATCATATCTATAGGGTCAGGCGGGGTAATTGTAAACAAGCTATACAAACGCCCACGTGGGATTCCGAGAAACTAAAAAGTTGTGAAATATGAAAGCTGGCAACCCTGAGGATGCAATATGGTGATCCCGTATTTCTTTGAACCACATTATGTTTAGTTGAAAAATTTATGGTTGAAAAGTTGGCGTTTTAAAGTTTTTGTGTGCTGCATTTTCTGCTGCCCTCCATAATACTATATTGAAAGGTTATGTCAGTTATGTTTCTATCGAACAGAAAATCATTGACTTTTGCTTCTGGGAACTTTAATACACCTACAGTTGAATGTTTACAATTACCCCATATTTTTCAAGAGACGTGGTAAATGTAAACATAACTTTGCCAATAGTTTCGTTCAATTTGGATGGAAAATCAATATGTTTTCCCGTATAATTTTGTATTTAATCGTATTTAGTAAGTTTGAATTGCATTTTATTTCAATTTTCGTGTTCTTGGGGAGCAGGAAGACTGATTTACTAAAACTTCACCATACCACGTTTGAAGAAAGCAGAAGAGAAAAATAACAAAATTAAGCCTAGTGAGAAGGTAGTGAAAGAGCCAGAAAGTAAGCAAGAAACCAAGAAAGAAGCAAATGGAAAGGAAAGCAGAACTCGAGGACAGCGAGGATGAGGAACTATTGAAAGAATTGACTAACATTGACGGTGAAGAGTGAAGTTCTCCAAACATTCATGCAAAATATAGAAAACTAGCTCGTAAGAGAAGTTAAATATTTGGGAGCCATTCATAGAAGACATTGAAAAGACTGCGTTTTTACTTGTAGATGTTGAGGGGGGAAGAGAATGAAAACCCATTTTTCGTATGTATGAACGTTGGGTGTTGTTTCAGAAGAGGATTTTGAGATCACCGGACTCAAATGCATCAATTATGCATATACTAAATTCGCTGTGATTCAAAAAGACTAATTCTGTGTTACCAAAGACCATGCCAAAGCAATTTTACCTACTCCAACCTGTAGCAAAGAAATTTTTCAATTTGAGGGCACTATTAATATGTAAAAAATGTTATGTGTGTTTGTTTTTGTACCTAAGATTGTATTTTTCAATTTTTATTTTTATTTTTTATTTTTGTGTTTGTAGTTTTCTGTTCATTATACACTAAATACATTCTTTATTCAGTAAATGTTTGAATCATTTATTCTTATGTATTCCTGGAAGTTCACCTCATGATCAATGCAACTTTCAAGTGTCACTATACTTTTTTGGGGGAAGAAGTAGGAGTATTTGGTAAATGTAAAGATCAAAACGGGGTTACTGTAAACATGGTATTAGAAGGGTAAAAATACCATTGGAGTTCCTTCTACTGCCATGACTACTGCTCATACTGTCACTTGTTCAATATCACGAGGAAAAAATCGTTGTTTACAATTACCCCTACTTTCAGGGGTAATTCTAAACACGCGGGGTAATTGTAAACAGCCAAGTACGGTATTAAATTTCTTTTCTGGAATCTTCGTACTAATTAAATATCAAAGTAGAATAGTGACAAGCTAGTTTAGTAGGGTAAACAATGTTTAATTACTTCATCAAGAGTTTGAAAATAGGGATTGAAAGTGAACATACACATTTTGTTTACAATTACCTCGCCTTACCCTACCTTATTACTATTAGTTTTTAAATTTGAAAAAATCGCAGTATACCTTAGAATGCACTCTTTCTTACAGTACAATTATTTTTCAGATTGGTTGATAAATAAATTCGATGCGATCAAAAGTTGGTCATACAAATCTCGTACTCATTAGATCGCGGAGCGATACGCGTTCATTCTTATTCACAGAAATTAAGGTTACATTTTCTGACAAACAGGTTTGCCAGATACCCTTGAAACTCACTGTGACGTCATGCTCGTTGTTTGCTCGATTACGGTTTGCAGACGGTTTGCCGATTAAGTACAGATCAGAATATTACGAGATTAACATGGTTCATTTAAAATTGTACAGGGAACAAGATGGAGATTGTTTTTTACTGATCCGGCTATTAGTTTAGGGTGCATTAAGGGTTAAAGTTTAAAAAAAAGCGAAATCACTTGGGACAGAGTGTTGGTTTGCGAAGCAAACCAAATGGGATTGTGCAATCAACGGGAGTTCGTGAGCGTTATTAAGCAGGGGTGAAGCCCTCGCTGTGACGTCATGGACCGGAAAGTCAAATCAGGATTATACGAATTATTAAGATAGTTTCGCGGTCGCAGGAGATTGACTCTGCGAAAGGAGTGTTGGTTTGTGAATCAAACCAAATGGGATTGGCGATCGTAGGCAAGCAGGGGGCAGAACCCCCTAGTGATTAAAAAAATCGGCCAAAATTTTGTTAAAATTAAGGAAAAATTGTTTTACAAAGACTTTGTTCTGCGACGTATGTCGCAGTTTTAAGCACTTTCTGCTCCCAAAGAAGCCCCCGACTGTAACAACTTCGGCTGAATTAAAAGCGAACTGGAGTTGGCGATTGGTCACAAAGTTGTAAAGATAGTTGAGGATTTGGAACTGGATTCTTCCAGAATGGTTAGTATTGGTACAGGTAGTGTGATGACATCTAATCGTTGCGATGCAGTAAAGGAAGTTAAAAAAGTTGTTGTAAATGCAATCCACTGTCCATGTGTTTCAGCCACTGACTAAATTTGACTCTATCCAAATCTTCGACCGTTTCAAGCGTGCGTAATTCTGTTGGCATGATCAAACAAATTGTGAGTTTTTTCACGGGTTCACGTTTTTTTCACGGGAAAGAAGTAGCGTCTTGAAAAACATTGGGGAACAACCTTCTGGACTTCCCAAAACTCGATGAGTCGAAAAACACTATGGTGTTATAATATTCAAAGCAGATCTCATTAAGATCGTGAATGCGTTAGAGGAGATATCAACTTGTAGAACGACCCAAATTCTGCACCCAAAGCAAAAACTAATTTATTCATTGTGCACTTCATAATTTATTTTTGCCCTAGTCTCTCAAAAGTCTTAAACGCAACATGTTTTAAGTCATCAACATATGTTTTTACAAACAGAATGTTTGGACCTTAAGAAAGCTCAAGATGCTGTCTCTGATGCGATCACGCTAATAAGTGAATTTAGAAAAATGTGGAATCCTATTTCGGGAATATATGCAGAGAGGTTGAGGGAATGCGTACTGTTGTACGCTATGTTCATAGATCAAATGCTCCTGCCATAACTCCTGAAAATTATTATGGAATAAATGTTTACTTTCCTTTGTTAAACTCCGTAAAAGAAGACTTAAAAGACCTACTTGCACAGGAATATCTGAATGACTTATGTTTACAAGATTTAGTGCCATCGACTCTTCGCATCTTAGACAGAGCTAAGTAAGAAGTATCACAAAATAGCCGAATTAGGAGAAGAAATGAGCAGTACAAACTTCAAGTAGATGTGATTAACTGGAGAAGCAAATGGATACGAGGAAATACCAATACCGGCAAAGTACCTTTGTCTGCTTTTGAAGCACTACAAAACTGTGATCCTGCAGTGTACCATGAGATTTACGTATTATTGAAAGTTCTTGTAACATTACCAATTACTGTAGCAACTGCCAAGCGTAGCTTATCTGCACTAAAACGATTGAAGACATGGCCATGAAACACAATTAGAGAAGATCAACTAGTGGGTTTGGCTTTGTTGCATGTACATTTTTATAATGCAATTTCACCAGTAACAATTTTAGATCGATTTGATAAGGAAAAATCAAGACAAGTTGATATTATAATGATAATAATTTTTTAGTGAAGTCTTAGATAGTCTTAATATAAATGTGTTTCTTTAGTTCTTATTCAGTATTAGCCTTTTCACATGGAAATCTTACTTGTGAATACTTTTGTGTTTAATACAGAATATAATTTAGTTTACTTTTTCGACATCAACAATAAGTTTTTTTTTTCCTAAAGTAGTTTTTTTTCCTTGTTTTGATTTAGTCTAAAAAATGATAGGCCTAAACATAAGCTGCAAAGAACTTCTGTAAGCTTATGAATTTGTTCTAGTTATTTCAAAAATATCCGTATATAGGAAACCGTAAAGAAAATCATAAGTGATCAAACCTCGGAGCACATTTCGATCTATAGATCGCCCCCCTCCCAAACAAAGGGCCAAAATCCGCCACAGGTTCTAACACGTTTAAAATCCAGAGGATGGTACAGTTTCTTGGAGGCATTTCACGGTAGCTGGATTCTTAATTAGAAGTGGGATACAGGGGTGCAAACTTGGAGAAATTATTGGGGAAGTAAAAAACACCACTTGCTTCCAAGATAAAAAGGGTGTAAAGAACTACTTCTGTTTACATATGTAATTACTGATAGTTTTGGTATAACGTCCTTATATGCATTTAGTTTGGGATCCTGGACCCTACCATAAGATGTTTTCAAGGGTCCCAGGGAATGGTCAGTCTCCTAGAGTATGCTTGGTGGACAGGTGGACCAAAAGTCACAAAGAGGTTTCAATATTTAGTAACTGACTTTTTGTTTAACAATTACAAGCAGAATCTTATGCAGTATCTATAAGAAATAAACTTGAACTACGTGTGAACAACTAAATTTTTTAAATGCTCACTTTCTGCTTCACACAATTGTGCCCTATTCAAACCGTTTTTCATGACACTTAGCGTTTCAGTTCCCAACGTTCTGATTTCAGCTCAAATATTTTTTTGGAGTGTCCAAGTCATGTTAACATACTGTTTTTGAGGTAGCCCAATAAGAAGAAATCACAAGTTGTCAGATGTGAAGAAAGCGTTCCTTACCAAGCATGAACTTCGGGTTCATGGAAGGTCACTTACTGAACCTCGTTTCTCAAAATGACCCAACATCTATTCATTGATTTGCTTGGAGAATCTTTCATACCATAATGGCGATGATATGCTTGTTGAATCAGAATTATTGATTTGGTTAGATAGTAAATTATCACAATTTATGTTGCTGTTTGGTCCTGAATTTTTCAACCTTTATCCCACTAGATTTTTAAAAAGTATCTTAAGAAATTAATAAAAAGGTAATAAATCATGTTTCAGACCATTTCGTGACTACTAGCCCATCTTGTATTTACCTTTCCAGTTTGTAGGAAATACGAGATATTTAGGACCCTTGGCATCCCATGTTGAATGAAAAAAACAAGACCAACAAATATTTCTTTTTGCTCTATGAAAAGCAGGCAAAGGCTGAATTTTATACATATGTATCGAGTTCATACATGCTAGTGTTTTCGTTAATTTTGAGTCTTCCCCATAGATAGGTTGCAAAGGCTTGAACTGATAGCCTTTCCAGACGGAATTTGCTATTTTTGAAAGGAAACAGCACCTATTTAACATTTGTTTCCAGAAAAATAAAAACAAGTACTGTGTCCCTCGCTTATCTAATAAACCCTCAAGAGGAAAATCATTAGAGCTATTTTCATTTGAACATGGGAAACTCATTTAGATTTTAGTGTTTGTGTCGCAGACGTGAGAGGTGTTCACCTTAATACCGCAGCTACTTATGTATTTGTATTAAGAATATTTTGCATCTTATTCACCTGCAACAAGTTGAGTTACAAAATGACCTTGAAATAAAAATTTAATTTTTGTAAGATTTATATCTCTACTATTATAAAAGGTATTGTTTGTCTGCGTACGCGCGTGCGCGTGTGTGTGGACTGTCCTGACGAATCTATGACACTTACAATAATGGAATTTTTTACACAGGTAGTCCGAATGTTATGCTATTTTTCTATCGCGCCCGAATTTTAAAATTCATTTAAACACTTTAAAAACATTTAAAAATGAATTTAATGGAAATTTAATTATTATTGTTTTTTGGAATGGCAAATGCATAAAAGATCATAGATTTTAAATTTATTTTTCCGCTGCCGTTTGATTTTGCAAAGGAACAATTTGTCAGCAAATAAAAAATAAAAAAAAAGTTTTAACTTTAGTTATGTAGTTTTTTCCTATCTCCTAGATCGTTAAAGATAGAGTAAAAATTTTAACGGATTTGAAATCTGTGGAAAATTTCACATTAGATCGATACCTAAAAATATGATTTTCTTTTTATATTTTAGCAAGAAATTGTGACGTCACGCCAACCTTCGCGTTCGATAAATCAACAGATTGCAATTCCTCTGCTCATACGATTTCAGCGAAGGAAAGCAAACAAAATTTTGACTGGCATTGTTTAGATCTTTTTTGTAAAATCGGGATCGTTAAAGATGGACTAAAAATTTTAACGGATTTGAAATCTGCGGAAATTTTATACCATATAGATACTTTATACATTTGATTTCTTTTAATAAATAATTTTCAATTAAATATTTATACTTTCATAAGAGATTGTGACGTCACGCCAAAAGTGATGTCGTACAATTTGCCTTTCACTCTTTTTGAAATATAAGAGAAACTTTTATTAACTCATTACTTATAACCTTTTTACTCTCAAGCAAATCAGCTATTTAGTCCAATACTTCTTTATTCTGTGGATTTTATATTTCTTATTCTTGTATCTATTTTATTTGAAAAGATAGCAGATCAGCAGTTGTTTCATCTTTAAGATTGTTTGCAAATAGCATTAATCATACAATAAAACTGCTAACTACGAGTCATTGTCTAGGAAAAAACTTGGCCAGAACAGTATCTATCAGATCTCAAATTAAAATTAATTCTTAAACTAAAGTAGTAAACAGATATAAATTGCAACAAAATATTTAAAGCATAATTAAAATGAGTTTCTATAAAAAGATGAAACTTATTTACTATTCTTTTAATTTGATGTAAAATTATAACACCTACAATAAAACCTTAAAATTATACTATCTGAAAAATGTCATTACTCACCTTTACAATTTCATTCATGGTGAAAGACAGACTAGTTGTGCCATTTTAAATATTATATGTATAATTTTAACAAACGTGAATTTTTTTTATGTATGATATCATTGGAGTAGACCTTTCTCAAAAATATGTATCAAACTACATTTATTATTAACATTTTTCATACCGTTAAATAATAACTAAATAACCTCGAAATTCATCTCAACTTGCCCAGTACAAATTTAAACAAATTTTGTAAGAATAGCAATGCAATGAGTTTTTTCTAATTAAGCATGATACATTTATTTACTTACAAAGTAATAAAATAATTAAACCCTGTTTCAAACTATCATTAAAGACAATAATATAAAACATTTCAAAGGTTGCTTTTAAAGTTATATCAAACAAAAAATAATTGTATTTTAAAAACTATGCATCATCACATCATCCTGAAAAATCAACTTGTTCATTTACTAAAGAGGACAGGTGCTGAAACCCAAGCTGAAAGAAATTCTATATTATGTTTGATTTCATCTCAGTAAGCATTTAAACAACACACATAGAAAAAAAAAATTTATTTTCACACTTTCGATCAGGGTTATATCATACACTTTCCATGAAACCAATTGGTTTAAACCAAATAACAAGTGGTAATTAATATCAATTAATCATAATCTTTTCATAAAATAAAAAGACTTAATTACATTAGAATATCAACCAGTTGACATTGACAATCAGCTAATTTATTTTACTTTAATTAATTTTAGCATATATTTCATAATAATAACCAATTTGAATTATTTTTGCTGCTTTGTTTTTCTAAAAAGAATCCTGTTTTTAAACCAAAAATACCTGGTATAAACCAAAAAAAAAAAAATCCAACCCTGCTTTCCATCTTATTATTCCCGATCAAATCTACTCTAATTTTGATTGCAAGAGTAGATTTGATCTGACAGAGACAAGCTTAGACACTCTTTCATTACCCAACCTGTTTCGGGTTGCAGAGTGAGTATGAGAAAACGCAGAAAAGATTCTCTCACAAGTAGCTGAAGAAGGTGGGATTGAAAATAACCGCAAGGCAAGAGAACATAAACTTCGACCCTTAAAAAAACCCTTCCACCATACTTGAGGCGGTAACAATTTTGCACTTTGCCAAACAGAAACATTTTTATATGCCCCATACTGTGCTTTAAAATGAGCAAAATCTGTCATGATGCTGGAAGTTAATTCCGCCATTGCTAGATTTGATATAAAATCCAAACCGGATGTAAAACTGTCATCAGCCAAATCCTTATCAAAGTAACGAGGATCTAGAATATATCCTGCATAATGAATTGGCATACAAATCATTTCACGGCGTGTTTCAACTAAATTTTTAACTGCTTCTTCCTCTTCTGTCTGTAAAGGAGTTAAAACAAGCGACTCCAGAGATTCTTTTACATTTAAAAAGACATAAGGGACATCAGACAATGTGGCAGAGTCGGACTCAATAAGCTTGATTCCATCACAAATAGGCCTTATCATATTTACAAGACTATGAATACTCATCCAGAACAAATCGTTATCAAGAACTAATTGCCTAATATTCTTGTCAACATCTAGTTCTTCAATAAGCACAGTCTCTTGAAGAGATTCTTTCCCATTTAGAAGACTCTCAAACATAATCAAGGTACTACACCACGTTGTCTCTGCTGGGAGTTTAAGCGTAGATGCAGCTGAACCTTTTTTAGCTTTTTGCTTGGAAGTAAAAACAGCTGATAATGCCTGCTTGTTTTTAAAGTGTTTGACCACTTCTTTGGCATTTGAAATAATAACTTGAAAAGTTCGAACCTTGTAGATGTCATTTAGTAACAAATTTAAGCCATGAGCAGCACAACCAACAGTACATATTTGCGGGTAATGTTCTTGGACCAGAACCCATGCTGCTTTCATGTTACTGGCATTATCAGTTACCAGTGCTACTATTTTCTGAGGTCCAATCTCTTTTATAACATTGATTATTTCCTGGCTAATGTATGAAGCTGTGTGTCGGTTAGCCTTAGTTTCAGTAGATTTGAAAAACAGAGGTTCAGGCGTTGTTACAATGTAGGATATAATTCCTTCGTTTCTAATGTTGCTCCAGCCATCGGTAATAATAGAAACGAATTCAGCACTTCTTATTTTTTCTTTAACACATTCAGTTACTTCATCATACTCCTTATCTAAGAGCCTGTTACTTAGATCATAACGACTTGGAACATTGAATGATGGCCTGATCTGTTTGAAGAACTGTTGCCAATAACTGTTCTCTATAAATGATAGAGGCAAATTGGACGAATATACTGCCTTGGCGAAAGATGACTCCAATTTCTCCGACTCAACTTTGGTCATTGTGTCAAAGAATGACCTAAGAATAGGTTTCCTTAAGGGTGATTCAACCACTGAAAAAGCAGGAGAAGCTAGAGAATCTGTTGTAGGAAGAGTAGTGCTGATTTCTCTTGGTTGGTCTTGATCCCAAACACTCCCTTGTTCAAGAATTAGTTCTTGGTTTCCCATATGTGATGACTCACCATCAATGTTTGAAAAAACAGGTACGGATAGAACTATGGGCTTTTGTTTACAAGTTTCCAAATGTTTAGACATCTTAGTTGCATTTGGGACTGAATACTTAGTTCCACAGTACTTGCACTTGGTCCTTCTTTTATTACCTTCACGGTATTCTATAAAATGCATCCACACGTCAGATAATGGTCGAACCATGATGTCTGAAAAAAAAATAATGCAATTACATTTATTATGATTGTAATAGTAACATAACTATTTTGAAAAGCTACTGTAATGTGAAAGTCACAAGATAACTTATGGTTCCTTCCCATAGTTATAAGTGTTTTCTCTTAAGTAAACTATAGTAGAGGAATCAGTACAACTTTAGTATAGGTACCCACTGGCAACATTTCTGATTTGGCGATTTTTTACAATGTGTAATTCGGAGAAAATCTGAATCTGGTAACTTAGAAAGTTGAAGAATATAATTACAAAACACTCGTCAAACTGAAATGTTGCGAATACCTATAATAAAGCTGTTCAGAGGAATCAAACTGCTATTAAGACAGAATGCTTTAATTTCTACAAATGTTCATTTAAAGCTCTTATTACAAATGGTTCACAACAATAACAAACTTAAAAATCGCTAAAAATATGTTTGCATGAATGAACAATTTTGAATCGAGTCATGATCTCAAATGAATTGATTTTTTCATTCATGATTTAGATCATATATTTTAAATTTAAATGCTTACTGAAAATCTTTGTCATTCTTAATATAGTCAAATGATAATTTTAATCCAAATAAAATAAACAGGCAATTTTAAATAGCTCTGGTGCTATGAATCTTTTTTGTTTCCCTTTGAAATAAATAAAATTTATTTTGCTGCACTGAAAACTTATTGTTAATGCTCCTAATGTTTGTTTTATTTTCGGCTCAATATGTAGTTTACTTTTTAAAACATTGCAAATCATACGATGAAGTAATTTTATTTCTTGAGAGATTTCAAGCCAAAGGAATTCCTCTGGATTTAAAAATGCAAACAATCAAAAGAAATGCATGATCAGCAACTAATTTTGCTACTTATTGAGTTTATATTTAGATTGTGTGAATTTGTAAACTCTACTTTAGAATGTTTTTAGACGACCTCATTCGTTTGACAACTGCACTCAAAGTTGAACAGATATTACTAAAACAAAATTTTATTTATAACAATGGATCTTTTAATTAGTGAAACAGTAACTGTAGATGCATAGATATTATAGATTCCCTAATAATTTAACCATAGTACACAAGATGGCTAGTAATTGTCAATTTCAAAATTAAAAATTTTCCCCATGTTTTTCTGAGAAAAAAATTAGTTTGCAAATTAGCTCAAATGAACATCAAATTTAAAAATTGCTAAATTTCCCGTCTAAATGTAATTGCTTTTATGAGAAAAAATTCTTTCTTCTAAAAAAACATTTAGCAAATTAGCAAAGAGGATATCAAAATGAAAAATTGCTAAATTTCCTGTCTAAGTGTAATTTTATTTTTGCAAGTCGAAAAGTGTAATCAAAAATTGATATTTTAAACATGACCAAACACTAGTAATTTAAAGTTCTTTCTTTAAATTATTTAGATTATTTCAGGAGCTTTATAATATATCGCTTACTTCTGTTTCTGGCTTAAACCGAAATCCAAGTCATAGAATTAAAATTATACAAAAAAAGTACGAGGATATATGAAAAATACTTCAAATCACTTACCTTTTGCAACAACCAACAGAGTAATCAAAATTTTTGTGGAAGAAAAACTCTAAAATCGTGGAAACGTGCTTTAATATTTGAAAACAGTGGAATGTAAATCAGGAGTTGAGTTGTTCTTTTCTGAAAACTTCCGGGAATATTCAAAATTGAAATCCCAAAAAACCGGGTTTATTCCCGGGAATAAACCCGGTTTTTTCCAGCCTTTACATCTCTAAACATGTGAATTGGACTGTGTCTGATTGGGCTGACGTTATGTTCACGGATGAGTCGAGATTTGCCTTGGAGTCAGATGACAAACGTGTAAGGGTCTGGAGAGAACAAGGCACACGCAATCGGCTCAGAACATTATCGAGAATCACGCATTCCGAGGTGGAAGCATTATGGTGTGGGCCGCGATTTCGATGGGATATCGCACATATCTTCACATCTATTAGTAGGAGAGCTGATGACGAATTTTGGGAAGGTACTTTAGGCACTATGAAATTGTAAAATAATAGAAATTCAATGTTAGTTGAATAGGGAATCGAAGGTCGGAACGTCGTTTGCGGTTATTTCGCTACTGCGCAGCATAGGATATTTGCATAAATTCATACCAGCGAGTATCCCTTAGGCACTTAGAAATTTTTTTAATCTCTTAATTTAGCATTCATAGAATGCAGAAATAAAACTCCCAGACTGTTTGGACGGTTTTAAAGTACAACCCGACTGCCCCGAACTTGTATTATAATGAACGTAAAAATATTCTTTAGGCACTCTGAAATTTTTATAGCATGTTTATTAATTACTATTGAAAATATGTGCAAAAAGCCAGACGAATACGGCGGTTTTAAATAACAACCCGACGCAAATACAGATTTTACATAAGTATCGGCAACTGCCGGGGAACTGGCTACCCTAGAAGGCAGTACCTTGGCTCGATGGTCTGCGCTTGATTGCGGAGGAACCACGTGACTCGAGTTTCATGTGCAGCTCGAGCTACTTAGCCCGGTGCACACATCCGGTTTTTCAACGTGCGGCGCCGCTACCGCAACGCAAATGCGGTCTGAGATACATTAGATCCAATGAAGCAGTGCACACATGCCTCCAGCGCCGCTGGGGCGACGCACGTCCTACTTGCGGGAAATGTGTACCGCAGTTCCCCACGGCGCAGCACAGGAGTCTCCGTTCTGAATTAGCTTGTTTTCATAAACAAGTGGAAAATAAATAATAATTTATAAATGGTTGTATCCAGTAACGTCTATTTTGTTACAAAATAAACTTTTTTTTACACCAAGTAAGCGAAATAAATACTTTTCTACGATAGAATATTTATCGCAAAAGGCGCTAAATGAATTCGTGCGTCATTTCACGGTTATGTGTGCATAGTTGGGCTACGTTACCGCAGTGGCACCGCACGTTGAAAAACCGGATGTGTGCACCGGGCCTTATAAAGCATTTTGGATTAGTTAATTTTTTTTCACGCAAATGTGACCACGCTGAAAATTATTTTGAGATCATTCTAATTTTTTTAAAGGTGTAGCGACCGCTACCGAGACTAGTTCCCGGTTCGCAGGAAACCAGGTAAAGCTGTAGGACCTGGGAGCAAAAAGCTCCACCGCTAAAAAGAAGGAAGAAGAAACGAAAAGGAGTCGGACAATTCCATGGAGATGACGCCTTGTGGTGTTTACGTTATTTTGATATTGGTAAAAGTTATCCTGCATATATTCCAGTCTTTAAGTAAATAAATTATGTTTTTTTAAAGTCGATTGGTCTGATCTAAAAGAGTTAAAGTGGTGACCTGACGAAGCACGCAACCGAACTGGCCAGCAAACTTAATACGGCTACTTAGGCTTAGGCAGCATCGCAGAACTCTCGTACGGACTCGACAATTTAAAATGACTTCAGAATACGACTCCGAGCAAGGAACAATCGCAAGGGTTGCTGTTAAAGCACCGCCCTTTTGGAGAGCAAAACCGGAGATATGGTTCAGACAAATGGACAGCCAATTTGTTTTGGCGAATGTGACTTTAGAGTCTACGAAGTTCCACTACGTCGTATCTGCTTTGCAACCAGAGGAGCTCGACGTGGTGGGAGATATAATCCTCAATCCACCGGAAGAGAAACCGTACACAGCAATCAAGAATCGGCTATGCTCCCAGTTAGCCGATTCAGAAGAGAAAAAACTGCAGGACCTAATTACCGGTTTGCAACTTGGTGACAAGAAACCATCGCGCCTCTTATTGGAGATGAGGAGCAAGGCATGTGCGCCTATAAATGACAGTCTGCTTAAATCTCTGTTTTTACAGCGTTTACCTACTAACGTCCGGCAGATATTGGCAATTTCCGACAAGCCTTTAGAGGAACTTGCACAGATGGCTGACGGAATCATGGCTGCTGCAGATAACGGTATCTCAGTTCATGAAATAAAAACTGATGATAACCAAGCAATTTTGATGGAGATTTCAGCGCGACTTGCACGCCTCGAAACACGCTCTCGAGCACAATCAAGAGGCCCACAACAACGTTATGACAGTCGCCGTTCAGACATTCCGCAATCCGAAAATTCGGAGCACTGCTGGTATCATCGGCGGTTCAAGGAACGTGCCACTAAGTGCACCCAACCATGCACATTTCAAGCGGAAAACCAGTAGGGCCTTCACTCGACGCCCCGGGTGACGGCAAGGCCGAGATCCATCGCTTGTATCTCACAGACAGGTCAACTGCTGCAAAATATCTTATTGACACAGGAGCTGATGTTTCCGTGATTCCGCGTACAGCTGTAGAGCAGGGACTTCCTCCTGCCAAATTACAACTGTTTGCCGCCAATGGAACAACCATCCCCACATTCGGACAAAGACTGCTGAAGCTTGACCTGGGTTTACGCAGAGTTTTTCACTGGCCATTTATAATTGCCTCGATTCCTCAACCCATCATTGGTGCTGACTTCTTGCGACATTTTGGGTTGCTGGTGGATATCCGACAAGAACGTTTGGTCGACCCTCTAACTCAACTACATTCGAAAGGAACAGTGACTGCCAAAGATACTTGCATCAAATCAGTCAGTGGGAATACAGCATTCCATCGTTTGCTTGCTCAATTTCCAGCCCTGACAGAAGCTCACACAATCACAAGGCATGTCAAACACAACATCAAGCACTGCATAAAAACGACTGGACAACCAGTTTTTTCAAGACCTCGAAGGCTGCCTCCTGATAAACTCAAAGCAGCCAAACAAGAATTTGAGTATCTGGTCGCAACTGGAGTCTGCAGGCCATCCCAAAGTTGCTGGGCATCTCCACTACATATGGTAATAAAAAGCAATGGAGATTGGCGCCCCTGTGGAGACTATAGAAGGGTTAACGGTGTAACCATTCCCGACCGATATCCGGTACCACACATCCAGGACTGTCTCCAAGTATTCGAGGGAAAGCAGGTGTTCTCAACCATTGACTTGACTAAAGCATACAACCAAATTCCGATGTCTGAGGAAGATATTCCAAAAACAGCTGTTACAACACCATTTGGACTTTTCGAGTTTTTATTCATGCCATATGGACTGTCAAATGCTGCTGCTACATTTCAGCGATTTATTCACCAATGCCTAAGAGGCCTGGATTTTTGTGTTCCTTACTTCGATGATGTTCTGGTAGCATCAGAAGATGAGACCGAACATTTACAACATCTTAAGCAAGTTTTCCAACGCTTTGAAGAATGGGGTGTGGTCCTCAATGCATCTAAGTGTATACTAGGCAAGCCATCTGTCAAGTTTTTGGGTCACATGATAACTCCAGAGGGCATTATCCCTCTCCCAGAAAAGGTTTCCTCCATTATCAACTTTCCTAAACCTGAAACTGTTAAGGAGCTCCGTCGGTTTCTGGCAATGAGTAATTTTTACAGACGCTTTGTACCTCAGGCTGCAAAAACACAAGCAACGCTCAATGCATATCTGACAGGTGCAAAGAAAAATGACAAGATGCCCATTGTCTGGACAGAAGAGGCCACAACTGCTTTTGAAAAATGTAAGAGGGACCTAGCGGATGCCACCATCTTGTACCATCCCTCCACTACTGCTCCACTGGCCATAGCAGTTGATGCATCAGACACGGCTATGGGGGCTGCCTTACATCAGCAAGTGACCAAAGGATGGCAACCTCTTGCTTTTTACTCTAAAAAGCTGACCCCTGCCCAGCAAAAGTACAGCGCTTATGACAGGGAGTTGCTTGCTGCTTACATGGGCATCAGGCATTTTCGACACATGGTGGAAGGCCGTTCTTTCACTTTATTTACAGACCATAAACCACTGACATTTGCATTTCGTCAGAAAGAGGACAAATGTTCCCCTAGACAAACCAGACAATTAGACTTTATAGGTCAGTTTACTACAGATATTCGCTATCTAAAAGGGGTAAACAACGTGGTAGCTGATGCACTGTCCAGGGTACACATTTCTACCATCAGTACACCTTCAACTATCAATTTCCAGCATATGGCTCTGGAGCAACTAGATGATGCAGAGCTGCAAGACGTCCTGTCGTCAACAACTACTTCACTCGTGCTACAACCACTCCCTGTTGGCGAACCAGCTGTCACGCTACAATGTGATGTATCCACTGGACGCATTCGCCCATTTGTGCCAGAGTCGTATCGTAGGGTAGTATTCAATGCCCTTCACTCACTATCACACCCTGGAGTTCAGGCCTCAATCAAGCTGGTCAGTGAAAGATACGTGTGGCCTTCCATGAGATCAGATGTGACATCTTGGGCTCGGGCATGTCTACAGTGTCAACAGTCTAAGGTGTCGCGCCATACAAGAAGCCAGATTGGTAGTTTCGTTCCCCCCAGCTCTAGATTTGAACATGTGCACATTGACCTGGTTGGGCCACTCCCTCCATCACAGGGTTTTCGATACTGCCTTACCTGTGTAGATCGTTTTTCAAAGTGGCCAGAGGCTTTTCCTCTGGTAGATATATCTGCACATTCTGTGGCAACAGCTTTCTACTCTGGTTGGGTCTCCAGATTTGGATCCCCAATGCGGTTGACTACCGACCAGGGCACACAGTTTGAATCGTCTCTGTTCAATGCTCTAACCGATTTTTTGGGCACCGCTAGACAACACACCACCGCATATCACCCAGCTGCAAATGGCCAGGTAGAGCGATTTCATAGACAATTGAAATCTGCGATTATGGCCCATGGCAACATCCAGTGGACAACAGTACTGCCTACAATCCTCCTGGGGTTCAGGGCTACTTGGAAGGAGGATCTACAGGCAACAACAGCAGAAATGGTCTATGGAACACCTCTTCGCATCCCTGGAGAATTCCTATGCCCTGCTCCTGGCAGCCCAGATCCGGCCACTTTTGTAGGGAGACTTCGGGAAAGCATGCAGCGCCTCCTAGTTCCTGTGACCCAACCACATGGTCAACAGACTGTCTTTGTCAGCAAAGATTTGGGGAAATGCAGCCATGTATTTCTGCGAACTGATGCTGTTCGAAAAAGTTTACAGCCACCTTATACAGGGCCCTTTGAAGTCATTGAGCGCAGTGCCAAAACTTTCAAGATCTTGACGAGGGGAAAGCAAACAACTGTGAGCATTGATCGAGTAAAGCCAGCCTACATCACCCGAGACGATGCACAGAACTGGAGTACCCACATGCCAACCCCAACCCCAACATCTTCCTCTGAAGAAGGCATTGAACAACCGCATCTTGAAAGGACAACACGTTCAGGCCGGCGAGTTCGTGCGAACCCACGGTACAACTGATATCTCGCTGTCACTGGCGGGGGGCTACCTGTAGCGATCGCTACCGAGACTAGTTCCCGGTTCGCAGGAAACCAGGTAAAGCTGTAGGACCTGGGAGCAAAAAGCTCCACCGCTAAAAAGAAGGAAGAAGAAACGAAAAGGAGTCGGACAATTCCATGGAGATGACGCCTTGTGGTGTTTACGTTATTTTGATATTGGTAAAAGTTATCCTGCATATATTCCAGTCTTTAAGTAAATAAATTATGTTTTTTTAAAGTCGATTGGTCTGATCTAAAAGAGTTAAAAAGGTTTTTTAAATACGGTTTTGCTATTTTAACACTTTAAGCATTAATATATGCACATGTGTATATAACTATGTATATACATAGTAGTCCGAGAGCTGATGACGAATTTGGGGAAGGTATTTTAGGCACTGTGAAGTTGTAAAATAGTAGTAAATCAATGTTAGTTGAATAGGGAATCGAGAGTCAGGAACGGCGTTTGTGGTTATTTCGCTACTGCGCAGCATATGACATTTGCAATAAAGGAATCCCACCGAGTATCCTTTAGGCACTTAGAAATTTTTTTAATCTCTTATTTTAACATTCATAGAATCCAGAAATAAAACTCCCAGACTGTTTGGACGGTATTAAAGTATAACTCGACTGCCCCGAACTTGTATTATAATGAACGCAAAAAATATTCTTTAGGCACTCTGAAATTTTTATAGCATGTTTATTAATTATTATTGAAAATATGTGCAAAAAGCCAGACGAATACGACGGTTTTAAATAACTACCCGACGCAAATAAAGATTTTACATGAATGCGACAAAAAAGTCTTATGGGTAGATATGAGTACGAGAGAACGTTTATCGTCTGCGCTTGAAGTTGCCGGGGCTCTGGCTCGCTGAACATCTTGAAAGCTGTAAACTTGTTGTTTCATCACAGCTGAAAAATTTCTGTAACATCGAACATGGTACCCTTTTGTCGTTGTTGCATCTGATGGTAGAATCACTTTAGCAAATTTCAAGCCGGTTTTTTGGCGAATTTTTAAAATGTTTTTGCATTGTGCTAGTTTTTCTTCGTTAAAAATAATCACTTTATCATTATTGTTTTTTTTTTACAAATTACACAACTCAAAGTTTTTAGTTCCATTATAAATTAATGATATATAACATATAAAATACGTAGTCTCTATAAAAACAAATATTATCTCTATAATAATTGATTATTTCCATGTATACATAGTTATATACATGTTCATATGTTAATAACACAACTAGATTTTAAAAAACCTCAAAAAACAGTATGACAATGAACTCAAAATAATTTTCAGCGTGGTCACATTTTCGTGAAAAAAAATAAACTTCTCCAAAATGCTTTGCAAGCAGCCTGAGTTATACAATAAACTAGAGTTACGTGGTTACTCAGCAATCAATCACACACCTGCAAACCAGGGCCCTGGCAGCTGCCGGCATCCAGCTGAAACTTTTGTAAAATCTTTATTTGCGTCGGGTAGTCATTTAAATCCGTCGTATTCGTATGGCTTTTTGCACATATTTTCAATAATAATTAATAAACATGCTATAAAAATTTCAGAGTGACTAAAGAATATTTTTTACGTTTATTATAATACAAGTTCGGGGCAGTCGGGTTATACTTTAAAACCGTCCAAACAGTCTGAGAGTTTTATTTCTGGATTCTATGTGAATGCTAAAATAAGAGATTTAAAAAATTTCTAAGTGCCTAAAGGATACTCGGTGGGATTCATTTATTGCAAATGTCATATGCTGCGCAGTAGCGAAATAACCACAAACGCCGTTCCCGACTCCCGATTCCCTATTAAACTAACATTGATTTATTAATATTTTACAACTTCACAGTGCCTAAAATACCTTCCCCAAATTTGTCATCAGCTCTCGGACTACTATGTATATACACAGTTATATACACATGTACATATGAAATGACGCACGAATTCATTTCGCGCCATTTACGATAAATATTCTATCGTAGGAAACGTATTTATTTTGCTTACTTGGTGTAAAAAAAAGTTTATTTTGTAACAAAATAGACGTTACTGGATACAACCATTTATAAATTATTATTTATATTCCACTTGTTTATAAAAACAAGCTAATTCAGAACGGAGACTCCTATGCGGCTCCGTGGGGAACTGCGGTACACATTTCCCGCAAGTAGGACGTGCGTCGCCCCAGCGGCGCTGGAGGCATGTGTGCACTGCTTTATTGGATTTAATGTATCTCAGAACGCATTTGCGTTGCGGTAGCGGCGCCGCACGTTGAAAAACCGGATGTGTGCACCGGGCTAAGTAGCTCGAGCTGCACATCAAACTCGTCACGTGGTTCCTCCTCAAACAAGCGCAGACCGGCGAGCCAAGGTACTGCCTTCTAGGGTAGCCAGATCCCCGGCAGTTGCCGATACTTATGTAAAATCTTTATTTGCGTCGGGTTGTTATTTAAAACCGCCGTATTCGTCTGGCTTTTTGCACATATTTTCAATAGTAATTAATAAACATGCTATAAAAATTTCAGAGTGCCTAAAGAATATTTTTTGCTTTCATTATAATACAAGTTCGGGGCAGTCGGGTTGTAATTTAAAACCGTCCAAACAGTCTGGGAGTTTTATTTCTGCATTCTATGAATGCTAAATTAAGAGATTAAAAAAATTTCTAAGTGCCTAAAGGATACTCGCTGGGATGAATTTTTTGCAAATATCCTATGCTGCGCAGTAGCGAAATAACCGCAAACGGCGTTCCCGACCTTCGATTCCGTATTCAACTAACATTGAATTTCTATTATTTTACAATTTCATAGTGCCTAAAGTACCTTCCCAAAATTCGTCATCAGCTCTCGGACTATATAGACGGGTTTCTGTGACGGCTGTCCGGTATCGGTATGAAGTCCTAGAACCCACTGTGAGATTGTGACGGCTGTGCGGTATCGGGATGAAGTTCCTGCAACAGTTGGTCCTTCTTACGTTTTAATGGATGATAATGCGCGTACCCATAGAGCTGTCATCGTCGACGACTACCTGGAGAGTGAGGGGATTGCGCGTATGGTTTGGCCGGCGTACTCGCCCGACCTTAATCCCATTGAAAATATTTGGGATGCCCTCGGCCGTGCTGTGTCTGCACACGCTGTTAACTTTGTATGAGGATGAGGGGTGGTCACATACCCTATTAATGCCAGTTTTGTTTTTTGTTTTGGATGTAAACATAATTTTGTTAATGACTCCAATATTACTTCGTCTTATAATTTATGAAAATTCAATATTGTTTTCATCTTTGTATTTCATTGTTTATTTTGTTTCATGCATAAGCCTATTTGCTATTTTCCTGCCATATTTCGTGTTAATCAAAGCTGTACTTGTCGTTTTTTTCGCATTTTACCTTTCGTGCTTAATTTTTGGCAGTGTGTGTATGATGAGACATATCTTCCATTCATAGCAAAACCATTTCAGTTTTCTAGTAATTTCATTACATACAGCACATACATCAAGGCAGCAACAGAGGACACATAATTACAGACAATGAAGTAAGCGACGCTCGCACTCTCGAAAGTGCGGAATAAACCAGCTACGGGGCGGAGCCAAGATGTGAGAACAGAAACTAATCAGATTGCCTCACCCCATCTGAAAGGCAGATACAACAGTTTAAAATATTATTTAAATGCTGCAAAGAATCTTCAGCTGGATGACTCTTCAAAAGTCTGTCGATTAGAGAATGGCTACCGCTCTTAATGAAACATGTCAAACTCCGCCCAGAATCAAGGACAGGGACTCCCACCGGAGCGTTATAAGTCATGCTTTCAATGAACCCTCTGTCTTTTATTACTCAGTGTTTAGTTAATAGGTAGTTAATTAACGTCTCAATGGAGAAACACACATGCTATTACTTAGTTCCTAGAAAACGAAATTTGACAATCTTCCGAGTTTCCTTTGTATTACCAAGAAATATTTTGAAATGATTTTTATCCTAATTGGATTTTCTTTAAGATTTCACACGTAACTTTTAAAGGGTAGGCAGATACTTTCCGAGGACGATTCCTCTTTATTTTGAACTTCAGTCGACGCTATTGGATTTTATACCAAAATAGAAAGGGGAGTTCTATCTTCTTGCCAGTTCCTGTAGGTTTGACTCACGTTGGATTGGTGTGGAAGTTTGGAGAGTGGGATACCAGCTCAGGTGTTGCTTCGTCATCTGACCGTGGTTCAAAAGTACGAGGTCTTGTTCTCGAATCTTTTTCTTAAGGGATTGATTCCGGACCGTCGTCAATAGCCCGTCGTCTTGCTCTAGTACGACGTTAATTAAAAATTACTCATTACTACTAATTACTAATTACTGACCGTGGTTCAAAATCACATCGTGTAGTCCTCGAACCTTTCCCTTAGAAGATTGATTTCGGTAGTTGGGAATTGGGAATTTTTTAGTTAACGTCGTACTAGAGCAACACAACGGGCTATCGACGACGGTCCGGGATCAGTCCCATAAGGGAAAGATCCGAGGACAACACCTCGTAATTTTGAACCACGGTCAGATGACGAAGCAACACCTGAGCTGGCACCCCACTCTCCAAACTTCCACGCCAACCCAACGTGAGGACTTTCGGCCACGACAGATTTAAGGTGCACCAGCCGCCTCTACACCATACGTTTACAAACATCCATGCCCGGGCCCGGATTCGAACCAGGAACCTTCCAATCTAGAGGCTAACACCTTAACCACTATACCGGTTGGTCGGCGAGATTGATTTCGGATCGTCGTCAATAGCCGTTGTGTTGTTCTATAGTACGACGTTGATTAAAAATTACCATATTTGGTGCCACAGCTCGAAGGTAGGTAGGTATTTAATTGAGAACGCACTGGACAAGCACAGCGGGCTATTGGTGACGTCCGAGTAACTGTTAATTTTTTTAATTAACGTCGTACTAGAGCAACCCAACGGTCCGAGGACTACAACACGTAATTTCGAACCACGGTCAGATGACGAAGCAACACCTGAGGTGGCACCCCACTCTCCAAACTTCCACACCAACCCAACGTGACTTTCGGCCACGACGGATTTAAGGTGCACCTGCTGCCTCTACACCATACGCTTACAAACATCCATGCACTGTCCCGGATTCGAACAATGAACCTTCCAATCTAGAGACTATCACTTTAACTACCATACCGATTGGTCGGCTTAAGAATGGTAGGGTAATTTTAATTAACATCGTACTAGACTACTAGAGCAACACAACGAGCTATGGTCAGGAATGGGAATGGTAATGGTAATGGTAATTTTAGTTAACGTCGTACTAGAGCAACACAACGGGCTATTGACGATGGTCCGGAATCAGTCCCTTAAGAGAAAGATTCGAGGACAACACCTCGTAATTTTGAACCACGGTCAGATGACGAAGCAACACCTGAGCTGGCACCCTACTCTCCAAACTTCCACGCCAACCCAACGTGAGGACTTTCGGCCACGACAGATTTAAGGTGCACCAGCCGCCTCTACACCATACGTTTACAAACATCCATGACCGGACCCGGATTCGAACCAGGAACCTTCCGATTCAGAGGATAACACCTTAACCACTATACCGGTTGGTCGGCGGTCAGGAATGGTAATGGTAATGGTAATTTTAGTTAACGTCGTACTAGAGCAACACAACGGGCTATTGACGACGGTCCGGGATCAGTCCCTTGAGGGAAAGATTCGAGGACAACACCTCGTAATTTTGAACCACGGTCAGATGACGAAGCAACACCTGAGCTGGCACCCCACTCTCCAAACTTCCACGCCAACCCAACGTGAGGACTTTCGGCCACGACAGATTTAAGGTGCACCAGCCGCCTCTACACCATACGCTTACAAACATCCATGCCCGTACCCGGATTCGAACCAGGAACCTTCCGATCTAGAGGCTAACGGTCAGGAATGGTAATGGTAATGGTAATTTTTAGTTAACGTCGTACTAGAGCAACACAACGGGCTATTGACGACGGTCCGGAATCAGTCCCTTAAGGGAAAGATTCGAGGACAAAACCTCGTAATTTTGAACCACGGTCAGATGACGAAGCAACACCTGAGCTGGCACCCCACTCTCCAAACTTCCACGCCAACCCAACGTGAGGACTTTCGGCCACGACAGATTTAAGGTGCACCAGCCGCCTCTACACCATACGCTTACAAACATCCATGCCCGTACCCGGATTCGAACCAGGAACCTTCCGATCTAGAGGCTAACGGTCAGGAATGGTAAAATGGCTTATTTATAAGTATCTCATCGCATGTATCTGGCAACTACTGTTTACAATGATGAAATTCCTAAATATTTACCAATCTAATGCTTCAGTTTCTTTTCTTTGGACTTTATACATGCAGATGAAGCAGGACATCCTTGAAGATGTGTGTTGGCCGACCAACCGGTATAGTGGTGAAGGTGTTAGCCTCTAGATCCGAAGGTTCCTGGTTCGAATCCGGGTCCGGGCATGGATGTTTGTAAGCGTATGGTGTAGAGGCGGCTGGTGCACTTTAAATCTGTCGTGGCCGAAAGTCCTCACGTCGGGTTGGTGTGGAAGTTTGGAGAGTGGGGTGCCAGCTCAGGTGTTGCTTCGTCATCTGACCGTGGTTCAAAATTACGAGGTGTTGTCCTCGGATCTTTCGCTTTAGGGACTGATCCCGTACCGTCGTCAATAGCTCATTGTGTTGCTCTAGTACGACGTTAACTAAAATTACCATTACCATTATCTTGAAGATGTGTTCAGCAGATAACATTAAAACATGGTTTCATCCATAATTTGAGTATCTTATATCTGCACTTTACTGATTCAAAACTGATGTTATAAAAAAATGGTTGGTTTAGTTTGTTCCTCAATGTTCCCCAAAGTTCCAGGTTTATCCCCCAAAATTCCCAAATTTTATTCCCCTCTTCCAAAATTCCGGAGATTTTTGCATCACTACTTGAGTGATCTCTCCTTCATTTTTACCCTCGCCTACCTTTGTGCTTTTTTCCTCCCTTTGTCTTGTGTTTGGCGCAGTTTAGCCAAAAATGACTTTAAAAAACCCCAAAACCAATCAACCATCTTTAACATCAAAGATATAACTTACCCAGGTTGTGGTGCGTCATATGTTGAGATTGTCATCTGACCTGCTTCTCAATTGAAAGTTGTTGTCCTTCGATATTTACCTTCGGGGAACCCGGATGGAAGAGGACCGTTGGATTAGCAATCGCAGCATTGAGAGTTTGAAAATAGGTCCAACCCAAAACCATCGTGTACATGGGACTGAGGCATATATTTAATCTGCCCTGACTTCAAATGTTCTCGCGTTGGCGTTGTGCGGAAGATTGGAGAGTGGAGTATCAGCACAGGTGTTAACCTCATCATCTGACCGCGGTTCAAAATTACGTGTTCTCGGATCTTTCCCTTGCGGATGCATCCCGGACCATCGCTAATAGCCCTTTCAGTTGTTCCAGTGCGACGTTAATTCAACTACCAATCTGTCTCTTTTGTGACGCTAAAGATTTTCTTCTGTGCGGTAGGTAATTGAATTAACGTCGCACTAGAGTAACACAATGGGCTTTTGGCGACAGGGAACCCAAAGAGAAAGATTCGAGGAGATGATGAAGTCAATACATGAGCTAGCACCCAACCTTTCCGAACTTCCACGCCACACCAACGTGAGGAAATTTGGGTCCACGACAGATTTACGTAGACCAACCGTGACGTCACCAAATTAATTCTGGCGACATCTCAGACCCTCGTAAAACATAGATTTTAAAACTATCGAACGCTTTTAGCATGAAGGAAGAAAATTTACGTATAATTAGTAATGCAAATTTGAACGTAGACTTTTTCAGAAATTCAGTCATATTTAAATTGTTGGTATACTTGCCAGCTTCGTTTCTTTGTTTTAAGTTTTGACCAAATGCATAAAAAAAGAAAAAATTCGATTTAAAAATCTTCATAGTTAAATTATAAGATTTAAGACATTATTTTAACTTTAGATAGATACATTTTGCTTCAAAGAATTTTCCAAAACTCAATAACATAGAATCCATATTTATAAAAATATTTACATAATATTCACTGATGACTCGTCTTGAAACAAATGAAACTAAGAAAAGAAAAATTAAACTGTCAATTTACATTTCCTTAAAGTGAAAATTCGATGAAAGGCAATTTGAAAATTTTAAACTGTTTTGCTAATTGTCCGGGGAAAAAAGACGGAGACATTCTGAAGCTGTCAGCTTCTGACCTTCCTCACTAAGAAAGGGATTTTTAGAGAGTTATTAAATCAACAGGGCGAAATAATGAGTTCATGCTAGTGCAGATGTGTCAAGATGATTTTCTTAGTACTGATGCTTAGGAAACAGCTGCAACGAAAGACAACAAAACGAAAACGATAAAAGGAGAATAATGAAATTGACTAACTGGTTACCCTCACAATGGCTCCATTCCGAAAGCGTGAAACCGTTTGATTAACTTTTATAAACTGACTAAAATGAAATTGGTATTGCATATAAGAAGTCCCCAGTTTCTGGAGAATAATAAGCAGACAAAACTGTATGACTGCCAGAAAATTTATTTCTTAAAGAAAAGGAATAAGTTGTTTCTTTGAAACACACACAATACATATTTATACCATTTTAATTTTACAAGACATATCGCGCTCTGAAAGCTTTCTCAAGTTCTTAATTTTGTATCGTATTTCATTCATTCCTTTTGTGATTCATTTTCGTCTTGATTCTTGATTCTTAACACACTGTCACAACCGACGTCTGATACCTATGCAACGATACTTATAACTGTCTTATTAGTTTCCTTTCAGTATTTTTGTTCACTTACTCTCCGCTTCTTTCGTATACATTTCTATATTATTTCTTTACTAGCAAAATACCCGACCTTACTCGGTTTGAATTGGTTTACTCTAGATTGAAGAGATAATCAAAATATATAATGACTTACGTTTTTTGTAGAATAAAAATTTATTTTAACATCTTTCGCCATCTTTATATTTTCTACAACTTAGTTTGGACACAAATCCTACACATATGCATATCCATTCATGTAATACATTTCACATACATCGCACAATTGCTGTATGACAAAGCTACAAAATGACGAAAGGTGATACTAAGGTTACTACTATAAAAGACGATTTATAGGAAGATTTGGAATTCCCTTTCTTAAGTTCTTTTCATGTTCAACTCAATTAATTAAAATTATGATTTACGGCGTGTGCTCTCGCACTCATAGTCAACAAAACAATATTTTTTTACTTATGGAACTCTTGCCTCCGGTATGTGACATTGTGAAATTTTGCAATCTTCTCCTGTCATTATTACAACGAATTTTTTGATGTTGGAAAAAGTTCCAGTTTGGATTAATAAACTTTATTATTCTTTCAATAACGGCATTATTCTTTAAATAACGGCATTATTCTTTAAATAACGGCATTATTCTTTAAATAACGGCATTATTCTTTAAATAACGGCATTATTCTTTAAATAACGGCATTATTCTTTCAATAATGGCATAACTACACTTAAAATTTACTGAAAATTTATACTGACTTACCTAACATTTTTAAGTCTAATACTTTGTGGTGCTGTTGCGTGTGATGAGAAGGAAAACACATTTATTAAAATAATAAATATTTAAAACAGGAAACAGCGAAGTAAAACAAAATAAAAGATGTCGCAAAAAATTGTTCTAAAGATATTAATTTGACAAGCGGTTCAATTCAGATTGTCTCAGTTACCTGTCTTTGATCTGATTCGTCGAAAAGAATGACGTTGTTATTCAGTGAAGAGGTTGCTAGGGTTACTATTTCGCCAAAATCTAGGCAACACTCTAGCGCCTCAGCGTAAATGTCTGACAAGTTGACACTGACCGACTCCTCATATATATGTTGTATGGTTGTTGTTAGTAGTATTTCTCGCCAATAACCATAACGCCCTATGAGACTGAAATCAACCAAAAATAAAATGATGTGTCCTTTTAAAGATCGTCTTTTCGTGAAGCAATGATAGCCTAATGGTTAAAGTCACTTACATTCAAATTGACGTCGGCAGCGGAAGATGACTTCCCGATTTCGAACCCAGCTGGCGGAAAAATTTTTAGATCCTCCAAATTATTAAAAAAAAATTCCAATTTAATTCTTTTTGATACTAAATTACTTTTCCTAATTTTTAATACCCTTTTTATATTTTTCCAAGCTTCCGTTGATTTTGCATAAGTAATCTAAGAAACACTCCTGAACTCACTACCAGCTGATATTTTCCCGCCCCTCTGCCGTCCCCTTTGCTTTAGGATGATTGTGTCGTATCCATCCCTGGTTTACCCAGGTAGCACATATATGTCGACAATATCGAGAAAAAATATTGGCCAATATTGCCGTCAATATTGGCCAACGTAAAAATGTACCCCCCCCCTGGCGACTCGCCCCAATATCGTTTTACGACATTGGCCAACGTAAAAATGCCATCGCCCCAATGTCGTTTTGCGACATTGATAGATATTGTTTTCCGACATTGCTCAATATCGTTTTCCGACATTGGCCAACGTAAAAATGACCCCCCTCTGGCGACATCGCCCCAATGTCGTTTTACGACATTGATAGATATTGTTTTCTTGACATTCAATGTTCGTTTTTTATCATTGCTCAATATTAGCTTTTTTAAGATACTTCTCAATGTTTTTTTTTCAACATTATTCAATATCTGCTACATAATATTGGGATATTTTAATTACATTTTCTTCTTATGGCATGTGATTGTTTATTTAGAGGGTACACAAGATTACAACCATCTTAAATTTTGTAAAATTTAAAAAATATTAATCATTAAAAAAATATTTATATAGTACAATATTTTAGAACATTGAAGAGAACATATAATTTTAAATTATTAAAAATATTTTTTTATTACAATTTGTGTAACTGTTGTATTGTTTAGTACATAAAAGAAAATTGTGTACAACTTGGCTTTTTAAAACCTAAACAGGCATTCATTATCAAATCAGACATTCTAAAATCCATTTTCCCCTTTAAATGTACTCTTTGGTAGCTTGAAAAAAAATTGCAAACATAAAACACGTACATGTACCATTTTTATTGTGATTTCAATTCAGAAAATTGTTTTAGAAAAATATTCCAGTCAAAAATGTTAGCTAAGCTGCTGATATAGCAGCTAATATTTTAATTTATTTTATTAAGTGCATATTTTAAATTATTGTTCCATTTCTTTTGTAGAAATCTAAGGCTATTAAAACTCATTATTGCCAATATTATAATCTATAGCTCAAACCAGTAAAATCTATACAAACATCAAGCTGATGCTTGTATTACAATACAACTTGATAAACAGTTGCATGGTATGTAATTCTAAGAACTGATTCAGATTTGTATAATTTTGATTTAATCTCAAAATGGATTACTTCCCGAAACTTCTGTTAAAAAATCAATATTGTTAGAAATGTTAAATAAGAAAAAAAAAGGGCACATTGCATATTGGCAGAAAAATGAACAGTTCTTACAAATTTCATTTAAAAAGAATTTTCCATAAGTTTTAAAAAAATTCACAAATCACAATTAAAATAATTTTTTTTATTCTTAAGACAGATTAAACCCTGGGAACTGTCAAACATTCCAATCAGGTACACTCTTCGGAGTCACCCCTTCAACAAGTCAGATTATCCGATGGGTGAATTCTTCGGCCATCTCAAACTGCCGCACCAGCGAATGCTTTTCCAACAACTCTGACAGATAAAGGCATGACAACAAGTCATGAATAAGAACGCAAACAGCAACCTGTGACACAACAGAAGTAGACAATTAGAACAAGTGTTACCCGATTGCTAAGCAAAGATGAGTTACAGTTAGTAATTATTCTTAACACCCTCCCTAAAAACATTAACATACATTTTTGTCTTAGTTCAGTCTAGGTTTATGTTAAGATTTTGTAAACAAATCAGCAATTTGGTATTCAGTTGCAACATATACAGTATAAATGTTTAATAATTTTACAATATCATGAACATACTTCAATTTAATATCGAAGTGTTTTAATCTGGCACAATTATTTTCATTTAATATGGCCTTAATGACTGGCTGAAGCACAAAATTTTGTCGCATGCGTATCAATACAAAAAAAGGCTCGTTTACAGAACAAAAATAGCTGTAGAAAAAGAGAAGGTGCAGTTTTTCAGTGGTGGTTTATTTTAAAATAGTACTGATCCAATAAAATATTTTTTTTTTCAGGTCATTTAACAAGAAATAAATAATTTTCAGTGAATTATCACAAATCTCTCAGTTGTCATCAGAGTTAAAACTGGCTTTAAAAAATATATATATCAGCTTACTGTAAAAACTCTTGTTTTGATAAATGTCTTAATGTAATAGAAATTACTAAAATAAAATAGCACTAGCAAAAAATAAGTTGTTAACTTTTGTTGTATTTTGTACTTAAAATGCAATTATCTCAAAATCAGTTTTTTGCAATTTTGCCAAAGTTCAAAGTACTAAGGCTTTTTAATAAATGCACTTAGAGTTAAACTGTTTACATTTTTTAGGTCATGAATAACTATTTGATAGACACAGAGAGAGCTTTTTGTATGAATAGTTCAGAAAAATTTATAAAAATTAATAAACAAAAAATTTGACATTTTTATAGAAATTTAACACATAACAAGTAAAATATTTTTTTTATGAAAAGTCGTAAATAAATTTTTTTAAATCTCTCCCTAGGTCTTTTGCATATACTATAACAATATTGTAAAAATTTATTTCACCAAAAATATTGAAAAATGACAGATTGAATTGCAAATAAAAACATTTTTTTTATTGATTATTGCTTTAAATATGTGCTTAATTAATGTTGTGTAGCACAAATACATCCTGCATAGCTTTAGCCAAAGCCAAAATTTCTTCCTAAGTAGAAGATAAAGTAATGGATGTCTACTTTTTCACACACTAAGTCACAGGACAATCATTTAAGAAAATTATATACCCCGATAGAGATTTTCTGTCATGTGCATCAGCCCCCAATCTGCATCAACATATACATTAATAATAAAATCACTGCTAGAAATAGGAAACACCAGATAAAGTACTAAAGTCCCTTTCAGGTATCTTAAAACTCTTTTCAGACCAGTCCAGGTAGCTTCTATTGGCTGCTCTTGAATTTGGCTCAGACAGTAATAAAAAATATCTGGATGTATTGTCATGGATAGGTACAATAATGCACCTACAAGTTCCTGATTGGGTCCATGGAAAGTTTCACCTTGCACGAAACACGATGGTGTCGCTTTAGGCACTAGAGGAGTGTCGGCTGGTTTACACTGAGTCATTTTGAATTTATTTAAATTTTCTCAACATAGGCCTTTTCCTCTAAGCAAAGTTGTTGCTGAGAAAACTATATACATATGCCCAGAAAATCTTTCACAACTTAAGCCTTGGACATTTCGAACTCATCTCTTATAAGTTGTATCACCACCATGACCACTGATTCATAGGAACCAGCAATCTGTAGGTCATCAACATACAGCACTACTAGGGGGCTCCACCCCTGCTCGTCAACCCCTGTGTACCACTGTCACTGTGCCTGTTTCAGTTTTTAAAGACTTTTTAAAAATTTGCAAACACGACTATAGTTGTCGTTGTAGCCCATGGGTTGTACCCTAAATAAGATTTCATCGAGTTCACCATTCAAAACAGTCTTAACATCTAGTGCATAGATCTTCATTTCCCTATGGAGAACAATGACAAAAACCAGTCGTAGTGATGCCATACTGATGTTCTTTAAAAAGAAAGAAATAGCAAGTAAAATTATGTATAGTTTTGTTTTATCACTGAATATAAGCTGCAAATTTTTTGTAAAGTTATAAATCTTAAATGATAAAAAGTTAGGACAAAAAGTATATATTTGGTACACTCAAATTTATATAATTTAAATGATTTATTAATTTTTAGAAGAAAAATTTGGTGTAAACTAATTTTTTAGAATGAATAATATTCACAATACTTCACCTTTTTAGTTAGTTTTTTTTTTTAATGAAATTAATCAAATCACACAAAACTTGAAAAGAACAAGCAGTTTTACCCATGGTCACAATTTTAAAACTTCACATCTCAAATATATTTATTGATTTTTTTTTATGTTAGAAACATTTGGTATAGTCTTTATATAAAACAAAAATCAGTTAAATTTTTAAATGTTATGTTATGCTTGAACAATATATTTAAACCTACTTTGAAAATGTCCCACTAATATTAATAATTAATGCAAACAGAACTCTGCTAACATACTGATAACTTACTTTCCAAAACAAAATAATCTATAACAATAAAAGATGAAAATAGCATTGCACAAAATCGAATGTAACTTGAGAATTTGATACAGTAAACGATGAATATTTACACATTAAAAAATAGTATACTGACAATGTAACAAACTACAAACACGGGCTAAAACTTCATCAATGGAACAAGTGAATATGTTTAATTATTCGTGTTCAAATATTACTAACATCACAAAATAATGTACAGAAATATCCTTACCTTATAGGACTTGCAGCTTTAGGGATGACTGCTCTTATTTACTGCTAGATTCAAACAACGAACACGTGACCAAGCAAGCATAGCTTAAGAGCTCAAAATTAAATATCGGCCAACATTAGCTCAACATAGTTTTTTGGATATTGTTTTCACAACGTCGTCAAATATCAGTACAATATCGGGAAAAATTGCGTAATGTTTAAATTATAAAAAATATGGGTAAGACAACATGGCGTCATTATTTACAGTATTATTACATGATTATAATGTTATCAAAAGCGTTATTTACAGTCTTCCTCGTTTTATAAAACTAAACGATATCTGCCAATATCGACAGATATCGTAATTCCGACATTCAAAACATAGGCCAATATTGGTAGAATGTTGGCCAATGTTGTGCTACCTGGGTAGGACCATTCTGATGTAACAAAAAGCATACATAAAACACTAACTTATATAATTATCAACTTATATAATAAAAGGATTCAATTTTCGGCTCCCACCTTTACCCACCCATAAACACTATATGTGTGTAAACCACGTGCACAATAGATCTCATTAAGTATGGAATTTAATTGCGAAATTTGTGGTACGGGATTTTATGTCAAGCGATATTTGAAGGCTCATGAAGCAAGAGTTCATGGGGTGTCTTTGCAAAAAAGCAGCAACAAAAGTTTCCCCTGTAAGTCTTGTAAAAAAGTCTTCGGATCTATTATGGATGCCAAAGCAAAGAGCAATTGCCAAATCTGTGTAGAGATAGGCTTTCAAGACGCCAAACACCACGTGATTTAATCAGCCTATGAAACAACTTATGAGTTCTTGAAACGATCTCCTTTGAATCGCTTGTTTAATTTGTGATTCAATTTTATCTCTTGATCTCGCACAGTTGCCACAACTTACAACTAAAAGTGTACAAAATTTAGAAATGTGAAATTAATTCAGAGCGAAAGAACCAGAAAAAATATCACTGCTCGCACGATCTTGTTCATTCTCGTTTCATTGAAAAATATCGTCTGTCCCAAATATTCGGAAATCGTTAAAAATAAGACTCGAAATAAATGAAGTATCAGAGATGAAATTCCATAAAAAAAAATAATTTTTTGAAGAATAATTACTTTTTCAGCAGTACTGGTAAAGCAATCGAAGTAATCGTAATATTCAATAGACATTCCAATTTTTCCAAAACTACCAAATTATGGTTGATTTAAGTATACTTACTCAGGTGTTTTAGCATGAAACTCAACTAAATATAACAATAAAGAAATGTTTAATATTGTATTCACTAAACTAATAGATAATGTATAAAATAAAATACAATGCAATCAAATATCTGGAATACAATTCATGTGATGTCTATGCAAACACACAAACACAAAATCGAGCATAGAACAGAAAGACGGACAGACAGACTTTCGCAACCAATGCCACTCACTAAATGAAAATAAGTACTCACTGTATGCAAATTTTCATGAAAATATCTTAAACCGCGTGGACGTGTATAGGGCACAACATACATACAGACAGACAGACAGACAGACGGAGGGATAGACAGACAGACACCAAACGAGAAAAAGGCGGATTCGGCATCAGAAGGGTCCAAAACGTATAGAAAACTTGAAATGGGTCGATAATATTGAATGTACAAACAAACACTCCATTCTTATTTATATAGATAAACAATTATTATAGTTTTTAATTACACTAATAGTTTTTTAATGGCAGCTCCAAGTACGCATACTCTCTACTATTATAAAAGGAAGTGTTTGTTTGTTTGTTTATCGTTAAGTCCTGACGATTCTATGGCACTTACAGCAATGTGATTTGAAACACAAGTAGTTCGAATTTTTAGCAATTTTTGGGTCGCGGCGAATTTTAAAATTCAATCTTGAAGATTTTAAAATTAATTTAATAATTTTATTCTCCATCGCTTTTTCAAACGCAGAGAACTTTTTCTACCCGTGTGGCCTTGCAGTCAGGGTTTGGAAACACGGCAACTTTTGTTCATCCGCAAAACGCGGAAAAAATAGTTTTTTTCATTTCCGCTTTGATTTTGCGCGGACGAATAAAAATTTCCAGCCAGACTATAAATCTTTTAACTGAAGTCCGTTCTTTTTTCTATCTCCAAGACCGTTAAAGATAGAGTAAAAATTTCAACGGATTTGAAATCTGCGGAAAATTTCAGTTTAGATTGATACCTAAAAATATGATTTTCTTTAAACGAATAATTTTTTAATTGAATATATCTTCAATGGATTTGAAATCTGAGGAAAATTTTACACCAGATTATTACCTTACATCACGGCGTTGCCCCTGGTGTTAGTTTGCTCCGCAAAACGATACCACGGTCAACGCCGGGCTAGCCACGCAGTGGCTAGTTTAAAAATAATAGGGATTGTACAGGGTGTCCTAAAAGTTCCCGTACTCCAACTTTAAAAAAATTTATTGCTCGTGTTTTTTTTTTTTTTAATTATTGAATTTTATTGTCTGCTGATATTTTTTGCGACTCTTTAATTTTTATCGTTTGATTTTCTTCGCGCTCAAGTTGTACGATTAATAAAGTTCCACGTTATTTTATTCTTGATTGCAAGATACATTTATCACGCATTCAGAGAAATGCGCTGTTTGAGGCTTATTTTGAATGTAGATCATATGAAAGATTTAAAGAATTTTGGTGACATAAATATCCAAATGATGCGATACCGAGTAAAGATACGCTGTATCAGCTTATTCAACAATGTGTTGCATTATTAAAAGTGAATGAACGAGACTCTTGGTTCCAACAAGACGTCGCAACCTGCCATACAAGTTATGAAACCATGGACATGCTTCGAGATTTTTTTGGCGATCGACTCATCTCAAGAAATTTTTGGCCACCTCGTTCCCTGATCTGCGCATCCCTGACTTTTTCTGTGGAGATATTTAAAGAACAAAGTTTATGTAGATAATCACCAAACAATAGGTGATCTGAAAATTGCCATTACTCAAAGGATACAAGAATTGACTCCCAACATCTTGAAACGAGTTTCTAAAAATATGCTCAAACGACTTCAGTTTTGTCTCCAAGAAAAGGGCGGAAATTTTAAACATTTACTATAAATATAAGTCCAAATTTTTTTCCTACGTTATGTTAAAAGTGCTTTTTACCATTAGCATAAAATAATTGTTTTAAAGTTTGTTGATTTTGTATAATAAATTCACGAACCGTCAGTACGGGAACTTTTAGGACACTATTTAATGCTTTTCATCCAAAATTTTCAAGGAGCGCCGCAGTAGCCCGGTTGGAAGAATAAAGGACTAGCAAATGGAGGTTTGTGAGTTCGAATACAACCAAAGACCGTCGTGTACAGAGGGGGCTGGTGTACGTTAAATCTTTCGGGCCTCAAATGTCAAGTGGGGTGTACACTCAAGTGTGACCTCATCTGACCGTGATTAAAATAACGGATGTTGTCTTCGGGGGTTGATCCCTGACCGTCGCCAACAGCCTGTGTATTGCTCCAGTGCGACGTGAATTAAATACCTACCTATTAAAGCTCGAGTTTTTAGTAGGTATTTATATATATTCAGTACAGGATTTCCTAATGCCTATTTAAGCATGTGTGTACTTGAACATTTAATGGCATTTTTTACACTATCCTTTTTATTAGTCATCATCTCAACCGTTCAAATTATGTGGTGTTGTCCTCGGATCTTTCCCTCCGGAATAAATCCCGGACCGTCGCCAATAGCTCGTTGTGTTGTACCAGTGCGACATTAATTAACTAGCTACCAACCTACCTTTTCATTAGGTCAATCACTCAAAATTAATGGTTACTTCATGTACTAATATTTACATAAGATATATCTTTCAGCGTAGTAAATAAGAAAAAATTATGAAAATACAATTTCGTATAAGTAATCCATCCTGTCGCATCCATTGTGTTCACGTTTCGGTGTGTGATATACGAGAGTAAAGGGCGCGGCGAGAAAATTTTATTTCAGATTTTGTCACATCTGATGTTATCTACCGAAAGAGCAGGTGATATTTGCGAGACGATGATTGGTTAAAACTGTCGGCAACAACGAAAATTATGTAAACAATTCAACTGTAGACGTAGAGCTACAATAAATACTCGAAGATTCATGACTTTAAAATAATCCGTGGGCTTTATAAAACACTTCATATTTTTTTAATTTTACTGATTCGAAGATAAAGTTTACGATGAATGTATTAGGCTTTGAGAGAAGAGTAATTCATACGATCACAATTTCTCAACTCGGTGTTTATTTGATAAAAACATGTTTCAACACAGTAGTTTAGCAGCAAAAATCTAAATTTAAAAAAAGAAAACCAAAACTCAGCTGAAAAAGAGAAAATGCAATGTTTAACTGTTAATTCACACATAAGTAAGTTTTTAATGCCCAACTTTTGTGTGTGTGTTTAATATCAAAAATGAGAAAAGGTTGGTTGGAATTTAGGGTTTTATGACGCATGGACCATATTTGGCTAAGTTACGCCAAATAACGTTGAGTAAATGGACATACACACACGGAAAGCTTTACGGACACAATGAGAGAAATACACCCAGAGAGGATTCGAATCTACGCAGCCTACAACTCACAGGTTGCTAGCACAGATATTTGCAAAAAGAAAAACATAACTATAAACCATTGTTTGGATAATCATACAAAAGTCTGAACTTTGCTTTACATATATACTACGTTATTTCCTTTTTTTTGTTCTATAGCATTTTGCTTTCACGCAACTTCAATTGCTATCCGAAATTAGTTACTTATTTGAATGTTTAATGCACGTTGTAGAGTAAGTTCAAAGTATACACAGAAGGCAATGATTTCACTTCCCCTTTCACATTAAAAATTAGGTCTAAGTGAAGATTAAATAAATAAAAAAAGAACAAAAGTATATATATTAGTAACTTAACAAGCGCCGCTTACCCTCAAACCTGCTCTTGTGTAAAATATTTACAGTTCGTAAAATATCCTTATTATAATCAAGCGAAACTGTGGTTTACATTACTTCAAGTCTTGTTAACAGTCAGAATGCGTATTCTAAAACGAAATTACTCATTTTTCTTAGCATATTTTTGAACTTTCCTAATGCTTAGTTAGGATGTCTTCTGAAACGAACCGCACATTATACATTGCCTTTTGTAACTGGTTCCATCTAATAACATGGTTCTTACCTACGATATACGCCTATTAAAAGTACTTTCGTGAAATTCAACAATTTTCACAAAATTCAAATGGAAAATAAAAAAGCATTTTCCATCAGTTTTGTTATCTATTTTCCGTCAGCTCTTCTAATATTACTTCCAGTAATTCATCCCGAACAGATAATATCTGCATTAAAATTTTTTTTCGCGCTACCAGTTTTATGAGTGTTTACTAGGAATAAAATCTTTTCAATCCTAAGTTCAAATTCTTTCATAAAACGAAAAATACTCACATATAGATTTGTTTAACACTGAAGTAAAAACGACAGATAGCATTAATTCAAAGTAGACGTCTAGATCGGAAGGTTCCTGGTTCGAATCCGGGTACGGGCATGGATGTTTGTAAGCGTATAGTGTAGAGGCGGCTGGTGCACCTTAAATCTGTCGTGGCCGAAAGCCCTTACGTTGGGTTGGCGTGGAAGTTTGGAGAGTGTGGTGCCAGCTCAGGTGTTTCTTCGTCATCTGACCGTGGTTCAAAATTACGAGGTGTTGTCCTCGGATCTTTCCCTCAAGGGACTGATCCCGGACCGTCGTCAATAGCCCGTTGTGTTGCTCTAGTATGACGTTAACTAAAATTACCTATTACCAAAGTAGACGTAGAATATAAGCCTGCAATTATATTCTAATCGTAAATTTTAATTAACGACGGTACTAGAGCAACACAACGGGCTATTTACGACGGTCCGGGATCAATCTCGAAGGGAAAGATTTGAGGACTACACAACGTCATTTTGAACCACGCGGTCAGATAAAGAGGAAACACCTGAGCTGAGACCCCCCTCTCCAAAAGGATAGAAGTGGAAATGTGTATACTAATCAATATTTCTACTGTTTGGTAAGTGGTCACACGTTGCATAGATTTTGTTTCTATTATTTTTAATCATTTTAATCAATTTCTGCACACACAAAACACATAACAAAAGCGACCTCTTCACTGTCATCAGACAAGTCATCCGTTGCAAACTGCATTTTAAGTTTTGCAAAAACTATCACATTTATATATCACATGCTTTCATACCACATTTGTTACATTTTGATGTCTGTCTTCACATTTTTCATAAATTTAAGCAGTCTTTCTTAGCTTCCCCACTTAAAATTTTGAAAGTATTTCTTTTTTTTCGGGCCGCGGTACCCCGGTTGGTAAAGTAGCAACCGGAAGGTTGTGAGTTCGAATTCAACCTAAGACCGTCGTGTACAAAGGGGGCTAGTGCACATTAAAGCGGTAGTGGCCTCAAATATCTTCACGTTGGCGTGGTGTGGAAGTTTGGACAGTGGGGTGCTAGTTCAGGTGTGACCTAATCTGACCGTTGTTCAAAATTATGTGAAGTCCTCGGTAGGTAGGTATTTTAACTAACGTTGCACTGGAACAACACAACTATTGACGACGGTCCGGGATCAATCCCATAGGGTATGATCAAGGACAACACCACGTAATTTTGAACCACGGTCAGATGAGACGTTATGCTCGGATCTTCCCCGTCGAGTTTGAACCCGGATCGTAGCCAATATCCTGTGACTAGAGTTATGTCCATAATCTATAGTATAGGACTAATAGAAAGCTAGTGAAATTGGGTGTTAATATAAACTATTGCTTCAATGCATATTTAATTGCTTCTGCATCTGCTTGCTTAATACCTTTTAACTTTTAGTTCGGCAGTTATTATCTTGTTAAGCTTTCATCTCAATTTCATCGGAATCTTCATCTCTATCGTTTCATCTTGAATTTCTGAAACTTATCACAATTTAATAAATTGATCACCTCTTCTATTAATTGACCACCAGATCATTTTTCTGGTACATGATTATTGCATTTTTTTAACCTCAAACAATTGTCAAACTTAATCACATAAAAATATACAAATTTAAATCAAATTTTGCCTAAAATCTCACTATGGCCAAATTGGTTGATTACTGGAAAGTATGCAGTTTTGTTCTCCTATACGGGGAACATATACTGTAAATGTCTTCACGTTGGCCTAATGTGGAAGTTTAGATAGTGGGGTGCCAGTGCAGGTGTTGTTCTCGTCATCTGTATCATCATCATCTTCCCTTCAGTAGTGTTTCTGGACCGTCACCGTTGTGTTGATCCACAGTCCTACATTAATTAACTAACAACTCTTTCTGGGTGTTGTATTTTTGTAGAAGAGTGTGTTTCCTAAGAACGCGTATTTCAAAAGTGCTTTCACTTGGCTACATTTTAAAGCATCTCTGATACCTATCCATAACTCCTCGTAAGAGTAGTAACTAAGTATTGATAATGGTATTTTTTTTAAAAATTAATGTCGTACTAAAGCAACGCAACGGGCTATTGACGGTGGTCCGGGATAACCCCTTAGGGAAATATACGAAGACAACACGTAATTTTGAACCTCAGTATTACCTCAGAATTAAGTATTGGATAACGGTAGAAAAAGTCACCATCTTTCCGTAGTTGGTTTGTTTATATTGCAAATCTAATGTATTCTCCAGTTATTCATTTTGTGATATAGAGGGATTTCTACAAAGATAAATACAAAGGGCGGTAGAATTTTGGAAGCCTCGTATATTCTTTGGTTGTAAGGTATTTTAATTAACGTCACGCATTGGAACAACACAACGGTCTATTGACGACGATCCGGTAAGGTAAGGTAATTTTTAGTTAACGTCGTACTAGAGCAACACAGCGGGCTATTGACGTCGATCCGGAATCAATCCCAAAGGGAAAGATTGAGGACAACAATACGTGATTTTGAACCATGGTCAGATGACTTTGAGACTAAATCCAACTAATGACTGGCGAATACATGGGGGCTGGTGCGCGTTCAATTTATCGGTGCTTCAAATGTTCTGATGTGGCGTGGTGTGGATATTTGAAGGGAGTGACAGCTCACGTGTGTTGACCTCGTCACCAACTTTAGTTCGAAATTTCGATGTGTCCTCGGATTTTCCCCATCGAGATTGATCCCGGACCGTTGACAACTGTCCTTTATATTGCTCAAATGAGACGTAACTATAGTATAAGATACTTATAAGAGATTGCTGAAAAGATATCTCTTATGTGATTTTTCATTTAAAACTCTTCTCGATTTTCGAAATTTCTTATCGTGTTTAATTTCAGGTTGGTAGGTAGGTATTTTAATTAACACTGGCTATTGGTGAAGGTCCGGGATCAAACCCGAAGTTTTCATTTCAGATTCAAATTTAATTCGTTATGGTCAAAGTAATGTAACTGACATGGATGTGGTACAGGCTTGGATGTAATTAAGAATTTTTCTATTTCTCGCATTGGTATTTAAAAGCTTTAAAAAGATTAATGTAACATTGTCTTCAGAAATCCGATCCTCGCTCACAATTGGTTAAAGAGACCCAAAGCAATCTGTAGGAGTAGGGCGGAAATTGCAGAACGCAATTTCCGCCGCGATATTTAATGTTTTAGAAAGTTGACAATTTGTTCGTCGTTAGTATTTATTCCTTTAATAACCTTTAATAACTAATTGTGGCTATGCTGTTGGTTGTTGCTGTCCTATACCTTTCATCTTTCACAAATTGTTCAAATATTGAAATAATTTGAGATCTTGGGGTTAAAAGAAAACATTTGTAAGTGATTGTTTTTGAACGATTCTTAACAAGTCTTTCTTTTTACACAGATACGTTTTAGTATGCTTATATACATACATTTCCCATGGAATTTTGTGACTTTATTTTCCGTCGATATTGTAGTGAGGATGTATCGTTGGAAACAAGTATTAGCTGGGAAGAAAGGAAATTGGTGACGATTGTATCGATGTAAAATTTGAGACATTATTTTCGAAATCGTAAAAAGACGTTTTAATTTTGTTTTTAAATGCGATTGATTTTAAATTCATTTCAAATGGAATGATTTAAAAAAAAATTCTGTTGACATTACTGAAAAGTGTTAGTTTTGATGAATGACTTTTAAAATTGGACTTGACATTGTCTAACATAGTAAATTTTTTAGCAATTTATAAAGTGTTCTGTGTAAATATGTGAGCATAACAATTATGTTGATTATAACATTTAATTTATGAGTAGCTATCTTTTTTTATAGATTTGATGAATTATGCTGTGTGTTTGTAAACCTTTAGTTTCTCAAGCTAGGTATTTTAAATAAGCTTAAAGTGTTTTCTTTAATGTTTGTAATTTTATAGAGGAGTAATCACTTATCCGAATAATGCTCAAGAATATAACACATTTGCATTTGACTTAGATAATTCTGTATTATGAAAATTTAGTGGTTAGCTTTCTACATGTGCATGTTATTAAGCATAAAATGACAATTTGTATCAGTGAAATCTCTTTATGGTTTGCATAAAATGTGCTGTCGATTAAAGATAAAGCAACAATCTATTACAAAATGTAGTGTAAGTACTATTTATGTGTTTACTGCTTTTGTTATTACATTATTTATCATTTAAAGTGTATGAAATATTTGTTGGTTTCTATCTTGTAGGAAGCGATGGAAAAGAAATCGTCTAAAAATAAGCGTTCTATAAAAGAGAATGACTGGTCTTATAAAGAACGGTTTGAAATTTTAGATGAAAAGTATGCTAAAATTAAAGACATTTTAAAACAAGGTTAGTATTATGCTTGGTTGATAATTTGATTATGATTTATATTTAAAAAGGACCACATTCATCTGGGAGAGCTGCATGTGGTTGTCATCATGGTGTTAATGCTACATAAATAGTTACCACAAGGTGTGTGCCAGGGTTGTGGCTTAAGTATTTAGAAAAGTTTTAAATTAGATTTGAAACCTATTGTAAAATTTTTTTTAAATCTTCATAAGAAAAGTGATACAACTTCACTGGAGTGCTAAAAGGTTGAATACCCTTAAGCATATCTTGCTTCTGAATTTGAAGCTTGTATGCATACATTAAAAATTTATAACACACGTCTTGATCTCATTTCTTTGATTTGAGTTAATTTACTCATTTGTTAATTGAAAAAAAAAATTTATTTTTAGTTCTTTATTGAGAAGCTATAACATGTGTGTTAAATGTTAACCTATGTAAAGCAAGCTTCTGGTCACCTTGCTAGTTTTAAGCTGACCTGGAAGGATCTATATTAATCCTATGCTCATCTTGGAAGATGCATAAACTCATGGACTTGGTCTAGCTTGACTAGACCTAGTACAAAACAACAAATGTTAAACTTTTGTCCCATGAAATATTGTATCTAAAGGTACAATATGCCTGAGGAATATTGTACTTGAAAACTCTTCAACCTGTAATTTACTTTAGAATAGTCTACTCAAAGTCGTACTTTCTTTTGCACCCAAAGGGCCATCATGGCTTAGTGGGTGCACTGCACTAGCAACCTTTGAGTTGTAGACAGGAGCACAGATTTGATTCTTATCATGTTTGTTTCCTCACTGTGTGTAATTCTCTCTTCTGTGTCAAAACTTTTCTTGTGTGTGCATTGGGGCGGGTCATTTTTTTTTCTACTTTTTTAAGAGGCACAGTGATAAAAAGGTGCTAGTGTTGAATAGTCTCAAAACAACATGTGTGAAATATTACATTCTGACAAGTCTAACTGCCTCCGGATTCATATCAAAAAGGAATTTCGTTGATTGTGTTGCGCTCATTTGGGCCATTTTTATCATGGATCGTACGTGTTCAAAGAGGAAATGTCCGTTGCTTTGTAATATTTAGTTATTTGGCTCGTTGTGTTGCTCCAGTGTGACGTTAATTCAAATAGCTACCTACCATTGTTTGGTGGTTCAAGTGATAGCAAATGCAATGTTACCAACCCACAAAGATGTTATGAAGTTCTCTGAGTGGAACCGGTATAAGATAACATGTGATAGTGAAACTAATAAAGAACCCAAGTTTAAGAAACTAGAGTACTGTAACGTCTTGAGAGCATCCAGAATCGTGGGAGCTCACAACGGGAATCGTTCCCCAAGTCCACCCCCTGGTCGGACTGCGGAAGTGACGACTGGAGGAGGCGGGCTGGGAAGAGACACTTTTGGAATGGAGGCTTTTTCTAGCCGGAGACGATTTGTAGAACTTTGTTCTTGAGGAGGCTGTATTGTATCGGTGATGGACATCGTCTTTAATTATAAAACTGTAGCTGTACAATTCTGTAAATATTAACTCTCAATATAAGTATTTTAACCAGGAAGTGGTTTTACTTTTTCGTCGATACTGTACAGACCTGCCTGAGTGGTGGCAGCGGTGGGATGCGAAATCTGCGTTATATTTTTTAGCTACAGTTGAAGGTGATATGACACTTTTGGAATGGAGGCTTTTTCTAGCCGGAGACGATTTGTAGAACTTTGTTCTTGAGGAGGCTGTATTGTATCGGTGATGGACATCGTCTTTAATTATAAAACTAGCTGTACAATTCTGTAAATATTAACTCTCAATATGAGTATTTTAACCAGGAAGTGGTTTTACTTTTTCGTCGATACTGTACAGACCTGCCTGAGTGGTGGCAGCGGTGGGATGCGAAATCTGCGTTATATTTTTTAGCTACAGTTGAAGGTGATAAGACCACCAGCGTCTTTTAGAATGTTCGTGTGGAACCTGGATATTGACGACTGCCGTCTGAGGAGTGGTTATTTTAAAAGGGTAAGTACCAACTTACCAGAATTTCATTGCAATTGTAAAAATCGGTGCACACCGAAAATTCATTTGTTACAGAGTTTACTGTGTTTTGAAACATCCTGTTTCATGTTTAGTTCAAGTCAACCTGACTTGTTTAGTTTAGAAACGTTCCGTTTCCATTTTCCTTTAAGAAATCGTCAGACTTTGTGTTTTGAAACAACCTGTTTCAAGTTTTAGTTTGAAGTCAACCTGACTTGTTTAGTTTGGAAACGTCCTGTTTCCATTTTCCTTTAAGAAGTCGTCAGACTTTGTGTTTTGAAACAACCTGTTTCAAGTGTTAGTTTGAAGTCAACCTGACTTGTTTAGTTTGGAAATGTCCTGTTTTCCATTTTCATTGTAGAAGTCGCCAGACTTGAGTGTGTGTTGAAGCATCTTGTTTCAAATTTTGGTTTGTGTTAAGTCAATCCTGACTAGCATTTAAGTCATTCTGACGTAGATATAATATCAGTTCTGATTTTTTTGTGTGTGGTTGTTTTATACCATATTGTTATTTTAGAAAAATTGATATATCATTGTGTAATGATCATATTGGAAGAATATTTTGATAACAAGTTGTGTGTATTATACTTAAAAGGTTTATTTTTCTAATACAATAATCATTTTTTTAAATTGTTATCATTGGTGAAATCAAACTTGATTTATTTAGAGTGAAATTTTGTCGAACATTTTGGAAAAATTCTAGTTTTGCTTTAGTGTAGGGGTATTGCACTGAACTGTTGTCGTTACATATAAATACGAAAGTGCTTTTAAAATATGATATTATCAAGTTTTATGTTTAATTATCATTTGAATGTGCTATTATCATTTGGTAATTTTATTTGAGCAAGCATGGAATTTAATTACTTCCTTTAAAAGAATGTATAACAAATTACTGTGAAAATTTAATGAAATACATTTGGTTCCTTATTCTGATTCAAATCGAAAGTAAATCGATTTGTTTTATCTGAGTTAATCGATAGTATTTGATAACATAATAGCATTATTTTAATAACTGATTTTCAGTGTTTTGTGTATTCTATTTTGTGTGCTTTAAGAGTGTGGATTCTAGGTTATTTTAGAATTGTGTATCTTAAAGAGTTGTTAAATAATTGTATGACGTAGGAATTATTTCATTGTATTTACACTGGGATCACTATGTCATTTCTTGGGAGAGCTAGAAAATAGGTGAAATTTTTGGCAGTTGAATTAGAAGAAATTCCTTCAGATGCTAAAATGATTCACTTGAAAAAAATAATAGAGGGTTCTAAATTATACAATGCAAAACGTGTGGAAGATTGATTGATATCTCTTATTATTGAAAGAAATGAACTAGAGGAAGCTGGACGAATGTTGAAAGAAGCTGTTTGGAGGCAGGAAACTGCTGAAAGGGTGTGGGAAGAATTTAGACGACTGAGATGGGCTCATATAGAAGCCGAAGGGAAGTTTGGAGGAATGAAAGGATCTTGGGAAGAAGAGGAGTGGAAACTAGCGGAAGAGACTGAAAACTGCTCGAGAAGAGGCAGAAAAGAGAAAATGTGTGTATGAAACCAAATTACAGGAATTTGAAATGCAGAAGGAAAAGAGGTTAGAAAGAAAAAAAAAGGAAGAAGTACTTTCAGTTCCAGAATTTGAAGCTGAGATAGATATCGACGAAGTTGATTTGTTTTCTTTCCCGACAAATGAGATGGAATCTTGTGAAGGACTTGAACTTCTGAAAATTGATTCCCAAATGTTCGTTGAAATGCAGAAGGAGAAGGGGTTAGAAAGAAAAAAACAACACAAAAGAGAAGCCGTTGACAACACTCCAATCTGTTTGCCTTTAGCAGAGGTGGAGCTACAAGGAATGTTCGGGCATATAGTAACCAAAGTCGTAGTTGCCTGTAATCCCTCTGACAAATCAATACATTTGTTGGGGAATGGAACTGCTACACTTCTAGAAAAGATGAAGGTGGATCATGTGCCACATCAGGTGAGTACTATTCAACCACATGCTCAGAGACAAATGGCTCAACAAGTGGAAAAAAAATAAGACAAAGAGGAAAGGGAAGAAGTTATCAATTATGATTTGGAATTTGTTGACTGCAGAGATGCCAGTGATGATGAAATAGAAGAAACACAGGATACACTTAAGGGTTCTGGGAGAAATGTTTGCATGGAGCTGCCATGGGAAATGGAATTGACCGAAAACTGCGTTGAGGCTTCTTCAGAAATTGAAGATGAAGATGAAACTGATCCCTCAACAATTCCAATAGGCAGCATCGGCCTAGGAATTGGGACTGGTCATGTCTTACATTTTGTTGCAGCACAAACTAACTTGTGTTTGCCTGTCGCTCCACCTTCACCGAAGTTCAGACAATTGTTACACTACCCACAACTGTAGGTCCTTACAGAAATGCACCGCACATTGTCTCTCTATCTATACCTTATTTATCTTCCGATCTCCACATGCGTGTACCGCTTTTCGCTTGTCCTCAGTCTAGAACTAGAGAAGCAAGCTACGGGCAACTTGTGCCCATGATTCCAACTGGACACAAGAAATTCGTTGAACAGATTGAAAATAAATCAAATCGGAAAAACAAAGCGACTGCCAAAAAGCAGTTTCACAGACACAAGAAAAAAACCCTCTCAAACTAGGAGTATGCAGGTGTTTTAGAATTAAAAGCGTTGATTCTTACCATAGGGAAACTGTCATGAGTGAAGCCTTTCCCCTTCATGGTTACACACCTAGCACACACACACTCTTAAGTAAATGTAATTAAGTAATTATGTCTTGGGTATTTTTTGTTTTATATCATTTGTATAATTTCTTTCATTCAATTTTGTTGTGTAAAAATTGTGTCAGTACCCTGAATTTGGTGATGCACTGATTCAGTCTGGTAAGTTGGTACTGCCCCCTTGTGTGAGCGCTTATGCTCATTACTTTTCATTCTCTTTTCGGGACTTTTCTTCAATCGAGATCTGCAGAAAAGTTTTCCTGGAGGGGAGAAGTCTGTAACGTCTTGAGAGCATCCAGAATCGTGGGAGCTCACAACGGGAATTGTTCCCGAAGTCCAAACCCTGGTCGGACTGCAGAAGTGACGACTGGAGGAGGCGGACTGGGAAGAGACACTTTTGGAACGAAGGCTTTTTCTAGCCAGAGACGATTTGTAGAACTTTGATCTTGAGGAGGCTGTATTGTATCGGTGATGGACATCGTCTTAATTATAAAACTGTAGCTGTACAATTCTGTAAATATTAACTCTCAATATATGTATTTTAACCAGGAAGTGGTTTTACTTTTTCGTCCATATGGTACAGTGCATTGCAAAAATTGAAGAAATATGGTCAAGCTTCCATTCCTACTGTCCAACATAAACGACTGAAAGCGATGTGAAGGTGTATGATCTGAAATGTTCAAAAACTCTTAAAATCTCACCCTAAAATACTGAAGAAGAGTTTCTACCTGGTACTCTGGGGGAAAGCCGGGTCGTGCTTTGACCTTCAGGAGTGATAGAGGTGATCAGACTGCGTACACAAGATTTATCAGTGGTCACCTAAAGTGTATGAGGTATGAACACAAGCGAAAGATCTACCCCACTTGCAATAAGTGTTTCTCCAGTGAAGCTAGCCCGACTCGCCTCCCTAGCTGCATGCAGTTTGTAAAAGAGGATTTCCTGCGCAATCCGGTCTTGTTCTTCGACTTCCTGAGGATGGATGGACTCATGGACTTAAGGATAAGAAACAACAACAACAGAAGAGTTTCGCCATATCAGTAAAGTATTGTTAGATATTTCATCCTGGAAGTGTAAGAACATCAATGAGTGCCATTTGTCCTAGACACACACAAAAAAAATACCTGTCGGGGAAAAGCTTCCTAATCAGCCAACGAAGAATGGTGATAGGAACCGTAGATGTTATTACAACGAATAAAATATTGAACACATTGAAAATGAAAATGCTAATGTAAAAATCAGTTTCAAGCACTTCATCTGAATCTAGTCAATCGGACAGTGATACTGTAATCCAGCCACAGTCACAAACCCCAACGTTGGCATGGATTAACTGTGTGTCTACTGTATATGAATGAATTACCCTTCCTACACCGAGTTTTACATATTGATGGCAGCAAATTGGGACCCGAGGCATTTTCAGGGAGAATCGGCAAATATCTAGCAATGTGTGAAAACAGGCCAGTTGTTCCGTTTCAATGTATTTCAACCTGAGTATTTTGTTCAAGGTATTAGCACAGGCCAAAATATTTGTACAGAATAGTCTCAATGATTTCAACAAGATAACTCCTAATGATTTTTATGAACAAACTGTCAGGCAGAATGTTTCATGCCTGATGGCTAACTCGTGTGAATAAAATTGTACGTTTCAATGGATTCGCCTTATGAAAACTTAGTAACGTTTGCAACGTATGTTATCAAGGTTTATACTCCAACCTGGTTTGGTTTCAAAATTTACCCTTCCTGTAAAGATATAGCATGGCACCTGTTAAAACTCATCGCTGTAACTAGATATTTGCCCACAGAACTGAAAGCCAAAATAGATCCCGTAATTCAAAGAAACAGACACCCTGAAAATTTATTGAACTGATGCTGACCGACTCAACTGGCAGCCCGTCATGAAGCAGAACTGTCTTTACCACCCCTGCCATGTCGCATACAAGCTGTTGAAAGTGCGGTCAAGACTGACAGAATCTTCAGCCACATTTAGCAAAAAATCTGAGAGGGCTTCATAAAAAAAACCAAGTAGTCTCGAAAAGCCATGCTGAAATTGAATAGCAAGAAGCATTTATGCGTTTGATGAAATATAAAATTATAACTGTCATTTTTGTGAACGTTTTCTTGTAATAAATAATGTTACTCGTCCAATTTCAAATTTGCTTAATAGACACATTTTTTTACCTTTTTAAACCTTGATGGAACAACTCATCAAAAAGGAGTTTTTTTTTTTCCAAAATATGTACTATCTAACGTCAATCCGGAGGCAGAAGATGATATCACATTCTAATAAAATTTTATATTTGAGCTGAAAACATCATTTGGCACTTTTTTTCTTGCTTTTCCAGATAGAAATCAGAAGAAAAAAAATTCTCCATACATCGGTGACCCACCCTAGTGTGCATGCTCATTACTTAACATGATCTTTTGTGTCTGGCCTAGCATGGCTATTGCTCCATAAAACCAAACCAATTTTCTAACTCTACTTAGTAACCATGGTGACAGCCTGATTGCCAAATGATTAGTGGTTTGGTCATTGTGAAATAGGCTCAGGGTATGATTGTCAGTTCTGATGTAGATGTTTACAATGGTTCCTATTCCATGAAAAGCCATCAAAGTCTAATCAGCCCTTGTATAAAAAGCTGATGGATGTGAGCAAAGAGTGATATTAACAGTCCTTCATTATATTTAATATCCTTAAAACTTTTTAATTTTAGATTTAGTCCAAACACTAGTTTTGCTCACTGTTTGGGGAAAATCAAGATACCTTTTTATGTTCAGTTAGCTCTGAATTCATTTGATAATTTCGAGACAAGTGGTAATTTTAAAGGCCCATATTTTTGGTTTGCATTGTGAAAGATATACAAAGAAATTGGAAACAAAATTTCTTTTCTCGAGAATTCTATGGAACTAAAAATTTTTCTTTAGGGTAGGTCCAGAGCACTATCCTACATGCCTCAATCCAAATTATGTGGTTCTCTTAGATTTTTATTAATAAAGAACTTTCTTATAAATCTCGGGGATATGCTTCCAATAAATAGGGGCATCATAACCCTTGTTGCTAATCTCCTTGTCTAACTCTAACTAGACCAAATCCACAAGTCCATTTGCCCACACAAAGCCATACACCAAACAAGGCTCAGAAAACGGGTCGTCTCGTGACAACCCCAGGCACTCTAGAATATGCACTGAGGAGACTGGAATTTAAGGCAAATAGTATTAATCTTGCAACCACAGCAAAATGTTAGACACAGTAGATGGCTATTGAGAAGCAGGATAGCACTGTCTGAATATGTCTGTTGCAATTGAAAGCAAGAGATCTTCTGTGGAGATCCAAACGATACCAAGAGTGAACCTGAGATCCGATTCTCTCTTATCAGGATTTTTCCAATAGAATTGCAACTCTTAGGTACCCTAGTGATCTGTCCTCCCTTTGATATTTACCCTTACCTTTTCATAATTTGAATCCCAATTTTTTACACTCATAAGTGATTGTCCTTGGTAGGAATAGCAGCAGCGGCTCACCCATTGGTTGCTCCTTTACAAGTAGCTGTTATTGTACCCCTTGTAGGACTGAGTGGTCAGTGGTCAGTGGTCAGGCTTGAAAAAGAAATATACTTTCATATCTTTTTTCCTTCCTTTTATCTTTTTGCATTTTTATTGTTTTATTTGTTCTTGCATCTAGCAGTTTGTTCTGTTTAGAACTTTGTGCCATAAAACTCAAAACAAACTAACCTATTAACAAAAATTAACATTCTAATTTATAACTCATATTTAAAAAATTTATTTTATTGAAATAGATAACAATTTCATGCTATTTAGCTATATTCTAGAATCCCATTGTTAGTGTCATGAGTATCAAATCAATATTTATAGTATTTTCTGAATATTTTATTGAAAGGTTTGATCTCAATTTTGTAATGACTCATTCTATTCTGTAATTTGATACCTATTTTTACAGTTTTAAAGGATTTGAAGGAAGAAAAAGAGAAGCGACATCTGATTATTAAAGAGGTAAATTTTTGTTATACTTGTAATGATGAAGTGATGTGAAAGTTATAAGTAAATATGAAGTGAAAGTTATAAGTGAGAGAGAATATATATATGAAGTGAAAGTTATAAATCGTAGCTTTTTACGCAACAGATATTTGGTCAATATCTTGTGACAGTTCTATTAGTGTTCTTACTAATACTGAAAACATTAAAAAGAAAACAAACAATAATTTTAAAAATGAGTCCCACCTCCACCCAACATGACATGGGTATGTTGCAAATTTGCATAAAATTTGAACCACCTGAGGTATTGATCTAGTGTAAAATTTTCTGCAGATTTCAAATACGTTGAAATTTTCACTTCATTAACGAAGTTCATTCTTCATTAATGAACTTTATTAGTGAAGATAGAAACTTAATAAAAACAAAAATAAACGCAAGTCAAAAATTTGTATTTTTTTTCCGCTGGAATTGTTTGTGCTCAGGAAATAAAAGAAAAAAGATCAGTGTTGCCATTCTAAAAAAAAATAATGGTGATAAATTAATTAAATGTTCCAGATAAAATTTTAAAATTCAGGCTTTGCATATAATTATGACCTCTGTGCCAAATTTCATTACTGTAAGTCCTATAGATGCGTCTGGACACAACACACAGGCAGACTTCCTTTTATAATAGTAAAGATCAATATTTTTCTTTTGGGAAAACATTTTCAGGGCTTGTTACACGTTACCTATTGTCACTTTTTTGTTATTTTGTCACCTTTTTGACACTTTGTCACATGTTTAAGTTCTTAAATTCCACTTGGACAAGAACAGTTTTTAGTGCACAATTAAAATAATTCATTTTTCCTCTAAAAGTCAAATGTCAATTAAATTTGAAAAATTATAATTTTTTTTTATGCTCATGTATTTTTACTTCGTGAAAAAAAAAAGCAAAAAAATGAGATTTTTAAAAATTTGCCAGCAATTTCTTCCAGTATTTTTATTTGCCCCAATGATGAGGACCTAAGGCAGGGTTCCAGCTGTCTTTGAAAAGTCCTTGAATTTTTTCTCCGAACTCGAGGCTCTTAAAAGTCCTCTAAAATTACGGAACTTGGTGTAAAAGAGTGAATTATTGACTGGTGTGAGATTTTGGTCAGATCGACTTAGAAGAGAAACTACGAAGGCTGAGGTGATATTTGTTGTATCAAGTGCAAGTATATTTAATCGTGTGACCAAATTTCTTCAGGAAAAGGAACCCCTAATACATAACCTTCATTATCAACTTGAATTGTTGATAAGAACAATTTTGGGTAGAATCTGTAAAGAGGAATTCATTGGAGATTCGAGATGGATGAAACGGAAGATATATGTCCTCAGAAACTTGCCTCTGTGTTTCCTCATCATCTGACCGTGGTGTTGTCCTCGGATCTTTCACTTAAGTGATTGATCCCGAACCATCGTCAACAGCCCATTGTGTTGCTCTAGTGCGAGGTTGATTTAAAAAATATACCAATTACTGAGAAACCATCTTCCTAAAGACCACATTTTCTTGAAGCTAATTTTTTTGTCTATAAACAAAATGTTAAATTATCTCCATTCCAAGACTTCCAAAATCCATGACTGCCATATATGCCATTTTCTGGTTGCTTAAAAAAGTTCATTTTCTTTCTAAACAAAGGAATTCCAGGGAACAAAAAGAGTATTTGTTCTAGAGAGGGTTTGCTGTACATTTTTTTTCCAAAATATCTAAAATGTCTTTAATTGTAAAATTTTGTTATTTAGTTTATGTTTTATAAGTATTAATTTTGATATATCATTTCTGCAGAATGAAAAATTAGCTGCTGAATTGAAGGAAAGAGATGATTTGTTAGAGCAAATGCAATCAGGTATTAAACATCATAAAATTGACCTTAATCAATATTGCCATTTTTTGTTCTGCCAGACTATTAGTTAACAAAACATTGATAGTTAATAGTATGTCTACATTTAATAAATACTAAAAGTTTGAAAAATGAATTTTAAAAACGTAAAGCATTAAATTTTTTTTGACAAAATTCTTGTATGGGATGAGGAATTTCCAATTTTCATACTGTTAATGTTTTCTTGTATAGTGTACTTTGATTTTTAATCATGTTTGTGCTTAACGTTCAAGACTTGTTTTTATAGTTGGGGCACCCAAAGATAAATTTTGAGTAAAATAATGTGTATTTTTGAATATAATTATAGCATCTCAGTTTATATTAACCCTTTGCACTTGGAACATTAAAATTTACTGTAATGCTGTCAATATGGTGACATCCAAGTGCTAAGTGTTAAAAACATACTTTTTATATGATTATCATTTGATAATATTTTTCAAACTTCCTACTTTTGACATTGTGGGATTAAATTTGCAGTGTCTGAAGCTGTTATTGATGAATATAGTGCTCTAAAAGTTAAATGTGACTTGGAAACTCAAGCAGCTAATAATGCCAGCAAAAGAGCAACAAAGGTTTGTTACTTTTAATCTGTGTTTTATAACTTGTAAGTTTTCCTGATTGCATTTCATCAATACTATTTTTAGCTAATATTTCAAATGTGCATCCAGGTTTATTTTTTAATTGAGACTAAAAGTTGGCAATTTGATTGTAGAGCTGTGGGAAATCCAGGGTTCCCACAGTCCTTAAAAGTCCTTGAATTTTTTTTTTCCTAGGGGCCCTTGAAAATTACGGAACTTGGTGAAAAGTACTTGTTTTTTTAACTAGTACATAATTGCATAATTCGTCTTGCATTGGAACTTGTCCAAACTAGTTTCCTCCTTTGTTCAGACTAGTACTTGATGCGCCATTTGAGCGTCATACTGAATGAAACCGGTGTTTTGCGCTTTGACGCATCACGTGATATACTAATAATGCTACGTCTAGATAATCCATTCTCCACCGTATTCTGTCTGTCTAAATTGACACCTCTGGTCTCCGTTAAGACGGCCGCCTTGCTAGCCCACTGCATCATGACGTATCATGGTTGCTAGATAACAGCACCACTTTCTTAGGAAACCGTAGCTTTAGCAGTCAGGACGTCATTGGAAACCTGGCATGCGTCCAAAGAAAGGAAGCCAAAAACATTTTAAAGAAAATCATATTTAAGATAGTCTTCAGGTGAAAATTTTTTTTGCATGTTTCAAATCCGTTGAAATTTTCAATCTATCTTTAATGGTTGCAAAGATAGGGCTTTATCATTCTCTAGTGTAAGTTTCTATCACCAGACAAAACTTTTGATTTGTTTTGTTTCTCAAACAAAATAAACCACAACAGCCTGTTGTAGTGGCAGTGGACGTCAGTAAAATGGAGATTGTGCAAGGACGCGGGATGCAAGCTCCCATACTCTTCTTCATGCCACCAAAAGAATTTATCGTACAATATTTTAACGCAGACCAAAATCGATAGGTGTGCAAATAGCCTGATAGTTAGCATTGAGACGAGAAACCCACTTTACAACAAAAGAAAATCCAAATTATAACCAAAATTTATGATAACCTTTCTTTTTTTTGACTCAGTAATTAAAAAAAAATTATGTCTTTATTTTTTTTACATTTTTTTTATTGACAACTTTTGTTTTAGGTCGTTTAAAAAAATTTTAGGTCCTTGAAAAATATTTTTTTGGTTTTGAAAAGTCCTTAAAAGTCCTTAAATTTTTTTTTGAACAAAGGCGTGGCAACCATGAAATTATGTTTGTTTAACGTTTCTTTAAAATCTAAATGAGCAACTTTCATTTATCAATGATTATTATAGTTTAAAACTACCAATTTTTTATTTGCAGAAAGTAATATTCTTGTTATTTACTACATAAACATTTATAAAATATTAGATTGATTGGTAAATTATGTAACATTTTATATTTAATTATTTTTGAGAGGTTTAATTATATTAATTTATTATGTTGTAGTATTTTCAAGAAAATCAAAAATTGAAGCACAATTCTCATGAAGAGCCATCCGAAGCTCAAGCATCTGATTTAAATGAGTTACAATGCCAAGATGTGACTACAGAGGAAACAGTGTCAGAATTGGATGTACTGAATAAACTCTCCTCGGGTAATACACTTCAAAAGTTTGATTGGGCATATTTGGGAATGTATTGAATTTTTGTATTATCAGTTTTAAAATAAAAGTAATAAATAAATTAAATAATATGAGGTTGGTATAGTTATGGACATGACCAAGAAAGGATAGAATCTAAATAAATTATGAGTTTATTCATGTTAATGTGTGTAAACAATATTCCTGAAATTAAAATACCTTTAACACAGAAGACAATTATAAGAATAAATGTAAGGTCATGTATACAAATTTGGGTTCCATATACCCTTGATAGAGTGATTGAGACAAGATACAATAAAAAGCATTGAATGAACTGATATTAACTTTTTGGGGTGAACTCGTGTAAAGCTGATGATGCTGTCATGTTGTGGAAAGTTTTCTGAAATTCAGTAAAATAATCCAAGGGCTTTTAAACAAATCAAAACTTCCAATTTTTGATTAAAAAAAATCTAAGTACCTATTAGTTTTTAGACAAGCTATAAATATGAACAATTGGAAGCACTGTCTCAGACTACAAAGACAACTGACTGGATAGTGCTAAGAGGTAACTTTAAAGCTCTCATTTCCATTGATTAATGCAATGGAATTATTTAAAAAAGTATTTTATTTAACATTCATATTACTAATTGTTTTTCCAAATTTTATTAATAAACTGTCAATTTATAAAAAAGTTATAGTTTTATTTGAAATCAATACTCTAAATGTATGTGCACAACATTATAGTCTACTATTATAAAAGGAAGTGTTTGTTTCGCGGCCGAAAAATCCTGATGATCTATGGCACTAACACCAATGAGATTTGGCACGCAGGTAGTCCGAATGTTTTGCAATTTTCGGTTTACAACGAAATTTTTAAATTCAATCTCGAAGATTTTAAAATGAATTTAATAGTTTTATTCTCCATCGTTTTTTCAACGTGTTACTACCAGAGAAAGAAGAAGCACCAGATGTGACCTTGCCACGTTGGCTGTTCCTCCGACAGAATGCGGAGGAAATTATTTTTTTCGTTTCCACTTTGATTTTGCCTGAGGATTAATTTACAGTCACAGTTCTTTTTTATATTTCCTAGACCGTTTTCTAGACCTAGAAGATAGAGTAAAAATTTCAACGGATTTGAAATCTGCGAAAACTTTCAGTTTAGATTGATACCTAAAAATATGATTTTATTTAACCCTTCTTTGCATGATTTTTTCTTTATTGGTGAAATAAATCAAGGTGATATAATTCATGTTTAAAATTAAAGGGAAAATGGTTAAAAAAATCTTAGTATAAATTTAGCAAAAAACAATATGATGGTATCATGTGGTATTTTTTAAGTTAAACGCAAACTTTTTCAGAAATTGCTCTAAAAATAACAGAAACACATATTACAAACCTTTCTTACACTCATTTTCACTTTTTTAGCAATAGAAACTCAAATATAATAAAACAAAATTAAAAACGAAATCCTATGTTGCGGAATACTAAGCAGAATGACAACTTCAAGCTCGTTTTACTGATAGTGACACTTGCTTATTTTCGACAGCTATGTTTTTTTTTATGCAATGGACAGCAAAAAGTTATCCAGATATGATCAACTTAAAGTGAACTTGTTCTTTTATATAATTTTTGGGCATTCAATGTTATGATGGAAATTTCCACCATTATGCAAAGAAGGGTTAAATAAATATTTTTTAAATTGAATATATCTTCAACGGATTTGAAATCTGCAGAAAATTTTACACCAGTTTAATTCCTTACATCACAGCATTGCCTGTGGTGTTGGTTTTCGAAGCAAACCAACACCACCACGGGCAATGCCGAGCAAGCCACTCAGTGGCTAGTATAAAATATTTGCATCTATCCTTTATTTCTATCAATCGAAGCCTGGATCTAAGCTAGCGAGTGAGTCATTTAGAAACACAAATATTTAATTAACTTAAAATAAATCAGTTCCAAATTTTGAAACATTTACCTATTTTACATGCACAAAGGATATGAGAATTGTGAAGTAAAACAACAAAATTAACTTGAATTTTTTTTTAATCAATTTCCATACAAATGCAAGTTTTTCTTGTCAGCCATTGGAGCCCAGTGGGGTATGCCCACTGAGCCACTCTTCTGTTACTTCTCATCTGTCTTGTGTTTGGTGCAGCATATGACTCTTGTGCCATAAAAACCCAATCCAACCAACCTCATTGGCTATCTTTTAGTGTGATGTTGCAAGGTTTAGTGTTTTTTCTTTTTTCAGAGGCAGTTTTGGAAGTAGGATAGTTTTTTAGTTTGTAAGTTGTTCTAATCAAATTTATTGAATGAATATTTGTCAGCAGTTAATTTGTACGTGTTATATCTGATGTATAACTCATAATCTAGTTAAATTGAAGTAGAATTCATGATGCACTACATGAATATTGTACATAAATGTTAGCTTTTTAACTTTTAAATTTTGCGTTCGTACATTTGATTTTTGTTCTTTAGTACCTTTGTCTTGCAACACTATTATTTAAAAAAACACCTAAGATATATTAATTTTATTGTAAAATTAAGATAATGCAGTAAAATGTTAATTCTGCACCAAATACTTCTTGCCCTGGGCTGCTCCAAAAGAACATAATTGAGAAAATGTACACTAAATCACAAGTTCCTGATGAAAGATGATTTACCGATATTTTTTATTTTATATTTGTTTGAATATTTATAGATAATTACTGATAAAAGCAGAATACAAAAGCTTGGATCCTAGCTTAAATAATCTTAAATATTGTATGTATTTTGGGCCTTTTTCATTAAATATTGCAAAATCTGTAGTGCTAACTGTAGACTGACACCAAGGAGAAAAGGATAGCAGAGAAGGAGTTTCAGAGGTTAAAGTGACATTTTCCTGAACAAATTTACTCACATGGCCATTATACATTTAATGCCATTTTACTAAAACATATTGGGAAGTCGGAAGCATCAACTTCACAATGCAGTTGATCTTATAACAGCTGCAAATGAAAGGGTTGCATTCATGAAGACTTTGCAAATTTTGTGTTTTTATTATTTTTCAGTCTAAAATATTTAACCAATTCTTTAAAAATGTTTTAAATAATTCTGTCAGATTCATTTTGGAATCTTTAAAGTAAATTGTCTGGAACGGATGCTGGAGTTATGATTTAAAAAAAAATAATATTCTAATATGTTATGCTAGAACTATCATTAATATTTTTTAAATTGAAGGAAATTCAGATTTATTTCAATGAAAGTATCTAGTTTTGAACTCTTCATATTTGCTTCTGGTGAATATCCTGTTTTTTTTTTTAATTCTAAATTGATTTGTGTTGCATTTTATCTGATTCATTTGAATATAGGCTCTAATATTAATATCAGAGTCTGTTTTGATACTATTTAAGAATTTATGCTACTGTTTTGCAAGTCTTGTAGCTAAGCCAGCCCTGTTTCATTTTTAAAACTGAATTTTTTTTTTTAATGTACTTGTAATGTACTTTTTTTAAATGTACTACAGTACAAAACTATTAGTTTAAAAAAAATAGAAATGCTGCTTTCATTGAAATAAATATCAGCAAAAAAAAAATGGCTGCCTTAATTTAAGAATTGTTTAGAGGCAAGTTAATTTAAAAAATTTTTAGAGTTAATAAAGTTTTCTATAAACACATTTATTTTTCAAAACATTTCCTAATTTTTTATTCAAAGATGTCTTTAACTTTTATTTCCACCAGTTTAATAAGAATCTGGAAGCTACTTTGGGTGAAGGTTTTTCTTTTTAAGAGGTCGGATAGTGGATACATCTTAATTTTTAAGTCCAGTGAGCAAATGCCTTTAACAAGGTGCTAACATTTGTTTGAATTATTTTAAAGTTTTTTCTTAAGTTTTTATAACAAAATAATTCTTTATACTTATCAACTGTCCATCATTCCACCTTATATATTTTCTAATATTTTTGAAATTGTAATATTTTCAATTCTTTATGATCTTAAAGTTTCCAAAATGTGTACTAGATACAACCAGTTATTTTAGTGAGTTATGAATTAAAGCTCCAAATGACGGAGTGGTTGATTTTGCTTTTTCGCATTAAAAATGATTATGTAACAAATTTTTTAGCAAAGCTCATACTAATGGGCAATGTATTTGATATCAGTAGCATTCTTGTAATAAATGGTTCATGAATGTACTCCTAAATCCCACACAAATTGTCCGAAAGTTTTCTCAAAAACCCACTTCATATCAAAATAGCTGCTCTAAAAGATGCTCCAAATCATACCTTAGTCCTTTAATATTTAAATTATCTTTAGTTGTTAATTACTGTCTTTTTCTGTTCTCCAAGCATCAGTTCTGTAGAAATTACCTTTTCAGTATTTTCTTATAAACTAAAATTAAGAAATCCTCCTGAAATTGACTGTTGGAATATGTTGGGTAAATGTAAGTATAATAGTTGATCAAACCTTGCTGTAAAATGTCTAAAGCTTGTAAATCCTTAAAGTGTTTCTATCAAAAATGGATGGTCTCTGCAGTATGACTGACCTATTTAGTCATTGTAGCTCAAGTCTGATTGACCATTGTGTTACTCATATAAAAGTCCTAACTGCACCCTTTCTTTCATATCACACAAATCAACCTTTACTATTATAAAGTTGTCTGTGTCTGTGATGTCCAGATGCATCTATAGGACTTGCAGTAATGAAAATTGACTCACAGGTAGTCCTAATTTTATGCAAATTTTATATGAAGCCTGAAATTTAAAATTTAATCTAGAACATATTTTAATTCATTTGCATTTATTTATAGTTGTTTTCCTTAGAAGGGCAACACTGATCTTTTTCCTATCGCACAATTCCAGCAAAGCAAAACAAAAGAAATAAATTTTTTTACTGGTATTTATGTATTTTTATACTTTAGTCCAAGTTTCTATCTTCATGATTGTTAAAGATGGAGTAAAAATTTCAATGGATTTAAAATCTGGAAATTTTACACCAGGTCGATGCGTTAGATAGTCCTAATTTGCGACATGCCTGTGTAATGTGTGTGTCACTTATTCTTAATTTTTTTTCTCTTCTTTTTAATGTTTTCTGTATCAGTAAGGACACAAAAAGAACTGTCATGGGGAATGCTTTGCTAGCCTGGTAGTATGTTATAATTTTATAATCTTTTAACTGGTAAATATATGAGCAATTGTTTTGTGTTTATTGCAGCTAATTAAGTTAGAAGGCTTTCATTAATTTATTTTTGTACAGGTGAAAACGGCATCTATTTCAATGTAATACTGTTCCAAGATGGAATGCTGATTCTTGTCATTTTATCTTCTATTTTCAGAGCTTAGAACTGAAGTAGCATCCTTGAAAACTCAACTGTCAAAAGAAATTGAGAAACAGATATCTTTGAAAGAAGACTTTGAAATAGCAAAACAATTGGTATTGTTGAAATTGTATTATATTTTTTTTATACTTATTGAGATAGTTTACCTTAGCTTCATTATGCTACTTGGTTTTTATGTACAAATTAAGGTAGGCTTTTTCAGGCAGATCAAAACCTAAATTCTGTTTGTAAAAGTCTGCATGAATGCACACCAACTTCCACTATTATTATGTATAGACATGAACTGATCACAATAATGTTAATAATTCTTCAGCTTTTATGTGAATTTTGATGCTTTTTGAGAGGCAAAAACTGATGGCTTATTGGTGTTCAAGATTTCCCCATTTCTGTAAGGTAATACTGAGTTAGTTTTTGAAAACTGATTCCATTTTGAATGTAGGCTATTCATAAATTAAGTAAACTTACACAGAGCATTGCATTGCTAGATTGTGAAAAGCACTTTTTACTTTTAATTTTGTAAATAGGCAAAGTTGATGTATATATGTATTCCCCAGAACATTTTTAGTTATATAGTGTTGTCAGATTTCCTGTAAAATAGGAATAAGTAATATATTCCATTATAAAGATAGAAGATTTGCAAAAATATTTTTTATTTCAGTTTTAGTAATGATTTTGAAGAAAATAATCTGAAAATGTAAAAACAATTCACAAAGAAAGACATAAATCTGTTTTTAAATCTTATTTGTTTTACTTGCTTTACAAAATTGCTAGGTATTAATGGTTTCCATGTACTGTGAAGCTTTCATTAAAAATATTAAGTTACTTGATAACTTATAAGTATACTATAAGTATAATATAACTAATAAGTATACTTGAATACTTGCATTACAGTATGAGCAAGAAATGAAGGAACACAATTGCACCAAAGAGAAATTGAATTCTATTCGAATACGTTTCCACCGTAAGTAAATTTAGAGATTTTTTTTCTTGATTTCAAAATTAATGAGTGATTTCCTTATTTATGTGAAACAGATTAACAATCTTTAACCTAATTGAGTATTAACTGAATTGAATAAGATAAACTAAAATTAATTTTGTGCTTCATTCAGTTATACCTCTTTCCAAGAAATATGGGTCAAATTAAAAGTTATACAAAAACACATAAAGTTAAAGTAATTGCCTATTTTTATGAAAAATTTGTTGCAACCTTAACAATTAGACACATATCATTTAAGTGGTGGTCATTTAAGATGACGAACTCATGAATTAGTATGGAGGGATTTGTCATCTTACACTCCATCCAATTCGTCATCATACCCGACATCGACATTTTTATTTCGAAAAAACATTGAAAGATTTCAACTCATCAGAAAATATTAAAATGAAACATCATTGAACATATTTTGATTAGCATTTAACTAATACCACATGTATAAATAAAAAATACTTACTCCGTAAACGCTGGCAATGCATTCACTCTCAAGAGCTCAGGTGTTGCTTCGTCATCTGACCGTGGTTCAAAATTGCGAGGTATTGTCCTCGATCTTTCCCTTAAGGGACTGATCCCGGACAGTCGTCAATAGCCCGTTGTGTTGCTCTAGTACGCCGTTAACTAAAATTATCATTACTATTACCTTCACTCTCAAGCTACTAGTCCACCAGGTGCATTATTGTCCATAAAAAGAAATGCTGATCAACTTTTGTAGTGTAGTCTCACAGTGCAGTCAAATACTTGATCCCAATACCTTTTGGCCATCAGTACCTTCTGTAAAGATATGCAGTACAGTGCAATAGTTCAAAGAAAATACAGCCCTCACAATTACACTGGCAGCACTAAAAGCAGGGTGTTCATCAATATTACTAGGTTTGTTCCGTTTTCTTATGGTGTTCGATGGTGTGCAATTACTACTCCAAGAATTACACCACAATAATTTATTCCACAAGACAAAGAGAAACACAAGACGAACAACAACCAAAAGGAAAAGTTAAGAAGTAAGAATATTTTCATGCGCTCCGTTCGTAATGCTCTGCGCTTGCAAACTTGCGCTGTGAGAGAGATCTTATGCGAATCGTTTGCTCCTGGCAAGGAGAACGATTTTCAATGTGTGCTCTTCATAGAGTATCCCCCAATGAATGAGGGATACCGAGGAACGATAAACAATCTTATAGAGGATTACATACATTGAAAATATAATAACACAAATTTAAGAAAAATATGCACATTTGCGTTTGAATAGTATGTACTAAATATGTGGAGTTATGCTTCTTTTTTTTTGAAGGAAAGAAAGAGTTTTAAAAAAAATAGAAAATGAATGTGTAAACACAAATATACAATGATAATCGTTAATTCGTTTAGATTTATTTTTATTTTTGACGCCTTCTAAGAATTTATTTAAAGGGGCTAATATATGAGCTGCTTTGGGCACTAAACGTCTAGAAATTAAATAATCTAAAAACACGCATTAATTGTGTGATAGTGGTCGGCTTTGGAAAATTTTTGATGCATTCTATCTGTTCTGTCAGAGGCCCAATACCTGATTAGGAAACTTGAAAACCTAAGAAATCAATGGAGGAAACTCCAAAAACGCATTTTGATTGCTTTAAACTAAAACCATATCGTTGTATTTGTTCAAATAAAATCTGTAGATGTTCGATATGCTCTTCTGATGTTCGAGAAGCCACTAATATGTCATCAACAAAAGCATAAATGAACAGGACATTTCCAGTTACTTCATTGATAAATCTTTGAAAAGTAGTTGCGCCGTTAAATAGACCGAATTGCAAATGTAAGCTCTCGTATAAACCGAAGGGTGTAATAGCTGCACTTTTATGAACATCCTCTGGATTTATAGGGATTTAATAATACGCTTTAATGAGATCTTTGTGCGAAAAAATTTTGGTTCCATGGAGTTCAGAAGGAAAGTCTAATATGTTAGGCTCTCCATAATTATCCTTAATAGTGTGCCTTAAGCTCTGTTGTCCCCTACTGGTCTCCACTCAGTGCTGTCTTTCTTGGGAACCATATGTAAGGGGCTCGCATAATTCCTTTTGGAAGGACGCATGTGACCTAGGTCAATCATACTTTGAAATTCCTCTTTAGCAATATGCAAACAATCAGGTACAAGACGACATGGTTTGGCAATTACAGACGTGGTGGTTTAGTAATTTCCACATTTTTCATTAAAAGTTTGTGATCAATACTATCTCCAGATACAGTTTTAATGGAATGAAAAACGCTTGTGCGTAATTTACAAGGAGAACTAATATTTGTTTGAGAATCTATGAGTCTTCTTTTTTACCGATCAGGTATTAAATTAAAGTTATACAGTAAATCAGCACCGATTATAGAGTTGGAAACTATTAATTATAAATGTCAATTTATAAACACTCCGGAGACCAAGATCTAAAGATAGGGTTTGAATAGTATGAACGTGAATAGGAAAAGTATTAGCTGCATAAAGAGTCCTTTGAGGATTGTTTCGTTTTTGTAATTTAGATGCAGAAATAATTTAAGCATCGGATCCGGTATCAATAAAAAAAATTTACGTTGGTGCGTCTGTCACACACAAAGGGTGATGCAAATGCTTCGGCAAGGAGCAGGTCTCTTCTACGCCTGGCTCAGGGGTGCAGAATATTTCAGAATGTGTGAACGAGGTTCGGGGGAAATTCAGACAGCTGTGGGGAAGTTTTTGCAGTTTACTAAAAAAAATTATTGGAATAAATATTAGTTTTTTGTAACTAATAGTCTTAAGGAAGAGTTCTTAATCATCAACATGGCACTCTAATAGTCGCTTAAACTAGAATGAAAATACAGGGATTTTTCGGGGAAATTTTGAACAAAACAAATTTGTGTTCTGGGGGAATATTGGGCCCTGAAACATTTTCTGCACCCCTTGCCTGGCCATTCCGTTTTGTTACAAAATTGCAAGGGGAAATGCGTTTTTTTTCCTTTTGGGCCAAATTTATGATAGTACCAACAATTCTCAAACGATTTAGTTTTAGATTTGCTACGTTCCCGTCGTTTGAAATTTCAATTCCGACTAAGACTTCTACCTTTCAAAAGTATATTTATTCGCTCATGTAATTTTCCTATTTCACTAAGAAATTTAACCTCAATGGAAGTGACTGAAGAAACAGATCAAGAACTTTCTGGAAAAGGTGACTTCAATAACACAGTCTGCAATTTTGGCAGATTTGTCGAGTAAAAGATCAGTTATGGCAGCAAGAATACTTTGAACTAAAGTTGGCAATTGTTGAAAAAACAACTCCAACATCAGCTTGTCAGGAACATTATGTGCCTCGTCGCATGGCACGTAACATTTCTGTGGGCTTGCCATAGCCAAGCTGTTCTAGAACAAGCAGTTTTCGTATTTTTTGATGCGACAATTCCCCACTGCATTTAATGAGCTCTGTTTTCACGTGGAGGTATGGATCATCTCTGCTTAGATTTGTTATTACGTCTGATAATTGTGGCCATTTCTGGTGGTAAATGCAAAACAGTGTAATTGTACTTTGTTCTGCTTTCGGTAATCGGTTTCGGTGTGCCCAACTTGAAGGTACTTTTGCACATGCAGAACCATAAAGCGGGATCTCCGGAACTATATGTAGGTATTTTGATGACACTTGTCTCCATCATGATGGAATTTAAAAGATAAAAATATGATAAGTTGAAGTTGTGAACCTGGCGAGTTGTTGATGAACATAAGCATAAGTTCAAGGGGACGTGCAGTCTAAATCAAAGGAGTAGGAGAATTCCGAAATCATGTTACCATGAAGATTTGAGCCTTTTATCTGCTGTCAAACTGGATGCTTTTGAAAAACAACTATTTCTTGTTCAAAGTGTCCGGTAGTCACCATTAGTGTTGTTCGTTGGTGTGCAATTAATACTCCAAGAATTTCAACACAATAATTTATTCCACAAGACAAAGAGAAACACAAGATGAACAACAACGCATTGGAAAAGTTAAGAAATAAGAATATGTTCACGTGCTCCGTTCGTAATGCTCAGTGCAGGCGCATTACAAACTTGCTCTGTGAGAGAGATATCACACGAATCGTTTGCTCTTGACAAGGATAATGATTTTCAATGTGTACTCTCCATATCCTTGTTCTCTACACATCCTCACATGCCTATAATCGGAATCCAGAGCAAATCGTGACTAATCTGAAAAGTACAATTGACCATTACGTTACTTTCCAATTTGCCTGTCCACAACACCACTTCAGCCGTGCTCTCCTGGCTTTGACTCTTAAAGGGACACAAACTCGTACTCTGGCAAACAGTCCTTCCACAGGTAGCTTTTGCCACACAGTTGTGGAAAATATTGACCTTCTGACTGTTGTAGCAACCACTGCTCTTGTAGAGTTGAGGTTGTCATTTGTTGATTGCGTTTAGCAAATAGATTTTCTTGTCAGAGGGTGTGGTATTCCTTGGACAACCAAAAAGAGATATGAAATGAGACTTAAATGTTATTGGAATTAACTATGTTTTGTTTAAAAGCAATAAAATATTAGTGTTTGTTATGTGGCAACAGTTAAACTAAAACCAAAAAAATTTGTTTTTTTCAACAAGTACCTGTATATGATATCCTTCATAAATATGTTTTATTTAGTTAATTGATTCTTTTCACTCCTAAGTTTGCTTATGACAGATCTGCTACAGAATTTAGGGGTTGACACAGCAGTGTGATACCAATTTATGCCTTTTCGATCAGTTTTCTGTGCTTTTAAGCATTTGAGATCTGCTCTTTTGCACTATTCTTTCCGAGTTCTGATGGTTATAAGGGGTAAAAGTCAGGTAATATGGAACATCTGTTTTAAAAATGTTGCCATAAGCAGAGAGTAGAATAGGTTGTATAATTACCTTACTATGAAACACCTAAATAATTTGTCAAACACAAAAATTTTACACAAAAAATTTATATTTATTTAGTTTTAAAGAAGAAGAAAAAATAAATGCATTTCATGTAGTCGCAATTTAATTATATTAAACGTTTTCATGTGGGAAAAGTTTGGAATGTTTTATTCAGCATTCTGATTTTTTCAAAAGCACTCTTCCTCATACATAATACAACCAGCTTTACTTCTAAAATCATGCAATGTAGGTTTCCTCTACCTAATGAGGTACTTGCAATTGCTAGTTATATTACATATGATTTATAATATATTATACAATTACGCACAGAATCTATATTGCTAAACGACAATGTAATTGGTGTGTTCTATTTGTAGTCACCAGAAAGACGTACTGAGTAGTATTAAAATCTTCTATAGATATGGTATTTCAGCCAAACTTTTATACAAATTCAATTCACACAAACTACTAATTAGTAAATTTTCAATTAATTATAAACTCTTATTTACCATAGAGAATGCTTAACTTGAAAAGTTCTATTTTCAAAATGCTATATTTCACAAATTGGAAGATGCATATATTTATCATATAGCATATTGTGCACATCTGTGCTTGATAGAAAAGCTACTCTTGTCTTAACAAAACTAAGTTTAACTGAAAATTAGTGGGCAAAATCATATTTTATGATAAATCTATAATATTATAAAAGGAAGTGTTTGTTTGTATCTTGCCCGCAAAGTCCTGACAAATCTATGGCACTTACAGTAATGAGATTTGGCACACAGGTAGTCCGAATTTTTTACAATTTTAGGGTCAAGGCGAATTTTAAAATCCAATCTTTAAATGAATTGAATTAATTTTTAAATGAATTTAATAGCTTTTTCACCGTTCTTCCTTATATGGAATGAAGAAACATCAAAATTTAGACTTTTCGCTCTCAAGTCACCTTGACATCAGCCTTTGGAACCATGCCAACTTTTTTCATCTCCCGTCTAGATTGAAAGAGAACAGATTCGAATGACCTTCGTTTGTTTTGAGATTCATTCATTTTGATTTCCTACGAAACGGATTCCAGTGAAGCAAAAAATATTACTAAAGTTATCACTGGCGTTCTTCAGCATTTTTTCTATCTCTGCAATCATTAAAGGTAGAATAAAAATTTTAACGGATTTGAAATCTGCGAAAAATTTTACACCAGATAAGATACCTTTTTATTTGGTTTTCTTTTAATCTTTTATATTTTCGCAAGAGATTGTGACGTCACGTGAACTTTCGCTTTCCAAACATAAACAGATTGCTTTTTCTGCCCTTTGCATTAAAATAAAAATAAAAACAGATTAAATTTATTACCCTATTACATTTCAGCGAAGGAGAGCAAAAAAAAACCATTTTGACTGGTATTGTAAGTTCTTTTTCGTAAAATCGGAATCGTTAAAGATAGATTAAATATTTTAACAGATTTGAAATATGCAGGAAATTTGGTAATGGTCGTAACACAGTATGGGTACCTTTTACCATTGAAACATTTTATGTAAATTCCGATTGGTGTACTGTATTGCATACATTTACCCTTTAATTTTATAATAGTAGTAGTATTAACTGTGTATAAATATTTCACAAAAATTACACTCATTTCTACTTATTTCACTAAATATTACAAAAAAGTAAAGAAATTGAGATACTAAAAGATGTTTTTTAATATATTTGTATAATACATAATTTGTATGTACATAAATATTTGCATAAAAAATAAATGTTTTGTCTCTAGAAAATATTTCTGCTATAGACAAGTCTAATGACTTAGAAAAAGATGTGAAAAGGTCATCATTACCTCACGTAAGATATATAATTTTATTAGTCAGATCTTTATATTCTTTATTCAAATAATTATTTTACTGATATGTTGTTTTTTTGTAAAATTTTTATTTCATCCCTTTGTGGTTCCTTGCAAAATTTAGAGCCTTATTAGAGAAATTGCTAAGAGACTCTTGAAGTAATTTATCTTATAGTTTGTGTTATCTAACAAATTAAGGCATTTTTAAAATTAAATAGAGCCTCTTGAATTGTAAAAATTGACTGTATGTAATACCTGCTAACTGCTGTAGAATTAATATAGTTTTTGCTCTTGCCTATAGTTGACTAAGATTACAGATATTATAGCTAAAACTTTGGAAAGCAATATTAAAACTTTTAAAATTAAATTCTAAAAATGTTGAATGGCTGCTAAATTTAGTTTTTGATTTTGAATAGACAGTATGATTACTTGTCACAAAGCCAATGTGGTTAAGTGAGAGTTTATTTTCCTTTTGTTGTACATGTGTTGTTTCCAAACAATAACTGATTGCTAATTTCTTCTTTACTCAACTATTTTAATGTATTTACTAATAGAATTAGGAATTTTTACTTTCTGTTTTGGGTTAATACCTATAGCAAATTAGAGAAGGCTTCAGTGACAGAAAATAATAATTCAATGCAGCTGCAAATTTTCATTCTATTTTTCTGTTAGTCCTATAATCTGTTGTATGTCAATTACTCCACTTTATCTTGTGTTTGGCATAGCATATCCAAGCATAATCCTTGTGCCATGTAACACAACCAACCCCTGATCTATTTTGAATGCATAGTTTAAAATTTTTCAATTTTTTAGAGCTTGTTTATTGAATGATTTAAAAAAAAAAGGATTTAAGTTATTCAAGATGATTTGTAATCGAACACTGTCAGAAGAACAGGAAAATTGTTAGAAGTTCATTGAGGATTACAATAAGGACTCTGTATTGACGAGCTACCAGGGCTCAATAGATTTACCCACTGCAGTAGTAACCTTAGAGTTGTGGGAAGTACATGTTCTCTCTGGGTGTATTTCTCTCCATTGTCATTAAAACACTCCTTGTGTATGTCCATTACTTGGTATTGTCTGTCTTGTGTTTTGCACAGCTTGTCCAAATAAGGAACAAAAGCCATAAACACCATCTAACCCTGTATTATCACAGCTGATAAACTGAAATGCACATTTTGTACAGATCTAGATATACCTTTCAGTATTTATTATTTGGCATGTTAATTGCAGGAAACACCCAGATTTTCTTCATGTCTAATGTCATCCGTTTCACACAAAATATTTTCGAGATATTGTGTGTTGTATCTCGTATGAGTGACAATGTCAAAGTTTTTTCTATCAGCAAACCTACCCTAGCCAATAAAGCTAAACTTATCCTATTTATTATCTTTTATTTCTTTAGTCAAGTTCATTGACGAAGTTATGGCTATTAACATACTTCCTTGGTTTAAAAACAGGGTGGTAACAGAACCGGGAAATCAGGGAATTCTCAGGGAACTTTTTAATTCTGGAAATATCAGGGAATTCTCAGGGAAAATTTCCAAATTTCACAAAAAATCAGGGAACTTTTAAAATTGTGATAAAAACGGCAACTATGGTCGTTTGGCCTATTTAGAGATGCGCGATTAGAAGTACTTTTGAGAATCGAGTAAATCGTATTCTCCGAAATTAAAATTCGAATAAAGAACACTGGTTTTCGAGGCCGGAGCGTCTCATCGCCGCGAGGCCAGCGATACAACTTGTGGTATGCAATTTGAAATTTGTGTAACTAAAATGATGTTTTTTTTGCTTGCAATTACATTTTTGTAGAATGTTTTGGTAAAGCTTCAGTTTTCGTTTATAGCGGTGTAACGGCCTTGGCGCTTTTTTGGCGCACTTCTAAATTCGCCAAGGAAGAAATTATTTCAGATGAACCAATGAAATCAACCGACAGTTTAACGAATTTTGAAAGAACTTTAAAGAATACGAGCCACTGCGTGGCCAGCACGGCGTTCCCCGTGACAGTTCTTTTCGTGGGGTCAGGTGTGACCACTGCTCGCTAACCCCCGGTGATTGCTACGAATACGGTTTGAGAAAAAACCAAATTAAAATTTCGTAGCCTATTGGGTAACAGCAATCATGGCGTTGCTCTTGGTGATGATTTGCTTCGCAAACCAAATGGAAATTCGTAGCCTATTATAATGAATTCCCTGCGAATTTCCATTTGGTTTGCGAAGCAAACCCAATTATGAACATTATGAACTATGATTTGCTTCGCAAATTGGGTAACAGTTATAACGGAGTTCCCCGTGCTTTCGCAAACCAAATAGAAATCCGGCGTGACGTCTCAATCTCTTGTGAATATATATATTTAACTGAAAAATTATTTATTTAAAGAAAATCAAACGTATAAGGTATATCTATCTGGTGTCAAATATTCTGCAAATTTCAAATCCGTAGCAATTTTTAATCAGTCTTTAACGATCCTGATTTTACAAAAAAAGAACTAAAGAATGCTAGCTAATTTGTTTTGTTGTTGCTTTTTTGCTGAAAATCTCTTAAAACGTCACAATCTCTAGCGAAAAAATTGAAGATATTCAATTTAAAATTTTTATTTATTTAAAAAAAAACAAAAAAAAACATATTTTTAGGTATCGATTTAATGTGAAATTTTCCGCAGATTTCAAATCCAATGAAATTTTTACTCTTATCTTTAACGGTCTAGTAGATAGAAAAAAGAACTAAATAATTCCAGTTAAAATTTCATTTGTTTTTTTATCGTTTGCTGGAAAATTATTCCTTTGTGCAAAATGAAAATGGAATAGAAAATAATAAATTTAGAAACTTTGATCTTCTATGCTGTTACATGCAAAAAAAATTAATTTCATTACATTTTTTTAAATGTTCTAGATTGAATTTTAAAATTCGATGCGACCCAAAAATTGCAAAGCATTTGAACTACCTGTACTGTAAGTGCCATAGATTCGTCAGGACTTTGCGTGCAGGAAACAGACTGAGAAGCACTTCCATCTATATATATAATTCTCTTACGTGGCACGCAAAAAAGACGTTATTTGTTATCGCGTTTTGGCAACATTGTACGATTATTTGTTTTTCACGAAGCCTCGCGCTTGAATTGAATTTATGGCGTTATCGGATGGATGAAATTTTATTGAAAAAAAAAAATGAATTTTAATCGAGCTGTTGCAGTTAATAATAGAAATCAAAGAAAGCGGAGGATCTTTTCAGGGCCATTTAAAAAAAGGTCCTTTTCAGGGCCAACAATTATAGTTCAACAAGACGCTTGCACTACAACTTTCGACAACTAACTCAATGAAAATGCGTGGGTGGCTCGAGTGCAGGGATAAATATACACTCAAACAACATGCTGGGTATTTAATTTCCAAATCAGCCGTTACATTTCGAGTCAAAATTTTCTCAAAGTTTTCATTTGAATTCAGATTCTATCGGTACTGTACATATCTTTTCTGAAAAATAGCAAAAAAATTTAGATTTAAAAAATATTTTTTTGGAATATCATATTTTGTAAACAATCCCTTCTGCTAGGACACTTGTCTTCATTGATGCGAGCCAAGCGAGCATAGGTTCGCGCAGCGAACCAATGAGGATTGCGAAGAAATCCTCCGGGGGTTGGCGAGCGTTTGCGAGCAGGGGGCGGGCCCCCTAGTTTATAATATTAGAGATTCAAAATGAAAATTTAACCTTTTGACTACGACTATAGACATAACAAGCGCGATTCTTATAACTTTCAATGCACAACTGCTGTAACGGCCGTAGTCTAAATTATTTCTTGGCGCGATTCTTATAACTTTTAAAATATCTGATGTACTGGCCGTTGTCTAAATTCCTTCTTGGCGCGATTCTTATAACTTTCAATGCACAACTGCTGTAACGGCCGTAGTCTAAATTATTTCTTGGCGCGATTCTTATAACTTTTAAAATATCTGATGTACTGGCCGTTGTCTAAATTCCTTCTTGGCGCGATTCTTATAACTTTCAATGCACAACTGCTGTAACGGCCGTAGTCTAAATTATTTCTTGGCGCGATTCTTATAACTTTTAAAGTATCTGATGTACTGGCCGTTGTCTAAATTCTTCCTTGGCGCGATCATAGTACAACTGCTGTACCGGCCGTAGTCTAAGGTCCGGTGCACACATCCGATTTTTTAACTTGCTGCACCGAAGCCCAACTATGCACACTTAACCGTGAAATGACGCAAGTACTCACTTCGCGCCATTTGCGATAAATATTCTATCGAAGAAAACGTGTTTATTTCGCTTACTTGGTGCAAAAAAAGTATATTTTGAAACAAAATAGACGTTTCTGGATACAACCATTTATTAATTATTAGTTATATTCCATTTATTTATGAAAACAAGGTACTTCAGACCGGGCAAGCGTGTGCGGCGAGCTGCTGCGCCGTGGGGAACTGCGGTACAAATTGCACGCAAGGTGGACGGACATCGCCGCAGCGGCTCCGAAGGCATGTGTGCACTACTCCATTGGATCTCATGTATATCAGACCGCACTTGCGTTGTGGCAGCAGCGCTGCAAGTTAAAAAACTGGATGTGTCCACCGGGCCTTAAGGTTTAACTTTCTGCTTGACGAGGTTGCCATGGAAACCATAATCGGAAAACAGATGGGTTGCCTTAATCTGTCCAAATTCGTTACTAGAAGTGCGCCAAAAAAAAAAGGGCCAAGATCGTTGCCACCGCTTTAAATGTAGACTGAAGCTGCACCAATTTTTTTTTATGTATATTTGCATTTGATTTTGATGTATAGAGGCCAATATAGGGATAGGTGTAAAAAGTTCATAATCAAATATTTATATTTTTTTCCCATTTTTTTCAATTGCTTTTGTTAGAGTTGCATTAAGGGTTCCAACCCTTACAATAACAATTGAAATATCTTATGAGAAAAAATACAAAATATTTGTGGAGAATTATCCTTTTACCCCATCTGACCCCAAATATATGAAATATTGTTGTGTGGGTACTGTATATCGATGCCAATTACGGGTCCCGCCATTTCTTAAGGGATTTGTAAAATCAGGGAAATTTTTGTCACACTATCATGGAAATCAGGGAAATATCAGGGAACTTTTTTTCGAGGATTTTGTTGCCACCCTGAAAAATGACTTAAGAATACATTAACCCCTCCGTTTATTGCACTTGTAAGACAAGAAAAAGCATGATTAGAGTATATACAGGGTGGTAACAGAACCTGGAAAACCGGGAAATCAGTGAATTCTCAGGGAACTTTTTAATTCTGGAAAAATCAGGGAAATCTCAGGGAAAATTTCCAAATTTTACAAAAAAATCAGGGAAATTTTGGCAGTTTAAATGGCTATCATTATCATTTGTCCTATTTAGAGATGCACTATTACGAGTACATTTGGGAATCGAATAAATCGTATTCGCCGAAATTGTAATTCGAATAAAGAACCATGGCGTCGTAATTTTTAAACACCGAGAAAACCGCCGCTGCAGCGTCTTGTCGCCGTGAGGCCAGCGATACAACTGGTGGTATACAATTTGAAATTTGTGTAACTTATGATGTTTTTTGTGTATTAAATTAATTATGTTTGTTTGCAATTAAATTTTTGTAGAATTTTTTATGTATATTTGCATTTGGTTTTAATGAATAGTATGATAATATAGGGTCAGGTGTAAAATGTTCATAATCAAAATATTTTGAATTTTTTCTCCATTTTTTTCAATTGCAATTATAAGTGTTCCAACCCTTACAATAACAAAAAAAAATACAAAATATCTGTGAAGAATTATCCTTTTACACCCTCTGACCTTAAATATTTAAAAACAGTGTTGTGTGGATACTGTATATCGATATCAATCATGGATTACAACATTTCTTAAGGGAATTGTTAAATCATGGAAATTTTTGTGAGACTATCAGGGAAATCATGGAAATATCAGGGAACTTTTTTTCAAGGATTTTGTTGCCACCCTGTTATAGCGAGGGTATAAAAGAATCTACATATTGAAACAAAAATATCTGATTATACATTAAATTATGTTTTCTTATAAATGTGTCAAACTAAGTTAATTTCTAAATCAATGGATAAAACTTTTAATATTAACTACAGTAGAATATTTTTGAAAATAGAAATTCCAGCTTTTCAGACATCTAAATCTATTTTATCAATTTAAATTAGTATTATCACAGGGGGTAATACATTCTACCCTACAACTTATAGGTTCTATTAGGGGTACTGGACACTTTTGGCTACTAGTAAGGGAGAAAGGATTTTGTTCAACAAAATATCTGACATCTTTTCCATTGTTCACTCATTTCAAACAGACTATGACTCAGCATTCTTCCTTTCACCAATTTACTCACAAAGCATCACTGGATCTTGTATGAGGTAAAACTGAAAAGGAGAATGGCACATAAAGGATTTATTCTTTAATTTTTGTACGATAAGGATCAGTTGAACCCTTAGGTGTTTTTAGACACCATCTGTTCAAATAGGAGTAACCTTAATTTATGCTGTTAGCATTTTTTTTGGTAATACCATTTTTTCATTCCCTAGCAGTTAGGATGATCTTTGAGCAGTTGGGAACAGAGATAATTTGATTTTCTTCCATCAGTCAGATTGTGAACCTTGAGTATGTAATTTGACAATACTGTTAAGTAACCTTGGGGGATTTCATATTGTGGGGGTTGGCAGATAAATAGTTGTAATAGATAATAGTGGACAGAGTTAAAATAACTGTTTGAAGCAAATGACTTTCAGCTTCCACTTTCAAAGAAAGAGTATTGTCTAAGAATTCCTCTACTTTCACCAGTTGAAAATTCATTGGGGAGAAGTAAAAACGAAAAAAGCAAAGTGCGGCAATATTACAAGGAGTTACTGTATGTATTTAAGTAGTAATTTTGATGTTGTGTCTGCATGAAAAATAAACGTTGAAATATTCAAGAAAATTTAATAATATTTTTAGAACCCGACTTTTTAGAATGACTGATGTATGTATTCCACTCATTAAATACTTATATTTCTCATGTTTCATGTGAGGCTTGGAACTGGAAATGAATCTTAGCTATGTTTTGCATTTTGCACTGTATGTTTGTATTCAATATTTTTATACTGTAACACTAGAATTAACGTTTTTTACCGACAAATGCACAGGGCTCTGCCTATAGTCAATTATGTTAGTAGTGCCATTTAAAATGCATGACACATCTTCCTGAAACCCTCATTATCTCTATGATAAGACTGACAGTTAACAGAAAAGCAGCAGCTGCTATTTGGGTTATTTTTCTCAATACATGGTGCTGATTTCATTTGCTTGGGATTGAAGATGCCAAACTTCATTCATTCATTTAACTTAGTTCGTTGCGTTAATCTTGTTAGAAAGGCATGGGGGTGATAGGAAAGATTTATACTGGTTTCTGTAGGTGCAAATGATGACCTAAAATGTAAAGGAAAACAAAGAAACAAACAATTGAGTTTTAGTTTTTACCACAAAATAAACTTGTATATTCTAAAATGCAATGAAAAGATAATGAAACAAGATGAGAGAATTTAATTATGCTTTTACTTGAATTATTTTGATCTGAAAATTTCTGAAATACTTCTTTTGCTGCAATTATGTATACCACCTGAACTTTCCATGAGGAAATAAGTTAATAGATAGTATAAGTCAATTTAGTAATGAAATTTCAAAATTCTCTTTAAAAATACAAATGAATCGTATCTAAAATAGACAATTTAAGTTTTTTCCATTGCACTTGTGCAATTCTTCAAGCAATCAATAGTGACAAACAAGTATTATTCCTATCTTTGTAATTCTTATGTTTTGAATTCAGTAGATCTATCTGAAACTAATGAAGTATTCACTGATGAAACAAAAATAAATTTGCATGATTTTGCATTCAAATTATGATATTCTGTCACTAAATGCCTAAATTTGATTAAATTTAAAATAAATAAATGTGATAAATTTGTTTTAGTCAAAATGCTCTGTAAATGGAATTGAGGTATCTGTGGATCGTAGAGTTTCTGATCCAACAGAAAATTTGGATATTGTGAGAAAGTTAAGCCTTGCAGAAAAACAAGTGGCTAGTTATAATAAAGAAACACATGTACTCCTTAAGAGAGGTAAAGCTTAAATTTTTCATTTTAACTTTTATAATAAACCTTTTATTGAATATTATAACTAAAATTGATAAATTTTTATGAACAGTTCAAGAGCTTGAGAGTCAGGTTAAAAAACTTCATGCTGAAGTTTCTGCCTCTGAATCACTGCCTATTCCACCTCCTCCACCCCCTCCACCTCCCTCATTTAATCCTATTAAGTGAGTTCCTTTTTTTAATTTTTGTTTTTAGAAATTCGTTTTATGTTAAAGCATTTTGTCATCAATCATCAATAATTATTTTTCAGTTGCTATGTATTCTTAAATTTGCTAATATTGGGTCATGGAAAGTTCTGCAGGTTTTCAAATTGAAGCGTGCTTTGTTATTATTTTGCTTCTGCTGGTAAGGAGTGACCTTGATTGAATTAGATGTCTAACTTCGGTCTTTTCTGTTTTCACTGCATAATTCTAGCTTGTGTTCTGTCATAATATTTGTTTCACTGCGGTTCATTTTCGTCATATGCTATTTTCTTTTTAGAAAGAGAAAAAATGCTAGTCAGATTGCTCGTAAAATATGTGCTGTATATAGACAAAGTGCTGTTTCTAATGACACCGTTCGAAGGTGGTTTGATAAATTTAAGTGCGGAAATTTCAGCTTCCAAGATGCCTGCTCTGAACGACCGTCGTCTGTAAATGAGGACCGTTTTAAGATTCTTTTGGTGAAAATCTACATTACACAGTTCAGGAACTATCACACAGACTAAATATTCCAAAAAAGTACAGTTCATGATCATCTGAAGAAAATTGTGTATGTAAGCCGCTACGATGTATGGGTACCCCGTACTTTAAACACAACAGAATATGCTTGCTCGAATTTTGGCATGTGATTCTTTGCCGAAACGAAAGAATTGCCGAAAAGAAGCTTATTTTTTGGAACGGCTCATTACTTGAGATGAGAAGTGGATACTATACAATAATGTTACAAGAAAAAGATCATGGGGTAAACCAAATGAACCTTCCCAAGTAACATTGAGAGGGGGACTGCATCCCCAAAAAGCAATGATTTGTGCAATGTGGGACGACAACGGAATTGTTCATTATGAATTGTTGCCCCGAAATCAGACAATAAATTCGGAAAAAACAGTTCTCAAATGGCAGTATTAAAAGCAAAGCGGCCAGAACTGACCAATCGTCGAGGTGTCTTCCAGCAGACAATGAGAGGCCCGACATTTCACTGAATGTTAGACAAAGACTTATTGAGTATGACTGAAATGTTTTGTGTCACCCCCATATTCACCAGACCTTGCCCCTCAGATTTTCACCTCTTCAGGTCACTTAAAAGAATTGGAACTCCAGACCGCTCAGAGAATTTTAGAGACTGTCAAATAGCACCTTGACAACTTCTTTACAAATAAGCCTAATGTTTTTTTTTTAAAGAATTTTCCAGCTGCAGGGAAAGATGGCAAAAAGTCACATGGAACAAAATGGTGCTTATGTGATTCAAAAAACATTTTTATGTTTTTGTACTGCTTCGTTGGAATTTATCATAACAAAACCCGCAGAACTTTCTGGATGACTCAATCTATTGATAGTAAAATTTCATATTATATTTTATTACTTTTAGCTCAAAGATTGTATAAGAAATTTGAAATAAATTCTATCCTTTTGGAGGAGTTAGATTTTTGAAATTGAGAGTCGGACAATTTTTCACATTTTTTTACCAATAAAAATATGTGTATACTCAAGATAATGTATCTATTTGCAGAGGCCAAAAAAGGAATATATTTAGTTAACAGAGTATATAAATAAGTTCTGATGTTTCTGTTATCACACTGCAAGAAAACTGATACTGCTTTGAAAAATGTTTATAGTACTGGTTTTACAGAAAGGTTGAATTGTGTTTTGCAAATAGAGTTTGACCTGAAAATGCAGGTTTGATTCCTGTAGCTACCCTGGATTAATTTCTTCTGTGTCAGTAAAGTTTTCCTTGTGTGTCCAAGTTCATTATTATGCATTTTGTCTGTCTTGTGTTTAGTTTATCCAACTAAGGAGAATTACGCCATTGCCAACCTGAACCATCCAATTAGAAGTTGGCCTATTTTATTATTGCATCTGTTAAGCATAATTTTTTACATAAAGCATGACTCCAAGATGATTATTTTTCATGTCTGCATTTTATTAAATTTGTTTATGAGCTGTTGAATGTTTTTAAATTCTAATTTTTCTTAGCATATATTGTATTTCTAAGTGTTTTCTTTATAATTTAGGTCTCTCATCACATTTATTCATGCTGGAAAAAAGTCAGCAAAGATGTCTAAGAAAGAAAGTAAGGATTTGAGTCATTCATTTTCAAATGAATTTATGGGATATATTCTTATAATTTTTATTTTACTTATTTTATAGCTATAGATTCAGAAAATCCTCAGCAAAAAGCAATGTCAGAAATGATTGATGCTATTAAACATGGGAAAGTTTTCTTAAAGCCTACTCCTAAAGTAAGTTTCTTAAAAGGCATACAAGTTTTCAAATCAATTTTGTAATAACCTGTAAACAAGGTTGTAAAGAATCTTCTCACGTTTTCTATTTTTTTAAAACAGAAAACACTTGATAACCTCTCATACCTTGCTTTTGTTTCTGATTTGAAAGAGAAAGTATCTAAATGATTATATCTCATGATTATGTCTTATACCTTGCTCTTGTTTCTGATTTTAATGAGAAAGTATCTACATTCTCTAGTCAGGATTTTAAAAAATTATTAAAAATAGTAAAATTAACTGTTATCAAGGTTTGAAACTTAGACTTTGTCGATACCAGTGAAAATCCAACAGAAATTCTCAATTAGCCGTTTTCTTTAGTGAGAGACATTGGCAGGGTTATAGGACTATATTGTGTACTAGTTCTGTTCTTCAACTACAGGCAATATTAAAAATTTAATGTTATAAGATATCAATTTCTGGAAAGATTAATTTGTTTTTAGAAGTAGGTACATGCATAAAATGACCAGATTCAGTTGACTTTTTAAGTCTTAGTTGAACAATGCAGCTTTGAAAATAATAATGTACCATTTCACAAATTTATTTAAAATGTAGATATTTATTCTAAAACCGCTTTCTAACACTTATGGAATGTACATTGTTTCCCTTGTGTAAAACTTTTAGTACAAAACAGTTGGAAATCTGTTGATTGGTCATGGTAATAATTTAATAACATTCTAATTGTAAAAGAAACCTCAGCATATGTTAATATTTACTGTCAACTTATAACTAGGTTGACCGTAAATGCCATTTTTATCATATTTCCCTACTATTCCATCATTTTAATAAAAATGTCAATTTTGACTAATTTTCAATAAAAACTATGATGATACTTTAATATTGGTCAATTATAAATTATTCATAACCCATAATCGTAAATTAAGTGTTGAGACAATGAAGGCTGTGTTAGTTGTAAGACAAAATTCAGTCATGGAGTTTTTATTGCATAAGATTCTTTCATCAGTAAAATATTCATGCCAAATATATACAGTGGTAACTTGAAGTAATCCAATCTAAATATGCAATATTTTAATGAGCAAGTAATATGTTTATGCCAGGATATGCCGATTTAAATGAGCATAATTAACATTTTGAAAGTAATTTTTATTAAAAAAAATTTTGGTTTAAATCACTTTAAAGTTTTCCTTTTTCAAGGAAAAAAAAATACTATTGAATATTAAATGATCTGGGACCCAGAATAAGCTTCATATTTAGAATGCTTATTCCTTATGCTTGGGGTCCTGAACCCTACCATACAAATTTTAAGGTTCCATGGACTCCTAGGGCATGTTTCTTATAGGTGTTTGTTTTCTCATTGGAAATATTTACTCTTCTCATTAGGGGAATACAAGTGGTTAAGTCTTCAAGGAGTTGATGCTCATGTTGGGATGACAACAAACATTCTGCCCAACAAATACTTCTTTTGCTCAATGAAAAAAAGTCTCTCACCACTCTGTTTATTAGCAGAAGTTGAGTTTTCATACATGGGCCAATCCATACATAGTACAAAAAGTTTTCAGCTAATTTTGACATCCTCTTCCCCATAGAAAGGTTAAATAAGTCTGAATTGATGTGCTTTCAAGAGGGAATTTGCTATTTTTGATAAAGGAATCAGTACTGTTTAAATTTTTTTTCAGTATATGAGAAACTAGTATTGCATCCCCTTTGCTTATCTTATTTAATACACAATAGTTGGGAATTAATTAAAATTGTAAAAATCTGATTTTAATAAAAAATCTGATTTAAAAAAATAACTTTTGCTTGCTAAAATGCTTTTGTATGTAGAGTAAATTTTTATAAAATATTCTTAAGTATAACCTTAGAAATAATATCAAAACTTTCAAATTCCATGTCTGTTTTATAATAATTAAAAATTAGTTTTTATTTACTATCTTGGCAAGTTGTCATTGGCGAATGTAATTCTGAAAATATGATTTTTTAAACACAAGACACAAAATTTTATCAATTTGCCTTTCATGTGTGAAAATTAAAAACATAACTACAACCTTTCTCTCAATGATACTAAAAGTGCTTGATATCTTTTTTGGAATCCATTCATTTATTATGTATTAATTCAAATACTTTTGTGAAATTTTAGAATGCCCCTGAGTGTTCTGAAAAACATAAGGCTGCAGAAGAATCTGCATTTGGAGAAATGAAAAATATTTTGGTAAAAATTTTATATGGTTTTTTAGTTAAATGACTCTTGTATTTTCTGTTGTATACTGTGACATGACTGATAAAATAAGCTTTAAAATGGAACTGAACAAAGATGTGTTAAAAGATATTTAATGATAAAGCTACACTACCCTACAATAATGGACTGGATGCCAGAAGATTTGCATAAAATCCGACTACGTGTTTGGGGGTGTTTTTTGTTTTATGGTCTGGGACATTTACATGTTGTTCCTGGTAAATTGAACGTTGATGCCTACATGAACATTTTGGGCAATCGGGTTTTTCCTACGTTCTGCCAATTTTATGGAATGGACAAATGTTACTTCCAGGACCACTAAGCTCCATGTCATGTTGCAGCCTCTGTCAAGCAGGGGTATCAAGATATGGAAGTAAAACGTCTACCCTGGCCTACTCAGAGTGCCCCCATAGACCATTTGTGGGAAGAGTTACAGCGACGCTTACGGACCAGGGAACCACGTCCTAAATGTACAGCTGAGCTGGCGACATACTGGCAGCAGGAATGGACACAAATACCCATAGCTGTGTATCAAAACTTTGTTGAAAGTAAGCCCAGAAGGGTTGCTACTGTAATTGCAGCCTGTTAAGACCCCCCCCCCCATCAAAGCATGTATTATTTGCCTTATACCATCACATCTTGCTGTTTGGTCCATTATTGTTGGGTAGTGCAGAGTTGCCTAGTACTACAGAGTTCCTCCGCTAAAACATCGAAAATCCACCGTATTGCATGGTTCACTCCGGAAATCTCGTCGATGCAGGGAAAAGGGAATTTTCCCAAATAAAAAGGGAAATTTTTGTGTGATTCTTCTATCAGGATTGCAGTAGTTTTTATGAAAAGGGAAAATTTTTCACTTATGGGGAATTGTATTTTTGTTTCTATAATTTAAGGATAAAACCTTTTATGTATACATGCAATTTTTTATCCTTTATATATATGCAGTACAAAGTCCATAATCCGGAAACCTCTGGACCTCAGCCATTCCAGATTTCGAATTATTTGCATTTTTTGTCAAAAAAACTTTAATATACCCGCCCCCGCACGAATTTTGCTTTTGCAATAGTAAAATAGCTGATTTATATATAAGAAAATTTTTTTTTAAAGAAGAAAACTTTAATACATTGAAAGAAATTAAACTTGTGGATCTTCTAATTTTTCTGTGTAGTATTTACTCTGAACATGTCTCTTATTTTGCGTTGTTTTATCAATTAGTTCCAGGTTTACCTCCTTGTTCTTTGAAAAATGGAAAAAAGTGAGAGACAAAAGAAACGCGGTTAGCAAAATATTGGATTTTGGACAAATCCGGATTTTGGACAAATCCGGATTTTGGATGTCTGAACTTGGGACTTTATACTGTACATGCTTCTCTCTAAAAGAAATTATTTGTACTAAAAAGAAATTTTATGACTGTTTTTAAAGAAAAATATGCTGGTCTTTCAATTTTGTCCTTATTTTCGCGTTGCTCCTGAAGCAATCTTAAAACTCTTGAAACTTTATGAGAATGCTCCTGAAGCTGCTCAGAAAAGGTTAACAAACCTGGAGTGTATATGTGAAATTTTTTTTGTTGTTGAAATGGAAAATGTGGTAAAATCCACAGTGGGAAGCTTTGACACTAATAAGTAAAATGCAACTAGAACTCTGGTAAAGATGGAAAATTTTCTTGTAACAGAAAATGTTCTATTATAAAAGTGGGTTAAATGGCAACTAAAATTATAATAAACTTTTGATGAATTCGATATTTATTTGCACAAATATTCTAAATGTATTGGATATTTTTATTGTATACAAAACATTTTTAATGATTTATACAAAGGTCTGTACGCAGAGCATGAAATGCTACTGATAATACTCTTTTTTCTGTACTCTATTTGTTGAAAGCTCTGAATATGTTTTATGTCAATTCATCAAACTTGGTCCATGTTTATTTAAAAAAACTCGTAATATGTAGTTGAATTTAAAATTATGTATATTGTTTCTTATTTTCTGTACAGTTGTTACATATTGCATTAAATGCATTTTTTCTTTTGAATTTCAAGTATTTTAACTATATAGATATTGTTCACTTCAATATTTTAAAGAGCTGAAAGTCTCCATACTTTAAAAGCACTTTAAAAGCAAAGCTTTTTAAAGTTTTTGATTCATACTTAAAGATACTTGAAAGATACTAACTAGGTTCAAATAACTATAATTTTCTCATTGAACCAAAAATTTGATTAAAGAATTGGAACAAATTGTATTGGAATGATCTTTTTCTCTTTAAGGAAAGTATGGAGGAGTTAACTAACAAACATTCCTTCATTGATGTATCAATTCTGAGTTTGAACTCTTGCTGTTATTCATTTATCTTAATGCTATTCCTGAATGTAGGTACCTGCCCAATCTGAAACAAAAATAACTGTAGACAGAAAATTAAATCCAAGGTGTTCCAGAGTAATTCGACGCACCAAGAAGGAATCATCAGATTGCTTTGAAATTTCGTATGCAAAAATGTTTTGACCAAATTTGCAAATGATTAAAATTTGGTGTCTAATGAATGAATAGTGCGATCTCCAGCGCATCGGAACTGCACATCCAGCAGATGTATATAAGGAGTTGTTCTTGAACTGTTGTTAAAAATTTCTGCAGCATTGCGATTTATGATACCTTTCAACGACTGAAAAAATGCCTCGCTGCAGGATTTGAGCTCATTATGAGCAACTTTCAGAGTTTGAAAGAGGTCGTATCATTGGATTGAAAGAGGTAGGTTGGGCAAATCGGAGAATCGCTCGTCATGTGAGTCGAAGCGATGCAGCGATTAGAAGATGCTGGCAAGAGTGGGTGGACAATGGCAGATTTCAGCGTCATGATGGTAGCGGTCGACGTAGGGCCACAACAGTTCGGGAGGACAGAGTTATTGTATATCAGCTGTCACAGCACCTGATTCATCGCTATCAACCATCAGTCGTGCGACCCACACACGAGTGTCCACCATGACCATTCACAGATGGCTGAGAGAGCGAAATCTATGCTCGTACCGACCGTTATGCCACTCACGCCTGCACACTGTCGAGCCAGATTACAGTGGTGCTTGGCTCCAACTGTGTCCTGAAGATCAACGAAGACGTGTCTGGAGACGCCCAGGACAGCATGCCGATCATGCTTTCACTATTGCACGCCACACGGGCCCTCAACAAGGAGTTATGGTCTGGGGTGCCATTTCCCTTGATAGCCGGACCCCTTTGGTAGTCATTAGAGGTACACTTACTGCACAGAGGTACGTTGACGACATTCTGAGACCTGTTTTGCTACTGTTCCTTTCGCAGTACCCTGGGCTTTTTTTTCAGCAAGACAATGCGAGACCACATACGGCACGTGTTGCTATGAACTGTCTTCAAGCTTGTCAAACACTTCCTTGGCTAGCCAGATCACCAGATCTCTCTCCCATTGAACATGTGTGGGATATGATGGGAAGGCGACTGCATCCGGTAGGGAATGTTGTTAACGTAGTCCGACAATTGGAGCAAATTTGGCAAGAAATACCGCAGGAGACCATCTGGGAGTTTTATTGGTCTATGCCACATCGTGTGGCAGCTTGCATCCAGGCTAGAGGCGGGTCAACACCTTATTGAGCTCGTTACCGTAACTCTGAAATAAATCATTCAATTGTTCTGAAATTTTAATCATTTTCTATTCTGTACATAATTTTCCTATCCACCAATTTTTGTTTCCAAAGGAGAACTCCTTATTGGTGCGTCGATTTTTTTGTTATAGAGTGTATATATAGATGTCTCATATTTCTCCTGATAAATTGCTAGAGCAATCAATGTTAGAAAAATGCAAAGTTTAAAGTTTCATTCATTATGAATTCAAGCACAAAACCCTATGTATCCAACTCTATATTCACAGTAACAGATGGTTATATGCAGTGCCTTTTTATATAATTGCCTTCTAAAACTTGCAACATGTTAAAATTTTGTTTAAATCCTCTAAATTCAGTCATGTTTCCATTTGAATGTACAGTACCAGGAAAAAAGAAAAAAAAATTTAATGTAAACACCCTGTTTTGATGCCATGATCAAATTCTGCATCGTTAAATTAGTTTAAATATGAAATTTCATGATTTTATTACCTTTACATCCCGAGATATTCAATCTTTAAGTTAGTGCAAATTTCAGGGATCATCTCAAAATAGAAAGTCACTAATTGTAAATCGAGATTAATTGTAGAGCTTTCAAATTTTTTTTTTGTCAGTGATCCGAGAATTATTATATTTGTTACGCAAGTGTGTAAACAATTTGAGAATTACGTTATTATATTTACTTCATGGTTTCCACGGGCCTTGAAAAGTACTTGAATTTCATTTTTGTTTACAAGGGCCCCGGAAAGTCCTTGAATTTATTTTGAAAATTTTTAATCTGGAATTTTATTGAGTATGAATCGGCTCGAAACACACGTGTATAGAAGGCATGGTTTTAATCTAGTTCCGAAGAATACGCCAAATACTCTTGTTCATGAAGGCATGCGTTTATTTTCTTTGCTCGAGGTCAGTGGGATTCTGTGTCAGTTTGAACACATAGAACCCATAAGTATAATAACTTAGCTTCTTTACTTTTTCTTTTTAAGAATTATTTTCTTTCCCATAACATGCTTGAATATTGACTAGATATATGTTTGGAATTGTTAAGTTAGTGAATGGTAATGAAGAGGTTATATTATAGAAGAGGTTTTTCAGAAAAGTTGTCTACTAAAATGGGGGGTTACAGAGGGAATTTCTGCCTTTTTACTATAGTCCTTGAAAAACTTCAAATGGGCCTTGAAAAGTCCTGGAAATGTACTTGAAATTTTTTTTCCCACCAAAGAGTGGGAACCAAGTACTATGCAAGTGCAAACGATCCAAGAATTACTATCCCAGGTTTGTCAAATGTCTTATAAACTTTTGGTTGCCCCCTGAAATCGCAATAATGAGGAATATTTATTGTAGCTCAAAAACTAATCGGAAAGAGCTGAAAATTTGTATGGCTATACTTGAAGTCCTAAATCGATTCCCATCGAGATATAGTGAGGTTCCAATGTAAAAATTTTTCAAACATTAATTTAATAATTATTATTACATACTAAGAGCTATTTTTTAAAATAAAATATTAGGTGGATTTTGTTTGTTTAACAGTAACATGGTACAAAATATCAGCACTATAGAAATATTATTTAGGAAGATATGCATAAATGTGTTAAACTGATTAACATTAGGAGCTCCAAACTTTCTCTGCTCATAACTTCAAAATGGCAAGACCTAATGACATGGAATTTGGTATCTTAAGCTACAATTTGATGTAGATTTTGTGTCAAAATTGGGGGTTCCTTTTGGAAATTATGATGCTGGTGTTCAATTTAATATGAAGACAGCCCATTATGCATTTTTCTAACTGTAAGATTTACTATGTTTTTAGGCAACCTTAAAGAAAAGGAACTGTGCTAAAGATGTTCAAGTTGCAGCTGCAGAAGGAAGTAATTCAGAAACAGGGCAGACTATAGAGATGTCTGTCGTTGAATATCCCGAACCTGTCTCAAGCACAGATGAAAATTTTAATATTGATTCTAACATTGATGATGAGTTGCATGTATTATTTAGAAAAAGGAGCTTAAAAAGTGTGACTAGTTATGGTAATTCTTGACCAGCTAATTAATATAACTTTTTTTATTATATTTTTATGTTAGCAAAATCAGTTAAAACACAATATTCCAATTCATTCAGGTTCAATCCGTTTTCAGTTTTTAATGACACAGTTATTGTGTCATTAAAAACTGAAAACGGATTTTGCTTTATCTATTTAAATTTTCACTATGTCTGTTTTAAGATGTTGATAATTGCCTTAGCTATAAAAGTTAATTAGATAAAATAGGAAATCCTTTTCCAAAAACTTTGTCTAAGGATTTTCTGTCGTCTCATTAGAAATCAATTATGTATACACTATACCTATTTTCTTCAACCTCCCCAATAGTTTAATGGTAAATTTAGCCATGAGTAGAGCACCAAACCAAACTCCTAAAATTTAAAACATTTCACTACTTGGTGTTTTATGAAAAATGCTTCTTTTGATATTGAAATCCTGAAGCATCTAATTTATATAAATAAAAATGGACCATTTGTACATATTGAATATTTTGGACCCATTTCAAGTTATCCATTTTGGACCCTTCTGATGCTAAATCACCTTGTGCCTTTTTGTCTGTCTTGTATATCAGGCATGAGAATCTTCCGCGTTTCCGCGGATTTCCGCTTTTTTAGGTTTTTTCATGTTTTTCCGCTTTTTAGTAAGTTTCCGCGTTTTTCTAACGTGATTTTGGCCGTTTTTAAGAATATGACGTATCAGTGTTTCTAGCCAATGAGTGTATATTTCAAGCTTTGAAGAGCCGGATGTCCTAGCGACGTTTTTATGTTCTAGTGGGTAGACCTGGGCGATGTATGGATATATTGTGAAAACCGGTGTGAGGACGACAACCACATCGGTTTCACGATGGCGATGCATCGTGACATCGCGATTTTTTCCGATCTCACACAGCCATTCCTTAGCTAGCGCAGGTCTCGCGGTCATCGTGACATCGCGATTTTTTCCGATCTTACTCAGCCATCCTTTAGCTAGTGCAGATCTCGCGGTCATCGTGACATCGCGATTTTTTCCGATCTTACTCAGCCATCCTTTAGCTAGTGCAGATCTCGCGGTCATCGTGACATCGCGATTTTTCCCGATTTCGCGGTTTTCCGGTGTCGCGATGTTATCGCTCAGCGCCTAATTAATGAGGAATTTCTCAAAGTCATTTCTAACCTATAGATGTCTTTCGATTCAAAATTATTTTTTTTTAGCAAAATTGAAATTTAGTATAATTTAAACAAAATGATTTTGCACATTTTAAGTTGAATTCCAAAAACCCATTCTTGTTTCTTGATGTTACAATCAATCCGTTTGCATCCTTTTTTGTTGCGAACTTCTGTGGCAATTTAGGTCATATATGCCGTCATCATTACTTGGAGGAATCAAATGCCCCTTTATTTCTATTTATGCTGTAGTTTTTTTTAAAGCTAATTTTTAATCTCTTCTTGAGCATATATGGTGTGTGGGGGACACACATGCACACGCACGCAGATATTCGGGTGCATCAAACGCCCCTCTAGAAACAAATCAGTTTGTCCCCAATCTCAAAATGTTCTATTTCCCGTAAAAAGTTACCATACCAATTATGTTTGTCTTTCAAACAGTTTTAGGGGGGTCCACGACAACTTTGAAATTTTAGATTTTCTGTATCAGCATCATCATCAATTACAACCAAGATAAAGTTGTTGCCAAAACCATGTGGTAACACTGACTAGACTAGTGACTGCAGCTTTAACTTTGTTTGCAATACATTTCCTGATTATTTCAACTTGTGGTTTTCATTATGAACTGATTTTCAACTTTTGTTTATTGCTAGTTTGATTCTGATTTGGACAGTGTACATTGGCTTAACTTTAACTGAACCTTTTGTTCTGATTTCCCTATGGAAACCAGACTGACTTCAAATATTTTTGGCCTTGGATGATAACTTGTGATGATTCACAAATAAATGGCTCCAAACTTCCAACTAATTTTCAAGTTTTGAGGTGTATGATGTATCATATTGAAGAAGGTGTCCAAGAAAATAGGACTAAATGGGAGTCTGCAAAACTAGTCCTTTCCCAAGCAAAGCTGTTTCATGAAAAAACAAATATCCAAATAATCAGTGAACGAAAAGCTTGTGAAAAACTTATAAAACTTCTTGATGACAGCGCAAAATTAAGAGGGATACCCCTTAATCGAAGATCTGCACCAAATACTATAGACAAGTTAAAACAGATGGAATATAAACTAGCATTAACATTTTCCTAATGGCCTGTGATTGTAAAAAAGCAAATACAGAACAAAGAAGACCTTGCCTTCCTTCAGTCAATGCAAAGTGACCATTTGGATCACATGGCAAATGTCTTGCGGAAAAACTCAAACAAAAAGAACAGCGTCTACAGCTACAACAAATAAGAAGGGAAAAAGTGAAAACAGAAATGAGTTCCAACTTAATATTATGTGATATTCTCAGCTCTATCGATGATTGTGATGAACAAAGTGATACAAATGATGTGGAAAATTTCCCTTTTGAAGGACGATCAACAAGTACTCAAAGTCATCATCAAAATAAAAGAACAGGATCGACATTATTCATTCCACACGACATTATGTGATGAAAGATAATCTTGTTTCACTAGCAACACATTTAAACACGAGTCCAGCACAACAAGCAGCATATACAAAAGCATTAATGACTTTATAGGAAGAGAGCCATCTACAATTGCAGCATCTTACGCAACAGCAGATAGATCAAGAAGGCAAGTTGCAATGAAGATTTCATCTACCTGCAAGGAACAGTGGTGCTTTCCTAAATATACAACTGCATTTGGATTTAAAACTTTCAACATCATTGTCCAATAAGTACAAAACTGAAGAATATCTCACCATTGTCGTTGGAAACGTTCAAAAGCAAAAGATTCTTGATATGCCAGTATATTTCCAAGGAACTGATCGTAAATGTGGCCCAATCATTGCTGATTTAATATATGAGTAGCTCACCGCTTGGCAATGCACACATACAATTGTGACCATGACATTTGACACAACTTCTTCCAACACAGGTCATGTTACTGCTGCCTGCGTCAGTGTGCTAAAGAAATTGGGACGTGCGCTTTTTTGGTCAGCTTGCCGCCATAATGTTGAAGAAGTCATTTTATCCCACGTGTTTGATGACTTAAAGATTGAGGCTTCCAAGTCACCAGATATAACCTTGTTTAAACGATTTCGTGACAATTTTGATCATCTTGAATATTTTGATAGTGAATTGGAACCTTTTGACTCGAAGTCAGTGAATGTACAAGCGAGAAGCATAGTTGATGGTCTTGGAGACAATGCAATCCGGATAGCAACATCTGCCATCGATTCAGGAAAAAACAGATGACTATGTGGAGTTCCTAAAGCTTTGCCCATTGTACCTAGACTTTCCCAATAGTACAGGAGCCTTGCACAAAGCATGTTGGATGGCTAAATTGTTATACACAATTAAAATTTGTCTTCTTGAGAAGCAAATACAGCAACTACCTGCTGGTACAATAACTGTAAAACAACAGGTTGCCAAACTGTGTGACTTTGCTAACTTTGTCACTCTCATCTACTGCACCTGGTGGATAACCTGCGATTCTGCCATAAATGCCCCTTGTAACGACCTACAAATGCTTCATTCTCTTAGTGTACAAGGCTGTCCATCCCATTATATCTAAAAGTGCAATCAGTGCCTTTAAAAACCACTACTGGTATCTTACAGAAGAGATGATGCTACTTGCCATTTGGAACAATAAAGTTCCACCACAAGAACAAAAAGCCATCGCTAATGCTATGCTAGCTACAAAACCAAATTCCACCAATACTGCTTTTAAATTGCAAGGTAGATATGGCATGGATTTTGGAAAACCCAAATTTCCAAAAAATCTCACTCTAAATACAACTCTTTCTGATTTACTTGGAGCAGATTATTGGTTTTTATTTTATCTGCTTGAACTAGACTCACATTTTTAAATAGAAGATGTTTCAGAACGGTCAAGTTCTGCATCCTATACCACATCATTCACAAACTTACAAGCACTGAATGTTGTCAATGACTGCAGAAAGAGGGATCAAGCTAAGTACTGATTTCATGCATACATCAAAATGTGAAAATCATTCCCAAAATGTTCTGCAGGTTGTCGAACAAGATCGACAAAAACAGAGAAATCTGCGAAAACGACCAAAATTGACTGAAACTTTAATTGAGTGTACTTGTGTGAATTGAAATTGAAATTAGAAAATTAATAGCATAGGATAATATATTATTTTATTATATCACAAAACAATCTTAATTGTATTATTTCATGAGAATATATGTTGAAAAAATTTGTTTTACTCATGATGCTTTGTTTATCAGAATTTCCACTTTTATTGTACATTCCTGAGACCGGTGGACCACATAGATGTTATTCACTTTTTCAAAACTATTACGTATAATATTTTTTCTGCATTTCGAACAAAAATAACACAATGACAGACCATTTCCATGACATTTTTAAAAAGATGGGGCGTTTGATGCACACGCACCCTAACAGATAGATATGTAAAATCTTGTTTTTAATCATACATGCTTCTTAAATGTACAACGTAGATCTATACTTGTTATTTTTTTTCCTACCACGATTTTTAATAACCAAGAGAAAAAAGAACTTAATAATAATTATATATATGGTGATATAGGAACAAGGTTTTGCTTTTACTATAGATAAAATGCATGGTTAACATCACGATATTGTGATGTTAGAATGCCGATGTATCGCGATGTAAAAGTTTGAACATCGCCCAGGTCAACAAGGGGGTCCGCCCACTGCTCACCAACTCCATAGTGTACAAATTGTTCCTTGAGCTTGCACGAGTTGTTAATTTTTACTGTTGCAAAATCCTGTGCACACAGACCCGACTCCTGTGTATTTAATTTCACATTTTGTTTTTCCTCTTTTTTGAAATTTTGCATTCTCATGCCTGGTATATGTGTGACCATAGTACATTCAAATGGTTGCATATATTTCCATGAAACTTTCCAAATTGTGAGTACTTACATTCACTTAGTGGCTGAACTTGGTTGCTGTAAGATTAACCCATTCCTTTTTCGAATTTTGTTTTGTGGAAATGGCAACACCATACAGACTGGTCCAGAATCCCCTGAATCTCTGTAACCAATGAAAGGGGAGGAAGGATTGAGAGCCATGTGTGGCTTCAAACATGAATGTGGTCAAAATACTAAATGTTATGCAGGGGTGAAAATCTTCCGCGTTTACGCGGATTTCCGCTTTTTTTTTTTTTCCGAGAATTTACGCTTTTTCTACAATTTTTTCTTTAGAATTAAATTATATCATGGAATTACAGCCAAAGAATAAATGTAAAAAAAATAATACGGAAAGTGTGAATATGTCCTTATTTCAGGGATGAGATTCTTCCGACTTTAAGTAAATTTTTGAAAAAATGATTGATTTGTATCATTTTTTACGAAAAAATTCCAACTTTTGCCCTTTTTTGTCATCTATAAACGTAAACTGCGCCAAATGAGACATATATTGCAAACGTTGTACTAAATTTTGCAAGCTGATGAGTTTTACAAATTCCTTTTAGAAAAGAATGCTTCGTGAGAAGCTTATTAGTTTAATGGCAAACCTGGAGAACTTGGATTTTGAACTAGTTAGTGTACATTGTTGTATATATCGTAGGTAAAGCTACGGTTTCCTAAAAAAGCAGAGCTGTTATCTAGCGGCCGCGAAACGTCATGGTGCGGCGGAAAAGGTATAAATGAAATATTTTAATTTGATCAGCTTTTATTGTGATTTTTCTTTCAATTAGAAAATAAGATGCTCGGTTTTTCTTTTATGGCAACCTCCGGCAAACAGAAAGTTTAAATTTTCATTTTGAATATTCTAGAAAGTACTTTCAAAACCCGTTAAAACTTCTTTCTTTGGCGACTTTAGAAGCGCGCCAAAGCGGTGACCACTGTTTTAAAAATAGACTGCAGCTATTTTTTGCAACGGGAAATTTTCAAAATGCCTTTTTTAAGGGCAATATTTATGATTGTTTTAATAAGTTAAATTATTTCTTGTATAATTTGAGTTATTAATTTTAAGTTTTATTTGATTTAAAGGGGTTGATTTAATTAGAAAATAAGAATATTTACGGGAAAATATAGAAATTGGAGACAAAAAAATTTATGTTCGAAAATAAGTTGTAAATTTAAACTGAATTAAGTTATATTTTTTGTTACCACAGTGGTACAGCTTCAATCTACGTTCATAGCGGTGGCAAAGGCCTACCCTTGGCACACTTAAGTCGCCAAGGAAAGAATTATTTCAAATGAACTAATGAAAGCTAACGACAGTTTAACGGAATTTGAAAGAACTTTCTGGAATATTCGAAATGAAATTTTTGAAACTTTACACTTGCCCAGGTTGTATTAAAATCCGTAATAACCGTTATGCAGATGGGTTACCTTAACCTGTCATTACTCGCTACTAGAAGTGTGCCAAAAAAGCGCCAAGTCCGTTGCCACTGCTATAAACGTAGACTTAAGCTGTACCATTTTTATTTTTGGTGTCTATTTATTTTTTTTTTCATATAAAATTTATGCTATTTATTAAAAATAGTATTTATTTGATTTGTAACATAGCATTTTTATTTCCTGTTAATTTCATTTTTGTATCAAAGTTTTGGAAAAATTGCAACTCTTAAAAAAAAGAATCTCACCATTGGTGAGATGTTCAAAAATATTCATAAAAATAACATTTTCAACTGCATGCGACTTATTTATACTGTTTACAGAGCTGCCAAGATATTTTTTCTCTTTTACAAAATTTGAGTTTAGGCGTAAGGTGCCCCCTCCCGCTTTTCCAAAGACAAATTTCATTGTTCATAGTAGACTTTGTAGAGCTTTTAAGCTAAATAATAGGCAAAAATACATGCTTATCATAAACACATATTCTGTACTAGTGGCGCAGCCATGGGAGGTTATAGGTTAACCTCCCTTCTTCCAAAGACAAATTTTTTTTTTTTTAGTGGACTTTATAGGGTTTTATCAGACTAAAAATTTGCCTACCCTATTCATAAAAAATTTCTGTCTGCACCAATGTTCTGTACACACATTAGTACACAAATATAGTATTCTTATTCAGCTATTTTTGTAGTTCAAAATAACGCTGCATATATTTTCCTCTTTTTTTACATTTTGACTGTTTTCACCCTTATGTTTAAATGTTCAGCTTTAGATTCTTTTGGGTTATCTCCTTCCTGGGTTTCAGAAATAAGTGCTGGAGTGTCAGCAAAATATGTTCTGGTTTTGGTGAATATCAGTTCAATGTGAGAAACCACTTATAATCCTTATTTGCATAGTCTCTGTTGGATGAAGAATCTACAATATCAAGGTGTATGAGAGAATTTTGACGAACACTCGCATATTCTATTTTAGTTGTTTAATGTGACTGGACTGTGTACATATATAATGTGACCATCACCTACTTTCGACGTCAACGTAAAATAACCAATCACAAAAGGCAGGTGGCAGCATATTGCAGTGGAGTGTATATAAGGGATGTCCTAGGGCATCAGAAAGCATTTCAATCGTTGGCGTAATGCAGAAATGTAGCAATTTATCCGACGTCCAAAAGGGCATGATTATTGGCTTTCGGGCCAAGGGTGGAAGCATTTCGGAAACTGCTAATTTTGTGAACTGTTCGCGTGCCGCCATGGTAAAAGTATACCGTGCATGGCAAAATGGCACTATCCAAAATCAGCGGCATGGCACATGTGGTGCACCACGGGCTATAGATGACAGAGGCGAACGAAGGCTACGGAGATGCGTTCGGCCGAATAGACGTGCAACTGTTGAGCAACTGACCGCCCAGATGAAACAAGGGGCTACCAAGAGTGTATCCTCAACAACGGTTAAGCGCATGGGCCTCCGCTGCAGACACCTGGTTAATGCACCTATGCTGACTGCTGTTCATCGGTAACGAAGGCTGGAATTTGCACGCCAGTACCGCAACTGGAATTCCACAGAGTGGCGACAGGTGGCTTTTTCCGATGAATCACGTTTTATGCTCCATCGGACAGATGGACGTTGGCGTATACGGTGTGAAACGTCTGAAAGAAAACACCCTGCAACAATTGCCAGAAGGATCCAGGCTGGAGGAGGGAGCATTATGGTTTGGGTAATGTTTTCCTGGCATTCACTGAGTGCACTCATCATTGTAGAAGGCACGATGGATCAGCACAAGTACGCATCTGTCCTTGCGGACCATGTCCACCCCTACATGCGAATTATTTTTCCTCAGAATGATGGCATCTACCAGCAGGACAATGTGAGGCGTCATACAGCTCGCAGTGTATGTGCGTGGTTCGAAGAGCACCAGGATGAGTTTACTGTACTCCCCTGGCCAGCAAACTCATCAGACTTAACCTCAATCGGGTTGTTCGCGCCATGGATCCTCAACCGCGTAATCTAGCGCATTTGGCCAGGGCACTGAAGTTGGCATGGCTAAACATCCCAGTGAACACCTTCAGAAACCTAATTGACTCTCTTCCTGCACGTCTCGCAGCGGTCCGCTCTGCCAAAGGTGGTTATTCTAGCTTTTGACAGGTGGTCACATTAATGTGACTAGACTGTGTATATATAACATAAAACACACAAAATATTTAAAAAACAAAGAACCAAACAGCCAGAGTGCAAAAAAAACCCAGAAAACGAAACTTGAAACTAACCTTGCAAGTGCGCTGAAGGAAATTCAAAATAATTGCAGCAAAAGTGGTAAAAAATGAAGAAATGTTGGTGAATCAGGGCATCATCAGAGAGGAGCCCTGATCAGGGTTGGCTGGGTTGGACCCTATGGGATTTTTCAAAAAAGCCCATTTGAAAAAACCCACAATTTTGTATACATTTTGGGTTTTTTCAAAAAAAAATTTTGATTTTGCCCATAATTTTAAAATTTTAGCAAAAGTTTCAGTGATTAACAGAATTGATAACTTTAACAGAAGATTTATTTTTAATTCACAAGTTAAGTACACATATTATCTATAACAAACTACCATTCTTGAGTGTCATCTCTTTAGAAAATGCTAAACTTTGACCTGGTTTCTCTGCCCCTAGTTCATTTATCAACTTTGTCCATATGCTGCCATATGAAGAGAACACACATTCAATAGATGCCAAACTTGGTGGGCAGCTGAGGAAAAAACCTGCAGAATCCTTCGGGCAACTTACCAAATTTCTATGTGTTAGGCTCCATTAGCAACCACCACTTTGAAGGATTACTTTTGTACCAGTTCAAAAATTCATCAGAATTATATCACTTTTTGTTAAAAAAGTATTTGTAGAACACCATGTTCTTTTGGTAGTTCATTAGCATTATATTTAAAGCTTTTGTTTTGAGACCATGTTCTTTTAATAATTCATAATTTTATTTCATGCTTGAAAATTGGTTAGAGATAAATAGAACTGTACATTCATTTTTGATTTATCAGAATTAATTAGGGCTATCTGTTAATTGAAAAAAGAAAGAGAAAAGGGTATATTGGAAAGATTTCATTTTAAATCGAAAGTAAATTATGTCATACATGAATGTTTGCTTCCTATTTGTTATGGAGTATTTGTCATACAACATGTACTTTTTATAATTAATCGGAATTATACTTTAATTGAGAAACAGTAGTTAGACATAAATAAAATTTCCTGTTTATTTTTGATTTATTAGAATAAATATTTGTTATGTACATTGAAAAAAAGGTTTTTTAGAGAGATTTTGTTAAACCAAAAGTAAAATATTTTGTTACAAATCGTAAGTAAATGTTTTCATAATCAATCGAAAGTAAGTTATATGTGGTATGCTTGAATATTTGAACCTCATTCGAAATAATAGGAAACGAAAGTTAAATTTAAGATAACTCTGTTGCACATTTTTGAAGTTATATTGAACATTTTAATCCTTGTTGTCACTTCAAAAATTGCAGTCAAGTGTGACAGGTTCTTTTACCCATAAATGACTTCACAAACTCGGAAATCCAAACGAAAACATTTATTTCACGGAAGACATACAGAAGAACGATATGCTACATAACAGAAATCAGAATTCTAATTGAGGAAACAATTGTTCTTATTCTTCAACTGAAACTCCGTCAAGTTGAGTTGTTCCACCTTCTTTTTACTAACATTAATAATTATTGCGACACTCCCACTCTGTACAGTCTACTGTTTCAAAGATCTAGACGTTTGATGAGACGAATCTCGGCCAAGTCGTGTTCTTCCCACAATAGGTTCTTGACTGCAGCTATATTCTGACTTCTCGAGGTTCTCACGATCTTTAATGCGTTGAAGTTGTTTCTCCTCTTTCTTTTTGGATCTTTTTTAATCCTACATGCAATTTGCTCTTGAAAATTCTGTCCCGAATTTGATTGGATCTCCTGTGCATACAGCCATTGTATTGGCCTTAGGTTTTCGCCGTTCTTTGTGTTAAACTTCACAAGACGAACATATCCTTCTTTTCCTGGGAAAATCCGAGTTATTTTCCCTAATGGCCAATTCAAACGCTTTTTGTTGTTAACTTCGACCTAAACAACTTCTTCTGTGAATTCGTGACTTTTCCTGGTCTTGTTTGTAGTCTAAGCTGCCCTAAATATTCCAATCTTAAACGAATTCGAAGATGCTCTTGAAGTTTCATCCGATAGAGCTGCCTCGTTTGTAGACTCAATGATTCCAAATGGTCAAGATCAGGAACACCACTTTCTTTGACTTCATAAAAACATAGATGGTGTTATGTTATCAAGATCGTTGTCCTCAGAGATGTAGGTTAGAGGTTGTGAATTTGAAACCTCTTCACAGTCACAGAGTACTGTGTTGAGTTCTTCATATCTTAAGGATGCTCTACCCAAGACTTTCTTTAGAAGATCTCTTTCATTAGTCCAATGAGACGCTCCCACCAGCCTCCCCACCATGGAGCTGATGGTGGAATAAATTTCCAGGTTATTTGTTTTGTCTTTCCATCTTTATTGATACATTTCCATTCAATACTATGAAGCAGTCGATTGGCCCCCACAAAGTTTCTGCCATTATCTGAGTAAATAATGAACGGCCTTCCTCGACGAGCAATAAGACGTCCGAGTGCTAGCAGAAACCGGTCTGTCGATAGAGAAGAGACAAGTTCTTGATGAATCTTGCACGTAAAGAGCACAGTCCACATTTTGGTACCGTTCCTCAGAAAAAGAGGCTCAGGCAGATCAACACCAGTCACTTCAAAAACTGCTGCATCCCGTACACGACAACAGCGGATGCAGTTGTTAAGAGTCTTCTGAATGGACTAATTCCCTTTCAATATCCAGTAGTTTTCTCCAAGTTGCACCATCAAAATTTGAACCCCGCAGTGCATTAGCTGTCTATGTTTATGCATAATTAAATTCGCCACTGCTGGGCGATCACCTGGTAGAATCACTGGGTACTTAAAATCTTTAGTGTTTTGACGGTAAATGGTTCGTGTCTTAACCCACTACAAACCGTTCTCATCAATTACTGTATTCAAAGAGCGTAACCTCTTATCGGAAGGTCCATCAAACACTTCTTACTGCATCAAAAACTTTAGCAAATTTTCAGCTTTCTTTAATTCGGAACAAGACAGGGTTTCGGCCTTTAAAGTGTTGACTTTTCTTGCGTTATTGCTGGATCCAAGCAAACATTCGAATGGTTTTCAGATGAGAAGAGAATCCACGGCAAAGCGACTTCGTATCTGCCTTCTTCATCAATGGTTAGTGTGCTTCGGAAATACTCCAAAGTCTCTAGGTGAATTTCAGACTTCTTTCTAGACTCTGCAGGATCTGTAATTCCGATTGCTTCCAATTTCCATAAGCCACCTATTGTGCCCTCTTAATTAGTAAGGTGGTTACCAATAAGGAACTACTTTGCTGGTCCGATTCATTTAGCAATTTTCCGATCAGTGTCCAACCAAGCAACATTTCTATAGCTGTTAGTCCGCAAGACAAAGTGAGGATATTTCTTGTCAGAAGTTTACCAGCAGTATTAGCTCTAACAAGTAAGTGAATAGTTGGTGAGGGACAAGATGATAAACATTCTTGATCAGAAAGCTTAATTCCGTTATCTTCTAATTCCTTTGACCAGAAGCCTGTTTTCATATGAGGAATTTCTGACCAAATATTTTCTTGGTCAAGAACACTGAAATTGCAATGGTAACTTTTGTCAACATCACTGACAAAGATCTTATACTCTTGATGTTCTTGTTGGTATTTTACCCCTACAAACAAATTGAATCGGGGTGTTCTCATGAAAAAGAGGATATTTCAGCTTCAAAACGGCTTCTGTCGTTATGTAAGATTTTTGACTTCCGATGTCAATCAGTGCTCTAACTGCTAGGTCTTCGTTTTCCCCTCGAAGCAACACAACCAGAGTTTGGAGTAAAACACTTGCAGAACAAACTGGGTTTGATAACGTGTTTGACTTTTCGGCAGGCTTATCACTGGTTTCAGTAGCTATTTCCTTTGAGTTGAAAGATCCAAAAGTTCCTACATCGGGGCACATAACAAGATGTCTTTTTTCGCAGTGTACGCACCTCACATAGACTGCATTGCTCTTCCACGTGACCACGCCAGAGACATCTGTAACAACAGCCTTGTTTCTTCAATCGATTTGTTCGTTCCTTCAAATCGGATTTGCGAGCAAAATTACTGTCTTTCGATTCATCGTTCTCTCTATCATAGAATACGCATTTTAAAGTAGGAATATAACTTCGATTTCCTGAAAATAGTCCTGCAGCCGTTGGCAAATCTTGCTTTGGTTTGACTGTTTTTGTACTTTCCTTCGAAGGGAATCCCTGCATAGACGGAGGTATTCTGTCTTCATTTTCAACTTCATTCTTCAGGAAACACATTAAACTGTCCAATCAAGTTTCTTTCTTTTCATTCTCCCTGTCAATCAGTGTATTGTTTCTCTGCCAAGCTCTTAAAATTTCTTCACTCAAACAGGATGAGTGGAAAAAGCATGGCTGCATATTTTTCGGTGGTGACGGCAAAAGTCTCCAGTGACCTCAACTGCGTTTCAATGCGATCATAGAATGTTGAAAGCTTCGCTTGTTTCTCTTTCAGATTGAATGTCAAAGTCAGTTTCTAAAGCTCTCGCACATAATACTCAACCAAGAGATCGTCTCTGCCAAAATGAGATTGTAAGCAGTCAGCTGCTTTGCCATAGTTTCCTGAGGAAGGCGGGAAACTTTCTACAATTTCTCGGGCTCTGGAGCTTGGTATAGTGACTTGAACCAGGTACTGGAACTTGTCAGCCTCGTCAATGTCAGGGTCTTCATCGATTTTTTTTCAATTGCCCCCAAAATGGCAGCTAGTCTTTGATTTCTCCTCCAAATTTCTTTAATTCTAATCGAGGTAGTTTAAAATTTCGTTTGGTAACACTGGCGGCCTCGGAGTGCGCGTTAATATGACCCAAGGACTTTGACTTCAAATCAACAAGCAAACTTATCTTTTCAAATTTGTGTGCATATTCGTCTTATGTCATTTCTTTTTCTTAATCTTGTTCCTGCACATTTTCTGCAGCTAGTATAAAACCCAAAATACTCTCGTTAAGCAGTGAAAGTTCTTGCTGCTTTTTGTTCAGCAGATTCGCGGACGCCATTATCACTTCTGCCGCTGAAAAGCTTCTAAAACAGCTTTCGTGAAATAGCTTCCCGAAGAACACACAAGTGCCGTCTATTCTTCACAGTATAAAACTTCCATGTTTTTCCTTTGTATTCATGTATTACTTATCATTCTGTGTTGTTTATTTTTGAAAATATGGAATTTTGAAACAGGATGATTCATTTTGAATAACCCTGTGTAGTATGGTGAAATGTATTGCACAGATACATATGCATAAATAGGATTTGTGTCCAAAATAAGTTGTAGAAATTATGAAAATGCATAAAAAATGTTTAAAAGTATTTTACTCACTTAAATTATTTAGAATTTTTCTACAAAAGTGTTTATTCTGGTCACTTTTTCAATCTAAAGTAAATTAATTCTCCCAAAGTGAGGTTGAATAGTTTTGCTAGTCTGGAATAAAAATACCCTTTATGATAAGCTGTAGCAAAAATATTAAGGAGCTGGAAATAAAAATGATCAAATCATTTGAGAAATCTTGATGCAAAATGGTCTTAGTTTTTATCCTACTAATGATAAGTTAATGTGCATGTTTTCTCCAAGTTTATGTAGTATTACTTTTTATTCATCAGTGCCTTAACATGCATTGTTAGACATCTATAGTGGTGCTAGGTAGACCGATATTGATGACTACATTTTTGTAATTCTGGTTTTCTTTATAGATGATTCAACAGTTGAAGACATTCCATATTCAGCTGACAATGATAACCAAGAAACTCAGTATAATTCGTGTGACATGCCTTGTGATATTGTCATTAATGCTGAAACTAAAAAATTTAATAATGCTTCTGAAATTATTGTAAGTTGTGAAGAGTGTCCTGAACTTGATAAGAAATGTGAACAATTCGAATGTAATTAATTCACATGGGTGTCATTTTATCAAAATAACAAACATCTGATTCAGCAATGCTTAATGAAAATTTGTATTCCCATTTCATCTATTATATTTCATAGATATTCTTGAGTAACTTTAAAAATAATAACCATAGCAAACAAAAAAGTTGTAAGTATTTAAAGCTTTTTCTTATAGAATTTATGAAAATTTTACACACCGTTAATTGTAGGGCAATTAAATTAATCCTATGTTGAAATTAAAACTGTTATTAGACATGTGAGAATTGTTAGCTGTGGTTTATTTTTATGCAAATCTGTTAAAAGTTAGTGTGGTTATGGGTTACTTGTTTTTAGAATGTTGAATTTGTAGTGTTACATATTTTTCAAGTTCCTTAATTATATGCCAAAGGTATAAAGTATGTAATTGTTTCCTTTGTACAGTTTAAAAATTATCTGTGATAACAATTTATTAAAGTCATTGGATGTTAAACTGAGATATATATTTTATTAAGCTTATAAGGAAAGATTAAACTGCTTTAGTAAAAATTTCTTGCTTTCTTGTCAGACATTACTAGTCATTTTCAGAAATAAGTTTTATAACTAAATGCTAATTCAGAAAATTTTAAAAGTGTTTTAAATCTGCATCCAAGATATTAGCACAACCAATGCAGGATTTTATACTTTTGTATTGTTAACGATTATTATTTGAGAGTCATTTACTGTCAAGCTCAATGTAGGTAGTTGTAATCCTGCCGCAAAATGTTTCCTCTGTCTTCCGAATGTGACGTCATTTACCTTGTTTATCGAAAACTATTTTTAGCACTTCAGCAATAAAAATTCCAAAGAATGAATTCCGAAGGAAAATATGATTGGTTGACACCAATTAGATTAAATGCTAAACGGTATCATGCTAGAGCATTTGGTATAGTAAGTAAAACCTTTGTATAGCACCTGATTTCTTTATTTGGACTGAAATTCTCCTTCGAGCATGTTGATGTTTGAATTAAAAATTGAAGTCATAGTTAAAAGTTAATTAAAATTTAAATACTTAAAATTGCTATTTAGCTACATAGTAATCTGTAATCAAAAGAAATATTATTTTCTAACTTAAAATTTTTGCTTATAGCGTACCTTCAAAAATATTGCCAGTTGTTTAATGGATATTTTACCTGCAAAATATATTAATATTGATTATAATTTACTGGATTAATCAGTGCATTGAAATTATTTATAAGGTTTTTTAATCAGTATTTATAGAAGACTTAAGTAACACCTTGTAAGTACAATGGAAATTATAAGTTTATATTATAAGTTAATTATAAGATTGTTAATATATGTAGAACTTCTGAAGCTTTTGTCAAATGTTTCTTCAGATAATTTGAATATAAAATACTATAAACTAGTCAACTTAAAGTGTTATTATAGTTACGATTTTTGAAGATATTACTGTACATAAAACTTGGCATTTGTGTATTGAAGTTTGGGTGTTCTGTTTAAGTTACTATTTCTATTTTATTCAACATTATATATTACTTCTATTTTTAAAGATTTGTCATTTTTACTCTTATGTGTAAACCTCAATTTTAATATTGTATGGTAAAAGAATATGTTTTTGAAAATTTATTTTTTTAACATTTCACATTAGTGGAAGAAAATTTCCTCCTAGGGATGCTTGAGAACCAAAATTTTATGCTAAAGGGGTTGGTTGTCATAAAATATTAAAAAAATTATTTTAATTTTTTTTAATTTTTACCTAGTCATAAAATAGCATGTTAGTCTTTTTTCTTACTCTACTGTTATCTGTAATGCTTCAACAGAGAATACATACCCAATTCTGTTAACAAGCGAGAGTACCATAGAATACCTAAAAATTTCAGGGAATAAAACATTTAGACATACCAATAAATTAATTCTTTTGTACAACGTTTTTAAAGAGTATTAAGGTGCTAATCCACTACAAGTTCACTATGCAATGCATTATTGGCAAATGTTTTTTGGTAATTTGAAGGAATTTATTTAATAGAACACATGTCATTCTGGGGTTCCAAATTTTACTCATAATAATAAATTATAGTTGAATTTGTGTGAGAAGGAGGCAAGGTTCCGTGTTCAGTATTATATTATGTTACATTTGAAGCGCATGTTACAGTTTGAATTTAATTGAACTGCATTTTCTCATTACTTCATAGCAATTTTCTCATTGATATGTGCATCGAGTATTTATAAAATTCCTTATCTCCATTCCTTAAATAAACATGTTGATTTGTCATTCCTATCATTTAATGGTGCTATAAAAAATGACAGGTTAGGTTAAGTGCCAATAGATGATCTGTTAAAGATAAATGTGACAACCACATTAAAAATTTTTCTTAATGTAATATATTTTATCATTTTTGTGGCAATAGCTTTGAATATAATAGACTATTTAAAAAGACAGATATATTTATGTATTACAAAAAATATATCAACATATTGCAAATTATTGGGAATTAAGTCATATTTATTGTTATTGAAGTATGAATATTTTGGAATTCATAAATAAAATGTATTGTTAACAATGTGTTTTTGAAATTACTCTTATACTTCATAAGTTTGCCAATAATAAAGTTTTACACACATTATTTTATGATCTCAATTTTTGTTGTTGAATATCAGTAGCCCAGAGCTGGTAACAGAACCTCTGAATATTATTCATTACATTTTAAAAAGTTTATTTGGTTCACCTTACATTTATTTTCTCATTTTTAGTACAGTACATAGAAATGTGTTAAGATTAGAATGCAGAAACGTATGAAATCATTTGTAAATTCTGGTAAAATCTTATATTGTGTTGTATTACTCTTGAGTAAATGCTGTAAAGTATGTTATTCTATAAAATAAGAATTTTTTTTTTGCTATTTTTTAACAAAGGCTGGACATAAAAAAAATTACAGAAATTTTCCTGTTTAATAAATCTTGACACTGATGTTCTGGACTGTTTGCAGATAATTTCAAATAAATGTGAAGTGGTATTAAATAGTACTGAATATCTGTTGTGGTGAATAGCGAACCATGGTCAAGGAGTGAGGTTACTGACCTTGATTTTTTATTATTCCCAAATTTCAGCCATCCCTTGAGGAAATTGAAGATGCCAACACACTTAATATCTTCGAATAGTAAAGTTTAAGTGTTTAATGGAATATCTAGTGGAGGTATATATAAAAAGATATGGATGATGAACCTCATGCCCACCTACATCCTCTAATCGAGAATGAATAAATTAAAACGAAATTGTAAGAAAAAGTTCAAGACTGGATGATGAAATGTAAATTGATATAGTGTACATTAATAGTAAAATTTTACCCAACAAAGGGACAAAAAAATTGCTCTATGGTTGTTCTAAAATTTCTCACACTTAACAGAAACTTTTTTCCCTATTTTGGAGCTTATCGAGGAAAATGTGTAAATATACAACTAAAACGTTAAGTTTTCAATTTTTTGTGTAATATTTTAAAACTTTCTAATTCTCGGTTTTTCCAAATCGACATTCAAACTTTTCTGTTCAAAGAATGGCTAAAAGAAGTTTTATTCACTTCACTAGATGGGGATTAAGTTCTTGGTTATTGCCAGTAGTAAGATCATACATATGATGGCAAGAATTTTGAATAATAATTTCAAGTAATTCCAATATATGAAGTTGCCTTTCGGTTTTAAATAGTTTCGGAAAAACTTCCGAAAACTAAAAGTTGTATTCATTCAAGTTTTCCCGAAGTTGGCAAGTATTTTCATTCAAATAAAACCCGATTTTCATTAAAATTTGTTATTTAGATATTAAAAAGCCTTTTCAGAAAAGTAAAGAACTCTTAAGTCATGAGAGAACCTTGCCAATTAGTGAGATCCATTAATTTTGAAAGCTACCTTTTAGTAAAAAATGGTTAATTGTACTATCTTTCATGATTGGGTTTTTCTTGGCATTTTATGAAACATTGTGCAAACAATTCTGCGATTCGTTTGACTTTTACTTCATATTTGACAACATCTTAACTGCGTGTAAGGAGACCGGGAGAAAAATGTTTTTCTATACTATAAAGTAACACTTTTAAATAAGGGACCGTTTTAGTTTTTACGTATTGTACAAATACGTTAACAAAGCTTAAATGAGTTTTTAATGTTATTTAAAAAGAAATTTTCAAAACATTTACAATGTCGTAATTACCCTGGCACCGGGGTAATTCCGTCACACCATTGGGATTATGACACCATCCTCTTGTAAACTATACTTTGAACTTGAGATAAAATTGGAAGTAACAAACGACAGTTAAACTTACATTATTTTACCATACAATTGTTTTTGACGTAGAATACGTCTTACCCGGTGGCGGCCTCGTAGGTCCCCGGAATACCAAAGGGGCCCCCGAGGTCTTAAAATGTCGTTTCTTTATGGTTCGAGAAAAATTGTGACGGCGTCTTTAAGAGCAGTGAAAAGAGTTTCTAATACAAGATTGTCAGCAAGAGCAGATGCTGTATTAGCTATAAAACTTGGTTTCGCCCATATAAAAGACTATTTAACTGAAGTTTTATTATTGAGAAAAAAAGTTATCATTGGAGGCGATTTCACTACTGAAGAAAATGGACATAAAACCGCTCTAATGACAGTTATTTGGAATATTATTTTACAAAGAATAAATGCTAATAGTAAATCACTGCAATCTGTGGAGTACGAACTATTGAAAGGATCTATCCTACTGAAGTCATTAGATACTTTTACAAATAATTTCAGAGAAGAATTTGAAAAACGGGCAACTGATTTATCAGGGCTATCATTTAATGTAGAATATGGATAAACTCGCAGACAACAAAAGAGAAAAATGTTTTTTGATGAAAACAAAGTAGGACATGAATTTACAATAAGAGAAAATTTTATAGTCAATTCATTTTATGTCTTATGTGATAACACCAAGGCAGAATTATTTCAAAGAACTCAGACGTATGAAGTTGTGGAGCTTTTTCGAATATTTTTTGAATGGGGTTTATTAATAGAAAAAAAAACAAGATAAAAAAGTTGACGGAGAATTTTTTTAAATGACATTGATGAGCAGAATTTTTTAAAATGACAAAGCAGAAACACTTTTAAGAGGCATTAAGTCTCATGGGGCAGAAGTAACAGTATTAGGATTACTACCTAGGTATGGGTTAGGCAATGGGTGGTTAAATCAAAGGGCCAATAAGATGAACGGGTTGTTAAGGGATTTGTGTGAGAGGGAGGAGGTTAGATTTTTAGATGTTTGGAAGGAGTGTAGGAGGGATTGGATAAGCAGGGACAATTTGCATTTAAGCTTGATAGGTAATAGGGAGGTTGGCAAGCGGGTTTTGAATATTCTGGAGTCAAAAAACTAGTATACAAGCAGGGATGGGAAGGACATAGAGGGTTGACAGTACACAGTAATTGCTTAGGAAAACTAACAGGGTCTAAATTGCAGGAGACAAACAATACAAAGGGAAAGTGCAATGTAAGGGAGAAAAACAATACCAAAACAAATAATACAAGGGGAAAGTGCAATCTAAGGGTGAAAAATAAGCTAGAAGTATTTTATTGTAATGCTCGCAGTGTGAGAAATAAAATGGATGAGCTCAAGGGAATTGCACAAGCAGAGGATATAGATATCATTGGGATTACTGAAAGTTGGGCAAGCAGTGAAGATGCACAAATTTTAGAATTAAGTGGATTCACAATGTTTAGGGAGGACAGAGAGAATAGGAAAGGGGGTGGGGTTTTGATTTATGTGAGAGAATTCTTAAACTGTACAGAAATAAAGTTAAATAGTAAAACTGACGGTATAGAATCAGTCTGGGTGAAACTGAATACAGACAAAGGCAAAGGACTAATTCTGGGTAATATATATAGACCTCCTGTTTGTAGTGAAGAGCAGGAAAAGGGCATGTGCAATCTGATAAACGAAGCATGTCAAAAAGGAGAATTAATTTTAATGGGGGACTATAACTATCCAAATATTGACTGGACAAACAATCTAGCTACAAATGGGAAAGGGGCAGAATTTTTGGAAGTGATACAGGATTGTTTTTTGTACCAGATGGTGTATGAGGATACTAGGGACAATGCAATATTGGATTTGATTTTAAGCAATGATGAGGATAGGGTGCAGGATTTGGTTATAGGTGAGCCACTGGGAGAAAGTGATCATAGAAGTATCAGATTAAGTATAAATTTTCAGTCAGCATACACAATCAATAGTAGAATAATTCCAAATTTCAGAAAGGTAAATTTTCATAAGATAAGGGAAGAGTTAAAGGAAACATTCAAAGGGGGATTATTAGCACTGCATCATTCTGAACAATGGGAGGAATTCAAGAATAAGTTAGACATGGTGTTAAAAAAACATGTAACGTTCAGGAAAAAAGGAAAATCTAGAAAATTGCTCCCTATGTGGTTTTCAGGGGAAACACACAAAGCTTTAAAATTAAAACAAAGAACATACAGGGTATATAAAAGCACTGGTAACGACAGGGACATGGAGGCATATCAGAAAGCCAGAAAGGAGTTTAAAACTATTAGTCGGAAGCAAAAGGTGTCCTTGGAGGAAAAATTAGCAAGGGAAATAAATATAAAACCAAAAGAATTTTTTGCATATGCAAGTGGTAAAAATAAATTTAGCACTACACTGGGACCGTTAGAGGGGAAGGGAGGTGAATTAATTCAAGACGAGGAGGGAATGGCAAACGTGTTAAATGACTTTTTTCTGGGGGTTTTCAATGGTAACTATAGTTTAAAAAAGGACCCCAAGGATGGAGCCTTTGCAGGGGGTATAATTAAAGAATGCAAATTCAACAGGGAAGAAATAGTACATCAGTTGAAAAGAATTAAGCCATCTAAAGCACCAGGGCCAGACGATATTTATCCGAGAGTACTAGTGGAATGCGCGGAAGAACTGGGGGAAGTAATTCACACGATATTTAATTCAACATATAGCACAGGTTGGGTGCCAATGGATTGGAAGTTGGCCAACATAACTCCAATTTTCAAAAAGGGAATACAAAGTGATCCGGGCAACTATAGACCAGTAAGTCTAACATCAGTAATTTGCAAAATATTTGAATCTCTGTTAAAAAAAGCATATAATGTTATACTTGGAGGAGGGGGGACTGTTATCAGAGAATCAGTATGGGTTTAGGAAGGGCAGATCCTGCTCTACAAACCTTTTGAAGTTCTACGAAAAAATTACTGAGGAGCTGGATAATAAGAGCAGTGTGGATATCATGTACATAGATTTTCAAAAGGCTTTTGATAAAGTACCTCATGAGGCATTACTGTTTAAATTGGAAAGGCTGGGGATTCAGGGAAAAACATTAATATGGATAAAGAATTGGTTATTGGGTAGAAAGCAGAGAGTGCAGGTAAAAGGAAATTATTCACAGTGGACAGAAGTTATAAGTGGGGTGCCTCAGGGATCAGTAGTAGTATTACACTGCTAACAACTGGCTCACTTGCAAAAACCTGCTAACAACTGGCTCACTTGCAAAACCTGCTAACAACTGGCTCACTTGCAAACCCCCTGCTAACAACTGGCTCACTTGAAAACCCTGCTAACAACTGGCTCACTCGCTTGACATGTTAGTGCCTAACTTACAGTTCGACATGTTGATGGTATTATTGTTTGGCTCACACACGTAAAGTGTGTTATTGTTTGACTCATGTGAAAGTGTGTATGCGACAACATGCGAGTATTAGATGAGAAAAATTGTTAACACTGTGTTAATAGCCCTCCCCTGTTTGCTAGTCGAAAGAGCGTAAACCGTCCCTTAGGGGCAAGCCGACGCGAATGAATTCACTTCCTGCTTTCTGTAGAAAGTTAGCGCGTGAGGAGCGGAGGAGAGGTTTTTTTTCAAGAGTAGAAGAATTTGTTCCCCTCCTTCGTTGTTAGAGGTGTTCCGTATTTAAACGGAGAGGGGAAGGAGAAAGTTCGCAAGAGGTCTTTGATGTGAGCTCGGAGTGGAGGGAAAGTCAAAATAAGGAAACAGCTGGATATTTATCTGCGGGAGAGGGTTTGATAGAAAAAGATTTTTACATTGTGATTCAAATCGTATGAAGTAGAAATGGATACTTACGTTGTTTATAAAGGAAGATGATCAATCTAATGAGGCTCATTTCCCATTTGTCGTTATGGTATTCAACACGTTAGGAGATAGAAGCACCTAATTGAGTAAAATGTTTATTTTATCGCCTGCGCTTAAACAGAGATATGTGTTGGAATTGGGGTTAGCTGTTATTTGTATTTTTGCTATTGTAACATTTCTTTCCATCTTTTACGTTAGCGATAATTGCAAGTATGATGATCAGATTAATTTAACAAACACCTCCTGTGTCTATTCGGAAAAGTTGGGAAGAAGACTCTATTTCCACATTTGTAATAAAGAACATTCTAGAGTGTATGACATTCGTTATTTTTGGAAAGAGGAATTGAATAAGATAAACCCTCAAATTATTGGCGTACAGCTTAGCGAATATGAATTTGGAAAACTTTGCAAACACAGTGTTAAATTTTAAACACCCCTGCACTTGTTTAATTGTAGGACCAAGTCAATCTGGTAAAACATCGTTAGTGCGTAAGATGATTAAAAGCAACATCTATGATCAACAGATGAAAAACATAAAATGGTGTTACAATTATTCTTCACCTTGGTTTTTTGACGAACCTGGGATAGAGTTTGTACAAGGTTTACCTGAAAATTATGAAGATGTTGACTTCACGGTTATTGACGATCTGATGCATCGTTTAAATGAAAATATTTCAGAGTTGTTTACTGTGGTATCTCACCATAGGAATATAAGCGTTTCTGCGGGAGAGGGAATTGAATAAGATAAACCCACAAATTATTGGTGTACAGCTTAGCCGAGTATGAATTTGGAAAACTTTGCAAACACAATGTTAAATTTTAAACACCCTAACACTTGTTTGATTGTAGGACCAAGCCAATCTGGTAAAACATCGCTAGTGCGTAAGATGATTAAAAGCAACATCCATGATCAACAGATAGAAAATATAAAATGGTGTTACAATAGTAGTATATGTTGTTGACACTGACGCCTGGACTAAATATCGTGTGGATAGAAAAAGTGTTGACACGTGGTCTAAATATTGTGTACAGATCCCAGTTTAATAATTCCAGTTAATAATGTTAATTGAGTCCAGATGTTTGGTTCATCATATATGTATATATATATAAAGTGAGGTGAGAGTACATCAGAATTTAACACAGATTACAAGAGGGTGTTCATGTCGGTCTTAGGAATCGTCTCAATTGCATTAGTGATATTTACATTGAGTCTGAGAGACGACATTAGTGAGGTGGAACATTTCGAATTCAACGTGTTATTATTCTGAACGGTTAGGTGATAGAAAGATTTTGTTTTTTCATGTTTGTCGGAAAGGAGATTCACACGTGTATGATATACGTTATTTTTTTAAAAGACGAATCTTTGGGTTTAAAAGCAAATGTTGTAGGAGTACAACTAATAGAATTCGAATTTTGTCAGTTATGTCAAGTATGCTAAAACTGAGACATCCTTCGACCTGCATGGTGACAGGACCGTCACAGAGTGGAAAAACACAACTTGTGAGAAAAATGATTGCCGAGCAAGTTTATGAATGCAATATGAACAAAATTGTGTGGTGTTACTCAGTGTGGCAACCTTGGTTTGTCGAAGAGAAAAACATAACGTTTGTTTGTGGTTTACCACCGAAGGAAAATACATGCAATTTGATCGTAATCGATGACATGATGAATGATCTAACAAGTGTTATTTCATCCATATTTACGGTTGGTTCACACCACGAGAATTATAGCGTGATTTTAATCACACAAAATCTATTTCCTCGTGTGAGAGTTATGCGGGATATCAGCTTAAATACACATTATTTGATTATGTTTCGCAATAGCCGGGATCTATCTCAGGCTGCTTGTTTCTCTAGGCAGGCATTTCCTGGAAAAGGGAAATATTTCATGGATGCCTATAAAAAAGCAACCGCAGAACCATTCTCCTATTTGCTTGTTGATGTTCATCCGAGAAGTCCAGAGGAGCAACGTCTCCGACAGTCTATATTTCCAGATCGTGGGCTTATTAATTGGGTCTTTTTACCGTTGAAAAATGAATAGAGTGAGACGTCATGTACATTTACTACACTTACTCTCCAATGCGAGTCCCCAACAGCGAAAAGCCATTTTAAGAACAGCGTCAAATGAACAAATTCAATCATTGTGTGAAATTTGTCAGAATTTGTTATCGGGAAATATACCCAATGCTAAAGTGAAAAAACTTGGATATTACAAGAGAGTGATTCGTCAGATGGCAGATAGAAAAATACCAATTACAAGAAAACGCAAATTGTTCACGAAACAAACGGGTGGATTTTTGCCTTTGATTTTACCTGCCGTGTTGAGTCTGTTGGGGGGAATTGCAGGTAAAGCTATTGGTAAACGCATTTGAAAATGTCGAAGAAAATGGCGTTAGTACCACCGGAGCTGGTATCTGAATATTATCAGTTAAATAAACCCGAAATTCGATTGGAAGACAATATTCTTAGTTTGTTACAACAGAATGAAATGCCTGACGATATGAGGGCTAAACTTCTCTCTCAGTTAATACCCAAGTACCAGAGGGCAATGCAACCTCCGCCACCTCAGAAACCGTTTGAAATTCCTCCTGAATTGTTGGAGAGTATACAATTGCCCGAAACAAAACCTTCTGAAGATGTTTCTATTCCTAGTATGCTGGTTAAATACCTGGGATATGCTGTTCCGAAAACACTAAAGAAATATGTATTGCCAATCTTGGAAAAATTGAAGAGTGCAAGCTATACATTTAATGAAAACAGTGAATTAGAAGTGAATGGGAAACCAGAATATCGAAGCAATGCTATAGATCTTTTTAACTATCTGATGAGAGACACAAAAAATCGAACCTCCTCCGAAAGGCTTTGATAAATTTTTTAAAGGCATTTACGAAATTAACATTCCACATCAGTGGATTGGCAATAAAAGACTTCGAGAGCAGTTAACTGTTTCAGAAATGAATCCACTGATGAAGAGAACGGGTTCACTCTCTTCTGTCGAGACTAAAAAACCAAAATGGGAAGCATGGAACGAATGAGAAAACTTTACTTCAATCCCAAAGAGCCCGCCTCGTTTGGAGGACTCAGCCGACTGTCAAAGGCAACTGGTATTAATAGGCACGATGTCCAGAAATGGCTTTCGCAGCAAGATGTCTATACTTTACACAAACCAGTGCGCTACAAATTTCAGAGACGGAAAACAATATCTTACGGTGTGAATGAGTTATGGCAAAGTGACTTGGTAGATGTACAGAAACTATCACGACATAATAAAGGATATCGTTATATTCTTACCATTATCGATGTGATGTCACGATTCTTTAGAGCCATTCCTATTAAAAATAAGAAAGCAAGTACGATGGTAAAGGTGTTTCGAAATGTTTTCCAAGAAACGAAACCTTCGAATTTACAAACCGACAAAGGAAGTGAGTTCTATAATAAAAAGGTTCGGGATCTGTTCAAGAAATATGGTATTCATCATTATTCCACTAAAAGTGAGACCAAATGTGCTATTTTAGAACGCATGCATCGAACGCTACGTGCGCGTATGTATCGAGTTTTCACCCATCGTAACTCATATAAATATTATGATATTTTACAATCTCTTGTGGATTCGTACAATCATTCCGTACACAGTAGTCATGGTTTCAAACCGGCTGAAGTAACCACTGATGATGAGCCGACCATATATAAACGCCTGTATGAGTTCAGTTCTCTAACCAAATTTCGTTTTGGTGTAGGTGATGTTGTTAGAATATCGAAAGCTCTCAGAACGTTTAGAAAGGGATATCTACCAGGGTGGACCGAAGAATGTTTTAAAATCTATAAAAGATATCCTACAAGTCCACATACTTATGTTCTACAGGATTTGAATGGAAAAGAGATTGACGGACGTTTTTATGCTGAGGAGTTACAAAAGATAGAAAAAACTCCAAATGGTTACTGGGCAATTGAGAAAATTATTCGTACTAAAGGTAAAGGACCATCTCGTCAACTTTTGATAAAGTGGCTAGGATTCAACGATTCCTTCAACTCGTGGATTAAAGCAGAATGGATCAGAACATAGAGGATTTCCATGTCATATTACCTTCAAATGCTAGTATGAACTACTTTCCGAACAACACTCCTGATCGTTATCGGACTAAATTAGCTTATCCGATCACTTTAAATGGGACCTGGGAATGTTGTTTAGCAGAAGCAACCATACCAGGTAGATTCTTTACCATTCACCCCGGTTATAATGATGAATATTCTATAGAGAAAATAGTGGAAGTAGAAGGTGTAACAACTTTACCTAAATATGACATACCACTTTATAGTGAAGATCATGCAGACTTTGTGGAAGGAGTCAATGCAAATCTTAAAAAGACATTTACAGATCCTCCTCTTATTCTTTTTCTGAATGCGTCAAGATCAAGACTTCGTATAACATTAAAAACAGGATGGGATATGTACATTACTTCACAACATGCTGAACATTTCTTGCAGTTTTTAAAATTGAACCCAAAAATTGATGATATAACACGTAGTAGAACTATAGACTATGTTTACAACTTGGACTATCACAAACCGAATTTAGAGAATTTTCGAAACCAGTTTATAACACTTGTCGCCAATAAACCAGTACCAAAACTCACTTATGATATATTACTAGATAAAATGAATGATAATGTATTTGAACAAATCAATAGAAAGATCGTTGCTACAACAGCGAATAGTCTAGCACAGTTCTTACGACGCGAAAATAGTATAGTTGTAAAATTAAAAGAACATATAGATATACTTCTTGAACGTGACTCCTGCCCCAATTTAATGAGGTCTCTAGGCATCGATGAATCTTCTTACATTATTAGTGGTGATAAAAAAGAAATCACATTCAACTACTCTAATCCATTAAATGGAGCTGAAGGTGAAAAGTTTAAGATTATTGTCAATAAAGTATTTCCAACACTTCATCATGAGCTTAGAACATATAATTTTAAAATACCCAGTGGCATGTATCGACAAGCCAAAGACTTCTTTAGTGAATTCAAATCCATTCAATTCAAAGTACTACCTAATTCTAAAGTCAAACTGATTGTACCACATGACACCAAAGTAGTGTTTGAAGATAAACTCTCGGATATATTAGGATTTACGCTAAACACTTTCACGGAAGGAGCATACATTTCCGATTATAACTTGGAGTTAAATGCGGGTATAACAGAAATATATGTATATAGTGATATTGTATCTTCATCGCTTGTTGGTGATTCATTGGTTCCGATTTTAAAAATCATACCAATTGCGAATGAACGACAGGATCAAATTGTGAAACATTTTCCCGTACCACTTTACTTTCGCGTTAAAAAGCAACGCTTCGATGCTATTGAGATCGAACTGCGAACAAGTAGGGGTACACCCATACAATTTATATCTGGAAAAACGAGCTTGGTGCTCTCCTTTCTAAAAAAATCGTTATAAAGCGGTGTACAAACGACCCTTCCTTCATATATGTCTTTCATCATGCATAAACACGGTCGAATGCTAGATCCCCAGGACTGTATTGATTACTATTGTAATCAACAATCAGGGAAAGGGGGTTATTTTTCATCAGATTTCCCCATACAGAGAGGATATGGAATATTCACTAATTTGCGTCGATTTGTTCAACCACTTATGATCAAAGCGGGGAAATATTTAGGCAAACACTTACTAACCGCAGGAGAGAACGTACTACAAGACCTTTCACATGGGAAATCCTTCAGAGAAGCCTCCCGTAATCGATTACGGGAATCTGGCAGAGAGATCCAACACGATCTACTTCGCAAACTGAGAGGTGGTGGGGGTATTAAAAGAAAGAAACAAACGAAAAAAACTCAGATGAAACGCCGAAAGAGGTGTTCGAAAGACGTGTTTTCTAGTCTCTGAGAAAATGGAAAACTGTTATTGCACAAAAAGTGAACTAGATTTGTTCGAAACATCACGAATTCAGCTAGCAATTGACCGGTCGACGTTCATAGAAGTTCATCCTGTAGCATCCATTTCGGACAGCAATACAATTGAATTTGCCATATCTGGATTAGGTGAATCATATTTTGATCTTTCCCATGTTTTCCTCAATGTTCAAGCAAAGATTGTAAAAGCAGATGGTAGTGCATTTGTTGCTGCCGATCAATGCGGGCCTATCAATTATCTTTTAAATACTATGTTCTCTGAATGCCATGTCTCCTTTAATGATAGACAAATTTCCTCAGAAAACAATTATGCCTACAAAGCATATATTCAAAGCATATTGTTTCATCCAGAATCCTCTCAAAAGAATTTGCTGAGTGGTGCAATGTTTCATAAAGATACCGCTGAGAAGTATGATGATTTGGATATTGCAGCGGGGGGAAACAAAGGATTGAAGCAAGATGGAATCGCACTAAGAACGGAACCCTCTTTGATATGTATGGTGCGCTTCATTTGGATTTAGGTAGTCAATCCAAATTATTAATAAACGGTGTGCCGATACGCATCAAGTTAGAAAAAGCGAAACATGCATTCAGCCTATTGACAAATAACGGTGAATACTGCCTTAATATTGAAAACATAAGTCTCTTTGTGAGACGGTGTGAAGTATCGAGTTCAATACTTATTGGACATGAGAAAGCGTTGGAACATTCTCTCATTCAAATGCCATTTACAAGAATTGAAATGAAAACATTCACGCTTAGCTCGGGACTAAAAAGTATTACGATACCAAATGCAATCAACGGTGCACTTCCCAGTCGAATCATTTTGACTATGATATCTAATTCTGCATTTAACGGTGATTTTAAAAAGAATCCTTTTAATTTTAAGAATTATAACCTGAACCATATTTCTCTGACAGAGAACGGTGTACAGATCCCGGCCACCGCTTATGCACCAAGCTATGCAAAAAATCTTTATGCTCGAAATTATTTAAGTTTGTTTACAGATCTTGGTAAACATAACACAAACATAACATTCAACGAGTATAAACATAATTTATGTTTTTACGTATTCGATCTCACTCAAGACTATTCTGCTAGCGATCCATTTGCAAACGTAACTCGAAGTGGTGATCTATCGATTCATCTGAAGTTTGAGACAGATCTCGACGAAACGGTTACATTGATAGCATATATGGAAATGCAAGCTCTTATAGAAATTGATAAAAGCAGAAACATCTTTACTGACTATTAAAATCATGGACACCTCAATGTTGACTAGACTTGCGTATAGCGATCATAAGATCAGAACTACTTTCGGAGGTGTATTCGCAAGTGATATGCTTCCTTCAAAAAGAAAGCGTTATCGTTCCTTCATCGTGAACACCGATCCTGCACATTGTGAAGGACAACACTGGCAAGCTATGTACTTTGATGAAAAAGGATACTGCACATTCTTTTGCTCTTATGGCACACCACCCGGTCGCAATATCAAATCCTTCTTAGTCAAAAATTCAACTCAACTTGAGTGGAATAGACAAACGTTGCAACATTTTAAAACCAGATCATGTGGACTATTTTGCCTCTATTTCTTATGGCATATCACGAGAGGGTTATCCATTGACAAACTACGAGTTACAGATGTATGTGAAAACGAACGAATCGTTCAAAGTTTTGCCCATCAATGGTTCAAAATTGGTAGCGCACCAGAACTGTCTTATAATCAATATTGTCAACCTCTTCGTAACGCATCAAAGAATCTACACGAATGAACTAGTAGTAATAAATACACTATCGCATCACGAATAAAGTTATTCAACAGCTCACCATGGAGCGATATGGTTATATCATTCTGAATGCATGCGATAAAAAGGTTAAAAGTGCAAATAAAGTATTATTTGATGATATCGTACATTGTGTAAAAAGTGGGATACTTCAAAAGATCGACAAAGATGAACTGCTCGTGTATTTTCAAATCTTAGAAAATTCAGAAACGATCAAATTAATGCACAGAGATCCAATTAGTTGTAGATATGGATACATGTACTTGTATCAACCCTGTGATTCGGAGCAACATATGATACTTGAAACTGCATCAGATATTTTGTTTTCTAACTTACTGGATTGCATTATATCAGTGCGAAAGCTTATGGTTTGGAAGTTCCTTGTATATCCAATCTGAAAGTAAAAATTGGATATTACAAAATTTTTGACAGTGACGAACTCATGAAAGAGCTTCACTTCCCCCACTGTATGGAGAGAGCTTAATACAGGCTCGTAAAATGGAGAGAATCGTGTCAGTACACGTTTCTAACTTTACGAACTATAAGTATGTACTCTAGTAGGAAATTCATCATTTGAATTCCAACATGGAACGGTATGGATATCTCGTTCAAAGCTCAGAGAAAACATATGATTATATTCACTACGAATTGTACAATAGTGTGTTCGATTGTGTCCAAAGTGTATTGGCATCTCTAGGACTAAATCAAGAAAACAAAAAAAATGTACGCTATTTTAAAATACTCACTAATGAAGACATAGTGAATTTGGTCCATGAGGATGACAAAGAACATAGATTTGGAGTGTGTCATCTACATCGCATGTCTCCAAATAAAAAACTCTCCCTGTATGGAAGTGGACTCATTTTGTACTCAAATATTCTACAATGTATTGAAGCCACGAGTGATTGTATTTGCCAGATAGAAATGAACTTTCCAAACTGCATCCTCAAGTATGGTTACTTTCAAATTTTAAATGAGGATGAATTTGTTAACTTGTTAAAAATGTAAAACAAAAAGCCTGCGAGCTTTTCGATTTTTGAAAGTGTAAGGTAAAAAAATGTACTCATCACTGGTTTTTGTTTGAAATAAAGAATGTTTTCAAAATTGTGTTTTGTCTAAATGTTTCAGTAGATTGATATGTATGTAAAATGATATGTATGTCCATGGAGCATTTTGTATGATACATATTCGAAAGTTTTTTTACTTTTATTTGTATACTTATATTTTCAAATGCTTAAATAAAGAATTGTAAGCGGAAATATGTATGTTTCTTTTGTTCTTTCATTAATATGTAAAATAATATGTACAACTTTTATATCATTACAAACCAAAACATCGAACTCTGAAAATATCTTAGAGTCATTCATAGTGTAACTACTTTTCGCAAAATAAGAACTCTGGAGTATTTTTACAAATTGTAGTATCACAATGATGTTCATGCTGACACCTATAGAAAAATTCTAAAAGCTAAAAATTAAGATAAAATTAGGATTTATGCAGACTTGAACTTGAGACTGTAAAAGATACTCATGCTCGAGTGTTTGTTCATCTAAAGCACTCGACCATGAATATCTACCAATGGGTGGTGTATAAATCTAATGATCAAACGAAATTCCTCTCACAACAGTCCTTCAATTCCTAGTACATTTAACACTCAATAAACGGAGAAACATACTTTTTTGTGTCAGCACTTTTTCTATCCACACGATATTTAGTCTAGGTGTAAACACTTTTTCTATCGACATGATGTTTAGTCTAGGTGTCAACAACATTTTTAGCGACAGACCATTTAGTCCAGGTGTCAACAACATATACTACTTACAATTATTATTCACCTTTGCTCTAAGGGATGGTTTACGCTCTTTCGACTCGCAAACAGGGGAGGGCTATTAACACAGTGTTAACAATTTTTCTCATCTAATACTCGCATGTTGTCGCATACACACTTTCACATGAGTCAAACAATAACACACTTTACGTGTGTGAGCCAAACAATAATACCATCAACATGTCGAACTGTAAGTTAGGCACTAACATGTCAAGCGAGTGAGCCAGTTGTTAGCATGTTTTTCAAGTGAGCCAGTTGTTAGCAGGTTTTGCAAGTGAGCCAGTTGTTAGCATGTTTTTCAAGTGAGCCAGTTGTTAGCATGTTTTTCAAGTGAGCCAGTTGTTAGCAGGTTTTGCAAGTGAGCCAGTTGTTAGCATGTTTTTCAAGTGAGCCAGTTGTTAGCATGTTTTTCAAGTGAGCCAGTTGTTAGCAGGTTTTGCAAGTGAGCCAGTTGTTAGCATGTTTTTCAAGTGAGCCAGTTGTTAGCATGTTTTTCAAGTGAGCCAGTTGTTAGCAGGTTTTGCAAGTGAGCCAGTTGTTAGCAGTGTAATACTACTATCAGTTTTGGGACCAATTTTATTTATAATTTTCATAGATGATATAGGTCAGGGGATCAAGAATAGAATCAGTATATTTGCAGATGACTTAAAAATATGGGGGACAGTGGATACCAAGTTACAGATAGAAAATTTACAAGGGGATTTTGATAAGATATCCGAATGGGCTGTAAAATGGGGTATGTCATTTAATGTAGGGAAATGTCAAGTTCTGCATATGGGTTACAGGAATAGTGGAGCCGAGTACTGTCTGCAGGGAGTAAAGGTAAAGGAGGGAGAAACAGTCAAGGATCTTGGGGTGATAATTCACAGGGATTTTAAAATGGGTCACCAATGTTCAGCTGCGGGTAAAAAGGCTAATAGGTTATTGGGGTATATTAAAAAGACTGTAACTTCAAGGGATAAGAATATAATCTTGCCATTATATAAGGGTTTAGTAAGACCACATCTAGAATATGCTGTACAATTCTGGGCTCCGTATATGAGAAAGGACATAGAATCAATTGAAAGGGTTCAGCACAGAGCTACAAAAATAATAAAGGGGCTAGCAAATTTCGACTATAATGAACGTTTAAGTAAGCTAAACATGTATACACTGGAAAGAAGAAGAAGGAGGGGGGATTTGATTCAGCTTTTCAAGTTTGTAAAACAAGGGGACACAGAGGGCTTAAATTTCAATAGGGATAACAGAACAAGGGGCCATGGGTATAAATTGAATAAGACACATTTTAATCGGGATTTAAGGAAAAACTACTACTTTAATAGGGTAATAGACAGTTGGAACGCGTTGCCAGAAAATATAGTTAATTCAAAGGGAGTGTACGAATTTAAGACACAATTGGATAGTCAGTGGGAATTGGAGAATTCATAAACAAAGGACCAGCCTTGTTGGGCTTGAGCCTGTAGCTGGTCGTCAATATTTGTATTTGTATTTGTATTTGATGTTTGTACATTTGAAGAAGAATTTGACCCTTTTTTAATATTTTTAAAAGAAACCGATACCATAGAATCCACACCAGACATATATAGAAACGTCAACAGGAAGGAAGATCGGGACTTCTGATTGTTGTGTAGCTCTAGTACGACGTTAATTAAAATTACAGGACATCTGATGCTGGGCGTCAACGGGCTCGGCGACAGCGCCTCAAAGTTGAGGCGTCACGCCGCTTTATTTATTTAGTCTAGCTCTGGCTTCCTTTGTAATAACACGATGCTTGAAGCGTAATTTGTTTCGTCTCTGCACGCTCTCTTTTTAACCCTTCATTGCATAATGGTGGAAATTTCCATCATAACATTGAATGCCCAAAAATTATATAAAAGAACAAGTTCACTTTAAGTTGATCGTGTCTGGATACCTTTTTAATGTCCATTGCATAAAAAAAACATAGCTGTCAAAAATAAGCAAGTGTCACTATCAGTAAAACGAGCTTGAAGTTGTCATTCCGCTGTTTGTTGTAGTTGCAATAAACGTATGATTTCGTTTTCAATTTTGTTTTATTATATTTGAGTTTTTATTGCTAAAAAAGTGAAAATGAGTGGAAGAAAGGTTTGTAACATGTGTTTCTGTTATTTTTAGAGCAATTTCTGAAAAAGTTTGCGTTTAATTTAAAAAGTACCACATGAAACCATCATATTGTTTTTTGCTAAATTTATACTATAAATATGTACTAAGATTTTTTTAACCATTTTTCCTTTAATTTTGAACATGAATTATATCACCTTGATTTATTTCACCAATAAAGAAAAAATCATGCAAAGAAGGGTTAAGTTATCTCTATACTAAAAAAAAGTTACCTCCGCGGGATTGAAAACTTGCTTTTTTCGCTCTATCCTTAGACTGTTTCCCGAAAAAGTACGGATCAGAAAATTACAAAAATAACATAGTTTGTTCAAAATTTTACAGGGAGCAAGACGTAGAAGATTTTTTTTCCTATGTGGTTATTAGTTTGGGGTGTATTAAGTTTCAAAGTCGAAAAAAAGCGAAATTTCTAACGCAAGTGAGCAAAACGCACAAATTTTTAGTCTTCAGACGTGAATTTTTTTCTAGAGTACCTCTAAACTTGAATTTTTTCACCTCGCCGAGTTTTTTTAGAAATTTCAATTTGGTTCTTGATAATATTTTTTTGGAAATCGGGACATTTTCGTTACTTCTTTGTTAAGACTCATATCTATAGCTTATTACTAGAGCTCGGATCACTATGCAAAAATGTGACCTGAAATATGCATTACAAAATCCCCAAATATGCTCTAAAATCCCAAAATATCCGAAATTGCAACAAAAAAAAAAAAAAATCCATTCTTACAAAAAGGGTAGTGAGCCACACTTTCATTCAGTTAATACACAATTTTATTTATTAATCGCTTCACCCAGTCCTGTCGATTGTGGAGTGATTTGTTTCTTCCAACTCTACATAAATTAGGTATAGCCAGCAGGGGTCAATCGTTTCATCGACATCCAGATAGGTGAATCACCTATCTCATTTTGTTTTCTTGTATCAACTTCTCGTACACTGGCGTAATGAGAGTGTCGATTAAAAGGAATTTTTACTTGTGTACTTCTTCAAGAAGGCTCTAAAATGTTCGTTCTCCAACTTATAGAGAGGATTTCTATTTGAATTATTTTATATTGGATTTCAACATTGCCTTGATCTTGGTACATCTCGTTCTTCTCCGAAGATTGGGACACTGAATCAGACCTTGACCCGATGAAAGGATGCTGAATATTCTTATCTTTATGCGCCTTTTCCATTTTTTGTTTGTGAGTTGTAGTTGATTTTAATTTGATTGCTTCAGAACACCTTCCTTCCAAACGCGCTAAGCAAAGTTCATTGAAAAAAAAAATTTGTAAAAATGTTTAAAAATAGAGAAAAAGTGTCCAAATATGCACAAAACATGCAAAATAAATTCGTGTTTTTTTGGTTGCAAATTGCTAAAAAACATTCCATACGGATTTCTATCAGCATTAGGGACTAAAGAAAAGTTATACAAAATCCGAGCTCTAGTAATGAGCCACATCCTTCAATATCAACTGCGAGTGAACCCATTGTGATATAGGGATAAGTGGGTTAACATAGCGAACTTAAGCTTTGTCGATTTTTCCTGGTATTAATATTTGTTGTAAAAGGGTTATCATTTCGGCAAAATCTTCTTACAATTCTTTAGTTTAAAGTTATATTTTAAAAAAAAAATTGTTATTTCTGAAGTTTGATACTCAAAAATTTCATTTTAAAAAATGAAGTCACTTTTGTCATCTTACCCGCACAGTCTGGTAAAATTGTAAAATAAAAAAATAATTATTACTAACTCTAAACTCGTCAAATAGAAAGAGTTGCTAAGCTTTCTTCGAAACAAAGTTTTTTCTAAATCATATCCTATAATTATTATACACTAGCCACTGCGTGACTAGCCCGGCGTTGCCCGTGATGTAAGGTATTAAGCTGGTGTAAAATTTTCCGCAGATTTCAAATCCGTTGAGATTTTTACTCTATATTTAACGGTCTAGGAGGAGATAGAAAAAATAAGTGTGACTATAATTAAAAGATTTATCGTCTGGCTGGATAAACATTTCTCCGCTCAAAATCAAAGCGGAAACAATAAAAAAAAATTTCACTATGTTCTGCGTGTTGGTTCTGCGGATAAAAAAAACTTGGCATGATTCCAAACCCTGACTACAAGGTCGCATGAAAAGAAAAAGTTCTTCGCGTTTGAAAAACCAATGGAGATAGAACTATGAAATTCATTTAAAAATCTTCTAGATTGAATTTTAAAATTCGCAGCGACCCAAAAATTGCAAATAATTCGGACTACCTATGTGCCAAATCTCATTGCTGTAAGTGACATAGAATCGTCAGGATTTTGCGACTAACACACAGACAAACACTTCCTTTTATAATAGTGGTGATGCATTTTGGGGCTGCTATGAAGACTAAAACTTTTTACACATGTATTCTTAAAAGAAAAATAATAACATTTATAGTTGTTTTATTTCATTTATTATTAAAGATATTAGGATGTGTCACACAAACATATCTGGTAAAGCCGATAGTCAAAAATGTAACCTTCATTTTCGTGAGGAACATGCTCCGCGAAAAAACAAATACGACATATGTGTGACGAACTTTTGATTGCATCGAATTTATTTATGAACCAATTTAAGAAATAATTTTGTAGTAAGAAACTGTGCATTCTAAACTTTCACGTGATATTTTCAAATTTTTAAACTAATTGTATTAAGCTATAGTTATGACAGTTTTAGTTTTTTGTATCGGAAATTACAATCTAAAAGTTTTGAAAATTGTATGACCAACTTTTAATTTCATCGACTTTATTTATTAACCAATTTCAAAAATAATTATACCATAAGAAAGAGTACAATCTAAGGCATTCAGTGATGTTTTCAAATTAAAAAAATAATAATAGTATTAATCTATAGAAATGACAGTTTTAACAAAAATTAGCGAAAATAACCCAATATTCCTAAATTTGTCTGACCAACTTTTGATCGCATCGAATTTATTTATTAACCAATATAAAAAAGAATTGTACCGTATGAAAGAGTACATTTTAAGGTTTACTGCGATATTTTCAAAATTAAAAACTAATAGTAATTAGATATAGATATGACAGTTTTAAAAAAAGTAACAAAAATGTCCCGATTTTTCCCGAATTTCAAAAAAATATGATCAGGAACAAAATTGAAATTTCTTAACAAACTCGACGAGCTGCAAAAATTCACGTTCAGAGTCACTCTACAAAAAAAATCACGACAGAAGACCACTGGTCTGTATGAAAAAAAGACCCGACACCATTCCCACTGATTCTTGTGTAAAATGACCTCCTGAATCCGAATATGACCCCCGTTAAACCCCCATAACGTACCGTTTTCTGGGGATGCCCCCCCCCCTATGTTTATCACTTTTCGATATAATTTTATGGACATAAATTTGATTTGGAGTGGGGTAAAGGCTTATTTTAACCGGGCTAGAGAGGTGAAAAGCTCTAAAACATGACCATTTGTAGCAAATAGGGTGATTTGTCCCTTAAATTGTAAAAACAAATCATTAAAAATTATTGTTTTTTATGTTTTTTTTCGCAATTTGTTCACTTATCTTCTACATATCCCAGCTTCCAGTCCAACCTTTCCCTCCCCCATACACCCCCAACTAATAAAAATATATAGCAACAATTTTGGTTATAAGCGAATGAGGGGAGAGGTCCCTAATCCCTCTCAAGAAAGTTTGGAAGATTCGCTGTACGACGGTGTCGCTCTCAATAACTCGCGCGCTTCGTGGTTTGGGCAGGAATTTTCATGCTTTGACAAGCTTAAACTTGCATTGCCTTTATCACTATAGTTGTGAACTGTAATCGCTATCTTCCCTCATTACATTTTTCACGATCGTAGAGTCAACTTTTCGGTATTCTAGGCAACGATTCTGTGTTTCCAAGTTAGTTTATGTAAAACGGTCCAAATTTTTCTGATCCGGCTTTTTCAAAGTGAATTACACTACTTGAGTGCAGGTTGTGATTAATACCGAACATTGATTTACTCTTTAATTATGCCACGCGACCGCGAGTGTAGAAATCACATCCCGATAGCTTCTGCTATGCATGTGGTGAATTGACTTTAAAAGCGCAACGAAAAACCCCTTTCTCCGCCAGTGGCGGATCAAGTCAAGTGGGGGCCCCAAGCAGTAAGCTTTTAGGGGCCCTCAAAAACTCAGGTTAGAAAAAAAAATCAAGAAAACTCCCAGTAAGTTATTAAAAAAAACCCAGAAAAGTAGTAAACATTTCATGCCGTAACACATTAAATAAATTTATTATAAAAAAAACAAACACATTTTTTACCTGAATTTCCGTTTTGCTTCCTTTATTGTAAATTCAATTATTTTGGCAGTGTTAATTCGGTTTAAAATTTCTTGCTCTATAAATACAGAATGGCTATAGTAATTAATCTTTCTTCTCCCCTAGTACTCTTAAATAATTTTTTACATGGTTTAGAAAACGATCTTTCTCATGACACAGTACATGTTGGAATTGTTAAAAAATTTTCACTAATATTTCAACATTCGGAAATGTGCAAGACATTTCTTTGGCGGCTAAATATATATCTGGTGGGGTTTTTATAGTATCCTCATTTTCTTATAGAAATATTAAAAATGGTCAAATTCATCTTCAAGAGTTCAAACGGATGCCATTTTTTAAAATATCCCTCAACTTTTTATCGTGTTCTTTTTTTTTTTTTTGATAAATCCCAATAAAAAATATTGGAAAAGGCTTCTATTATTGTAAATTCCTGTCCGACCTTCTTTGTTTTCAAGAAACATTTATTTTTTCTTTGGTTTTCTGCGAGTTTGTCCATTTTCCACATTAAGTGACAGCCCTGATAAATCAGTTGCCTCTTTTTCAAATTATTCTCTGAAATTATTGATAAAATTTTCTAATGACTTCAGTAGAATAGATAATTTTAATAGAGTTCGTATATCCCACTGATTGCAGTGATTAGTAGCAAATGAACTAGTAGCATTTATTCTTTGTAAAATAGTATTCCAAATAACTGTCTTTAGGGCGGTTTCAATTTGTCCATTTTCTCCATAAGTGAAGTCGCCTCCACTATGGTAACTTTTTTCTTCTGAATTACAAATTTCAGTTAAAGCCTCTTTTATATGGGTGAAACCAAGTTTCATAGTTAATACATCCTCTGCTCGTTCTGACCATCTTGTGTTAGAAACTCCTTTCACTGAACTTAAAGACGCTGCAACAACTTTCCCCAAACCCTAATGAAAAGACATTTTAAGACCTCGGGGACCCTTTGATATTACGGGGCCCTACGCGACCGCTTAGTCCTCTTACCGCTTAATCCGCCATTGTTCTCCGCTTCTTTAAACTACTTATCAATTTTACTTTGATTGCCAAGTCGGCGATCAGGATAAGGATTGGGCTCCAAAGTTTTTTTGCTGCACTACTTGTTACAGTAGCTTGACCAAATGGCTCAAAGATACCCGTAAATCAATGCCCTTTGCTGAGCCCATGGTTTGGCGCGAACCTCGCTGTCATCACACAGATTGTTACTTTTGTATGACTTCCACCGTTTAGAGCCCAATCCTTGTCCTGATCGCCAACTTGGCAATAAAAGTAAAATTGATAAGCAGTTTTAAGAAGCGAAGAAATGGGTTTTCGTTCCGCTTTTAAAGTCAATTCACACCGCATACATAGCAGAAGCTTTCGGGATGTGATTTTTACACTCGTGTAGCATAATTAAAGAGTAAATAAATGCTCGGTATTAATCACAACTTACACTCACGTACTGTAATTCAAATTGAAAAAGCCGGAGCCAAAAAATTTGGACCGTTTTGCACAATCTAAACAACTTGGAAACTCAGAATCCTCACCTAGAATACCGAAAAGTTGACTCTACAATCGCGAAAGATGAAATGAGGGAAGATAACGATTACAGTTCACAACTATAGTGATAAAGGCATTGCAAGTTTAAGCTTGTCAAAGCATGAAAATTCCTACCCAAACCACGAAGCGCGCGAGTTATTGAGAGCAACACCGTCGTCCAGTGAATCTTCCAAACTTTCTTGCGAGGGATTAGGGATCTCTTCCTTCATTCGCTTTTAACCAAAATTGTTGCTATATGTTTTTATTAGATGGGGGTGTATGGGGGAGGGAAAGGTTGGACTGGAAGCTGGGATATGTAGAAAATAAGTGAACAAATTGCGAAAAAACCCCAGAAAAAACGATTATTTTTACAATTTAAGGGGACAAATCCCCCAAATCTCCCTCTTTGCTACAAATGTTCATGTTTTAGAGTTTTTCACCTCTCTAGTCCCTCAGAAGAAATTTAATGGTTAAAATAAGTCTTTACCCCACTCCAAATCAAATTTATGTCCATAAAATTACATCGAAAAGTAATAAACAGGTGCGTCCCCAAAAAATGGTACGTGATGGGGGAAAACGGCGGTCATATTCGGATTCAGGAGGTCCTTTTAGATAAGAATCAGCAGGAATGGTGTCAGGGCTCGGGAAAAAAAATAGTTTTTTGCGGAACAGTGGAAAATTTGTACGTCTTTTGCCCACTCGCGTTACAAATTTCGCTTTTTCAATTTCGACTCTTAATAAACCCTAAACTAATTGCCGCATCCAAAAAAATCTTCATTGTCTTGTTCCCTATACAATTGTGTACACACCATGTTAATTTGGTAATTTTCTGATCCGCACTTTCTCAGGAAACCGTCTAAGAATCGAGCGAAAAACGTGAGTTTTCAATCCTGCGGTGGCGGCGGTAACATTTTTTAAATATAGAGAGATAATTTAATATACACTGACGAGCCAAAACATTATGACTAGGGCAACTTTTTGCAACAAATTCAACTTTTTTTCACACGTTCTACGCTGCATGTAAAGTAGTAAAACCAAAATTCTTCCTTCATGGGGTGTATTGTAAGTGAGTTATAACCGCAAAATAAATGCAGCTTTCTGCATAAATGCAACTTTCTGCATAAATGCAACTTTTTGCATAAATGCTACTTTTTGCATAAATGCAACCTTCTGCAACTTTTAAAAATTTAGCTTAAAATTAATTAATATGAAATTACTATTTCATTTTCTGCCCTCTGAATTAACCCTTCGATCACGTGTGTCTGATCTTGCGAACGTCGATGCATTGCGGATCAAACCAGAAGTTTATGGAAAGAAGCTGTTCGTCCTAACAGTCGAAAGTGAAATAAACGGCAAGGAGTACTTTTAACACATCGGTTGGCACTTTTAATATAGCAGAGGAAACTTGCGTAATTGACTGCAGAGTTGGCGAGTTGAATGTCGATTATAAATATGTTGTTCGCCTTGTAGATGACGTTTTAAAATCTCTGAAAGCGCTTCTACTATCCAATACAGCACATTATTGACTGTGGCTGGCGCAGTTTTTTAATGTTGAAAAAATTACTGGCCAAGGATTGGTCATTCAACGTTTTTCTGTATATAAGAATGTGTTATAATACTGTTATACACGACTAAAATTGTTAATATATTTTGAATTTTTTCATTTTTTACGAATAATTTATTTTAGAATTTAGTGTACCAAAAATAAATGCAACTTAAGGGAATGATAGTTGCAACTTTTACCATTTTTACTGCAACAAAAAAGTTACCCTAATTATGACCATCCCCACATTTTTCATTGAACTCGACTGGATGACGTGGAGGGCACGTGATTAAGTGAAAATGGTATTTAACTGCTGCTGGAGAAGGTAAGTAATCATTCATGCACCTACTTTTGCGAGTTATGGGAAAGGCTGCTGATCTAAGCGAATTTGATAGAGCTCAGATCGTAATGGCCCGAAGACTTGGAACGAGTATCACCGAAAAATCTCCATAAATTATTCACATTTCAAGGTCTTTTGAAATAATATCAAACATTGTCACCTGAGTTATTACTCTGTCCAGGTCCTTATTTTCCACATCGTCGTCATAATTAGAAAATTTTTAGCTTCATTCGTCACTATGTCATTAGTTGTAAACACTTACACGAAGTTATGCCACCAACATAGTGGAATTGTCGTGGTTATAATGGCTTCATTACCCCAGTGGGACAATATGGCGGACCATCCTAATAAAGACGCTTACACATAAAAAATTATGGCACAGAAATGTAATTGAATGTTAGTTGAATGCGTACGCACACTAATTACGGTATAAATTAACAAAGAAATACACCTCGATTTATGTATACGACAGAAATTAGTACGAAACGTTAAAAAACAATATTTTCCGGAATAACACACTGCTCTACTAAGAACCTTGACGATACTGAGACAGTTTCTCCTGTTGATTGCAAGGTGTAGCACACTTATCGCAACCTCCACACTAGTTAGAGTTTGCTGGTTACATATAATGGCCGCATAACCCCGTATGTAACCATTCCCCCGGCCTCCCCTACGTTCTAAATGTTGGTTTCAGTAACTGGTCATTTTGGAACATATTCGTAAATTAAGATTTTGTTGATATTTTGCAGTTTTCAGATAGTTGAGTAAAAATCTATAATCTGATAATCTATACATCTCTCCTGTTGTGTTAAAATGGCTGTACAGATGATCAGTTTTGTAAACTGATAACCTATACACATTCCTATTTTGTTTGGGCAGTTATTACGCATAACAGAACATTTTAAAACAATCAAATGGCTTCAGTCCCGAGGTCCCTTTCATACATCCATTCACTCACACATATCGTAATTTAGATCCCAATCAGAGGCCGATAACCCCCTGATCAGGTACCCCCAGAGGTATTGATTTGGGAACATGGGGGACATTGTGACCACGACCTATTTAACGTGCCCCAGTCACCATTAGTGAACACGACGGTCTTTAGCCAGGTCGAAGCGCCGATCTCGCAATCATCAGAATTGGAGGCTCCGCCGAGGACAGAACCCACAACCCTTCTGATGCGAGCCCGACGCTCTACTGACTGAGCTACCGCGGCTCTTAATTATTCATTGTACTCTTTAATGAATTTATTTCTGCTTACGATTTCAAATTACTCATATTCAACATTCTCTAGGTTTACACTTTTGGGGAGAAGGCACATTTGGGAAGATATTTGTGTTTACGATTGGTAAATTTAAGAAAAATAATGTATGCATTGCAATAGGATGACTCCCTGTTGTGAAAACAGGAAAATCGACAAAGTTAGGAGATAAAAAATGTTTATTAAAATATATATATATTCACATTATATAAAAAGAAAATGTTCTTTTTATATTTAACCTTTAGAGACTACGGCTGGTACAGCAGTTGTACCATGATCGCGCCAAGAAAGAATTTAGACATCAGTTGTACCTTGAAAGTTATAAGAATTGCACCAAGAAAGAATCACTGTTGTTATATCTATAGCCGTAGTCAAAAGGATAATTTAACTAGTTTTGACTACTGACGAAATATTTTTGCAGTTGAAATATTAAAACATACCTTATAAATACAAGATTTACAATTTGTTAAAATGACAAGTGATACTTTAACAGCATTCAAATTTTAAAGTAAACGTTTATGGTACATTTAAAAGGTCTAAATGGCGTGTCCCGTGCATAATCGGAAAACGTAGTAATTTTTTCATAAATGGGAAACATTTTCCCATTGCTCTGAATTGTTTAATTTACTTTTAATGTGTACGTATACACTAGAAGTTTATTATTTTTAAATTTTAACTTTAAAAATCCAGTTTTCTCACAGTAGGTCATTGGTTTATGCTTAAAACTATTTCAGTGAGAAAAAATCATATTGAACTAACTATTAACTACCTGATTAAAATATAATGAGCTAATTAGCATGTTTTTTGAACAGTGATATCTCAAATTCTAATTTGTCTAGAAAGACAATTCTAGTTGGAAATTATTTCCAATATTATTCTTCGTGTTTTGATCCTCAATCAAGAGAAAAGATTTTCTGTTACAACTTTTTTCGCCAAGAATGCATAAAAAAATCACGATTTTTTCTGGAAATTGAGGATTTAAAAATCCATTAAAAATTTATTTCTTAACTAATAACTCTGATTAAGGGTCAAAACATCCGCTCTATATGTAGATTACAATGATACAAAACCGACCAACCGGTATAGTGGTTAAGGTGTTAGCCTCTGGATAGGAAGGTCCCCGGTTCGAATCCGGGTTCGGGCATGGATGTTTGTAAGCGTATACCAGCTCAGGTGTTGCTTCGTCATCTGAACATGGTGCAAAATTACGGAGTAATTGTTAGGAGCAATGGTGGTCCTCCCACTGGGTGCTCCTTCACAAGTGGCCATCATTTCCGGCCTTGTAGTGGCCAATGACTTAGGTCAAATGTGCCCGCCATTAGAAAAAAAAAAAAGATACAAAAATATTTATAATAGATTAATTTATCGTTGAGTTATCACTGTCTGAACAAAGCATCCTATTGCAAAACTTATTTCTTCAGAAATTGAGTTTAAAGTTTTGGAAACACGTCTGTTCATGGTGACAGTACCTAACGAAAACCCTTGTAAAACTAGAAAACGATTTCGAATATTTTCAAGATCTTGGCATCGTTTGAAAGCTAAGGAATTGAAGAATATTTTGAAGCAATAAAAAAATTTAGACTTTCTGTTGGATTTTTTCAGGATTTCTAATGTGTACATCCACCTTAAACATTGCTGTCAAATATATTTACAAAATTTTAACCTAATCTAATAGAAATATTGAACATTTGAGATTCGTTCCTTGTATTATTTCTTCATTACAGTAATACAAAATGGAAATTACTAATTTATTTTTACACTGCTCGATGAGAATGAATGTTATTGTTGATATACTTAACTTAAATTATCATGGCTTCAAAAATATGTTAGTCAACGTTGAGTTAATTTCCTACAACGCAACCTTAATATGAACTGTGGTGATAGATATTAGATAACGATCTTGCAATAATTGTCACTTGTTCAACCCAAAACTGCTTTTTACAGTCACGTGGCATTTTTGATATCGCTAAATTTCAGTTTTGAATTAAACCGAGACACCAATGAGCAATTCGTTTTTATAAAAGTATATAGATGGCGGCACGAGAAAGCTAAAATTATAAAGTAATCTTGCATTATCCAAGACAATCCTGTGTAACCTAGTGAGAAAATAATATCAGTTTCTGAAACAATTATCAATAATACCTTGGTTGGTTCTCCTGGTCCTCAATGACGTAGTATCCTGTAGATTCATGTAACTGAAAACTAGCAGGTCCAGATTCGGATAAAAATAGGCATTCTTGCATGGTTTTTCTACGAATAGGCAAATTATAAGAATTAAAAAAATATTTTCGCTAAAATAAATAATTTCTGTGAAGTCGACTTCATTTAAAAAATAACTTAAGGCTATTTAATGCTTGAGATGACACCTCATCGAATGCATCTCGAAGATCTCGGATACTTTCTGATATTTTTTAATTCGTTATCTGATGTCTGCTTTTTGAATTTTATTTTCACATTCAGCAGAAGCTGATTAAGCGGTATGCGGACTAAGCGGCCGCATAGGGCCCCGGAATACGAAGGGGCCCCGAGGTCTTAAAGTGGCTTTTCATTAGGGTTCGAGGAAATATGTGACAGCGTCTTTACAATGTGGGTCTTTATGTGCAGTGAAAAGAGTTTCTAATACAAGACGGTTAGCAATAGAGGATGCTGTATTGCTATAAAACTTGGTTTCACCCATATAAAAGAGGTTTTAACTGAAATTTGTAATTCAGAAAAAGAAAAAAAACCTACAATGGTGGAGGCGACTTCATTTCTGAAGAAATGGACAAATATGAAACCGCCCTAATGACAGTTATTTAAAATACTATTTTACAAAGAATAAATGCTGCTTGCAAATCAGTGGAATGCAAACTATTGTAAAGATCTATCCTTCTGAAGTCATTAGAAAATTATATCAATAATTTCAGAGAAGAATTTGAAAAAGTGGAAAAAGAGACAACTGATTTGTCAGTCCTATCTTTTAATGTAAAAGATGGACAAACTCGCCGATAACGAAAGAGAAAAATGTTTTTTTCATGAAAAACAAAGAAGTCGGGGCATAAATTTACAAAAAGAGAAATTTTATAGTCCATTCATTTTATGTCTTGTTATAACACCAAGACAGAATTATCTCAAAGAACTCAGACGTATGAAGTTGTGGAGCCTTTTCGAATGTTTTTTTATTGGGATTTATCAATAAAAGAAATAAAAGAGCACAATAAAAAAGTTGAAGAATATTTGCAAAAATGACATTGATGTTTGTACTTTTGAAGATGAACTTGACCATTTTTTTAATATTTCTTAAAGAAAACGAGCACACACCATAAAATCTACATCAGACATGTATCGAGCCGCCAAAGAAATGTCTTGCACATTTCCGAGTGTTGAAAAATTATTGGAATTTTTTTAAAACAATTCCTTTATCTAATGCGTCAGGAGAAAGATCTGTTTCAAAGCGTATAAAAATTATTTAATGAATACTATGGGAAAAGAAAGATTAATTAATATGGCGATTCTGTACATAGAGCAAAACGTATTTTTAATCGAATTGACACTGCCAAAATAATTGACGAATTTGCAAGAAATAACGCAAAACGGAAATTCATGCAAAAAAGTATGTTTTTTTTAAAATAAATTTATTTAATATGTTATGGCATAAAGTTTTTGGTTTCTTGTCTTTTTGTTAATAATTTAATGAGAGTTTTCTTAAACCTTTTTCTAACTTAAGTTTGAGGGCCCAAATAATTTTACCGATTGGGGCCCCCACTTGACATGACCCGACACTGACATCAGATTTATTGGTAAATAAAATATTCATCAACTTTAGAGTTGAGAGTATCAACTAAATTAATAAATTAAAATCTTAATCCTGAGGTCGTTCTCTCACACATTGCTTAGGCATTTCACGTAACAAACATTTTCTTTTATAAAACAGATTTTAAAAGAATAGAAATAATAATTCGAATGAGATAAAATGGAAATTTCTTCTGCTTATGGCAGATTCCGACTTTTATTTGCTCCGCTGCTAAATATATATATTTTTTCAATTGACGCAGTATCAGCTAGGCATAGCATGCAAAGTACAATAGATGATATAACAACTGTATTTATCATGAGCGGTGTGCACAATTTCAACAGTAGCGTATTTTTATTCCCATGCTTCATTTGAAAGTAACTATTTTAAATATCCAGCTTTTAAATCATTTAGAACAAATTTAAAAGGATTATTTATTAGGATTTGTGTTCTAATTTGTGTTTCATTATATTCTTTCATGTTCACCTAAAATAAATATTGAGAGGTTATCAAAATATTAATATTAACGTATTGTATTACAAATATTTTTCACCTTATACACTGGAGTCCAAAATTATCTTTACATGCAGAGAATCACGGATTTCAAAGCAACTGAACTATGATTATTATGAATTTGTGTGGAATGAGACATAACATCATAACAAATACATACAAAGGGAAAAAATGTAAGAACACTGCATATGATATAAAACTGCAATATGAAACAATAAAAATGGCAATAATATGAGACAAGGAAAGTTCAGGAAAACAAAGAATAACTCAGAAAAAATTAAGGCTTATGAATTTTTTATTGAATGTGATCGCCCGACTTGTGATACGTATCACAATACGATTTCATGCTGGTAATCATGTTGTTAACCACAGTTTGGGAAATTAAGTTCCACTAATCCAGCGCAATGCGGTCTTCAGGGCATTTCTATCTCTAGGAGGAGGAGTTCTCTATCGGGTTCAGATCAGGAGATTTTGCCGGCTACGCTATTCGCTCAATGGCTTCGTTTTCAAGGAATTCGTCAACGAGGTTTGCTCGATGGGGACGAGCATTATCGTCGATAAATAAAAAAATCAGTTCAATATGCAACTCTCTAAAGTCTTACATAACGTTCTAAGATATCCCGATATCTCTGGTCGGTCACAGATCCTTTGTTGAAAACGTGTAGGGGCTGTAACGTCGAAGGGGGTCTCTCTGACCACAGCTTTCATGGTGGTCTTTATCGAGATTTCCTCTGTTACGTGGATTCGCCGTCGAAGGGAATCGGCTGGCGAATTTATGACCGGATGTGGGTAGCCCCTCGTTTTTGAACTGTAGCGCTGTCGGCAAGAACGTGTTTGGTCTCCACTGGAAGAAGAGAGAGTCGCTGAACGCATGAACGTGAACGAACGCAGGGCTAGTCTGCTCCGATGAAGCCGCGGGACTGAAACCATATTTGTATATACCACCTATTAGCCTTAACTTATGTTGCTCTTTATGTTATCTTTAGTAACTAATTAAATGTACTGTATTATAAAAAGTCGTATTAATTGTATTCAAGCCACTCGCTACGTAATTTCTACTCACGTCGTTACAGGGCGTACGTTCATCGATAATTAATCCTCCTCACACCATCACACCTGCACTACCAAAACGGTCATTTTCCATAATGTTCGAAGGAAGATTTCGCGTTCCTGACTCCCTTCAGATGTAAAGACGTTTAGAATAAGATGTTAAAAACTAAACCTTGACTCATCAGTAAAGAGAACATGGGGTCCATTGGTGTTGACTCTAGTTCTGATCTTCTTTGTACCAATTAAAGCGATCCCTAATGTATTGTGAAGACAGTGAAACACATACTCCTTGGCTTTCTGGCATAAAAGTCTTTTACATTAAGCCTTCTGTATACAATTTGCCCTGATACAACAGTTCCCGTGGCTGCTGCAAGCTCTGAACTTAACTGCCGAACAGTAGACTTCCTGTTACGACGGGCAGTTACTGTCATATGTCGATCTTGAGAAGGAGGTGTTATACGTTTACGATCTTGTCCATGCCTCCTTGCAACACTTCCAGAGTTCTGAAATTGACTGTCTTGAAATATTTGCACATCTCGCTGCTTCCATGATTGTCTGCCCAACTTCTTAAACGGCCGATAATGCACCACTTCACAGATTCCTCCAAATGATATTTCGGAGCCATAACAAACCGTTCTGAGTCCTTATACACCGAAATCAAACTCCGTATTGCAGAAATTCTCTCAGATATTAACTTTGCGCAAAGCGCTTGATTCACTAACGCCTTGTTTTGCATATCAAAATCCGTTTGATTACTTTTGATTGGATAATGCTAATTAGGCTTGTCTTTCACACATTCCCTACGAAAATGTATTATATCGATTGGGTATTTCATGGATTATATTTATTTTGGACATGAGTGTTATTGTTTGATTTACTACCAGCCGTTTTTTTAATTTCAAACAGGTACATAATCGGACCTTTTCTCCCATTGTGTTCCTGTTGGATGTATATACGACTTTTGATGATAAGGTGGCGGTCACGTGTTGCCCTTAAACAATTGTTCAACATTCACCATAAATTTGACAAAGAAGTCATCCTCGAGCTTCACTTTAGTCTAGTGCCTTTACCAAATCCCCGCATTGCAGAACATTCTTGATTGTCAAAAATGTCTGTCATCCTTTTCATTTTCTCGAATCCTTTTTCTGAAGGGATGGACGGACATCATATATATATATATCAGATACACTGCTCTGCGTAAAATTCCGATACAAGTCCATTATTGGGAAGCAAGGTCTTCTTGTGGGGTATAATGGCTAATATCTTCCATTGACTACCTTTGTTCTTGCCTTTTTTTGCAGTTTGGGTTCTCAAATTCTTGTAACTCCTTGCCATTAGAAATTTAAAAAAAAATTTATAGTTTGATGTGATACAAATTTTGAACTAATTCAGGTTCATCGTACTTGCAGTAGATTCATTTCGTTAGGTAATGTAACTTAAAATCGTGCTACATAACAAGCAGCAGATATAAGGGTTATTTATGGGGAATTATTTTTTATGACAAAATATCCTTGGAAATAAAAAGTGTAATATCCCGGACTTTAGATTTTCAAAATTGAAAGCATCAAATCGTATAGGTTATTACAAACATACTTCTAAATAAAATATGCGATCAAAAATATTTTGTTTCTGAAATGGGTATGCAAGTCTGCACACACGAGTGTTCATGTATGACTGCAACTATATGCATTAAACTCAATGGATTGATAGGGGAGACTGGGGACACTTGATCCCTAAGGAGACTTGATCCCTAGTGTTAAAAACAACAATAATAAAGAGTTAAGTCTTGTAAACTTGTAACACTGGCGTGTCTTTGCGAAGCAAACCAACACCACGGGTAACGCCGTAATGTAAGATATTTATCTGGTGTAAAATTTTCCCCAAATTTCAAATCCGTTGAAGATATATTCAATTTAAAAATTATTTATTTAAAGAAAATCATATATTTAGGAATCAATATAAACTGAAATTTTCAGCAGATTTAAAAATCCGTTGAAATTTTTACTCTATCTTTAACGGTCTAGGAGACAGGAAAAAAGAACTGTGACTCCAGTTAAAAGATTTATCGTCTGGCTGGAAAATCATTCCTCCGGCAAAATCAAAGCGGAAACGAAAAAAATAATTTTCTCCGCATAGCTAGCCCGGCGGAGGAAAAAACTTGTCGGAGGAAAAAATTGGCATGCATCCAACGGCTGACGTGGCAAGGTCACGTGGGTAGAAAAGTCTAGTTTTCCGGTGTTTCTTCTCTCTCTCAGGTAGAAACGCGTTTGAAGAACCAGGTAGAGAATAAAACTATTAAATTCATTTAAAAATGTTCTAGATTGAATTTTAAAATTCGCCGCTACCCAGAAATTCCAAACACTTTGGACTACCTGTGTGCCAAATCTCATTGCTGTAAGTACCATAGTATCGTCAGGATTTTGCGGTAAGAAACAGACAAGCAGACAAACAAACACTTTCGTTTATAATAGTAGAGATAGTTAGAAGAGTAAAGTTAAAGCAGACTTAAAAAAGAGACATTTAAGAGTAAAACCCTAGAATTTGATGCTGTGACAACACAGAATCTCGGAGTTGGAAGAATAGCCTATAAAACAAACCTCTGTCGCAGGCATTCAAAACGTTTAGTTGAAAAGCAATTTGACTTCCATTCACGTGTGTTAGTAAGTAGCATTGCAGTATGCGAAGTGTTTTGTAACAACCACCGACTGATCTTGCCAAACATTCACCATCAATCCTATCTAAATTTCGATTTAAAAAAATCTTGGTGTAGCTGAACACTATTTTCGATTCTAAATGTTTTCTGTAAGTCACAATGTTAGGCTTTATTTTGCGGCCAGTAACAAGTACTCGGATGTGCTGATAAACGGCACTACTGACACGTGTTTCTCCATGTGATATGGAATCTCTCGAGTTTACACATACGAATCAATTTCCGTTTCGAAATAGCTCCTTGTGTTGCTTCCGGGCGACGTTAATTGACTACCTACCCATCTCTTCGTTTTGAATGAAGCTGAGCAACAATAATGTGTGCTTTTAAAGTAGATTTTTGTATAAATAATGAAAATATACTGTGAAAAAATACTAAAAGAGACAACATGTCAAAAACGCACTCTAGAATTGCAAGATCGCTTTATGCAGCTCATCAAATACAATGTTGTTAGCAAGACCACTTTTAATTAAAAAATTCAGTGTTGAACTATACAGGCCTTAAAACAAAGATATGTTGAATTTAACTTAGCGTTGTAGATGTACGTTTGAGAATTTATGTTTAAACTAGCATCATATTGAGTGGGGCAAGTTTGAACGTTGTAAGGGTACGGGCAAGTTACCTAATACGAGATACTTTTTTAAATTGCGTTGGTGGGGGTGGGGGGAGAGAGGGACTGTATAATGAAAAATTTAGCAAACTTTTTTTTGAGTTTCAACACTGTCGCTAAAATTGTTTCGAAATGGTGAAAGATTTTTTTTGGTATACATTGCAAATATACGCAAAAAATAATTTTATAAAATTTTTCGAATCAGCTGTTTTGGGAAAAGGCTGACTAATATGAGACACCAAGCCTTCTTGATAGGATATTGTGCATTCACAATGACAAAGAAATACGAGCTTGATAAAAAAATCTATTTAATTTAAAATTATTTATTTGTGTAAAAACTTTTTAATTAACTTAAAACAACCTACCTCATACGTCTACAGACCAGTCAAAAAGAATCTTTCCAGACTCTTCAGAGAGATGTGCCACTATAGATTGTTACTGAAGTATGGGTCGGCTTATAATGTTGAAGGTTATATTTACATTGACTACAGTCTCCCTAGCTAATAGTTCATGATATATATACTTCCAATAGACAACAACGCCGTACGGCAAAGATAGCAATACAGAAGAAACAATACATTAATTAAAAATTTATTTGAAGCAGAAATGTTCGTATACTTCATTAGTTTGAAATAAATTGACTGTTAATAAATCTTAAAAAATTCTTAATAGAAAAATATCTCAATATGCTCCACCTTCATCTATATATTGAAGAAAAATCTCGAGAAGTTTTTCATTATCATTATGGGAATGCCAGTGGGACATCATTATCTAGATAACCGTCATCTTCGATAACCAGGACAACTAAACCAATAATAAAAATAACTTACTTTTTAGCGTCTATTATAAATTTTAAAGCGTTTTACTTCGTGATCATTTTAAGTTGCTGTTGCAAGTAGATAAGGTCTCTTATTCACATACTGATAAAGATAATTATACTTTTCACCATTTGAAGGGCACCATGATAATTAAAAAATCTTATGGATGAAAACCTACACCTTATTGCACTTTAGTACTTTTAATATTAAATGCGATGTGGGATATTGTATGCCACTTTAAAGGGATTCCCGGTTTCCATTTGAAGCACTTCCTGTTAAGAATATGAAACAAAAGAAGTATATATATTTAACCTTAATACACCTAGAATAATTATTCGCATTAGCTTTAACCCTTTCAGAGGCGTCCCTGACAGGATAAAGCATTATACGAGGCCTTAGAACTATTTTGTTTCTTCAGATCATTGGCTCGCAACCTTCAACTATCTCTTTTGAAATTTTCCAAACTTAATATAGAGAGAGTTAGTTATAAGTGAAAACATCTATCAAAATCTATTTAACGAATAAGAGTTGAAAATTTAAACTATGCGTTCTATACGATTTGCATTCATTGAGAGATAGTCGCAATTGATTCGTCTCTACTATTATAAAAGGACGTGTTTCTCTGTTTTCTGTCTGTGATCAAAGACCTGACGAATCTATGGCACTTACAGTAGTGGGATTTGGCTCACAGGTAGTCCGAATTTTTTGCAATTTTTGGGTCGCGCCGAATTTTAAAATTTAATCTAGAACACATTATAAAGGAATTTAATGGAATTTAATTATTATTGTTTTCTTTAGAATAGCAGCAGCATAAACGATCACAGATTCTAAATTTGTGGTTTTCCCATTTCTGCTTAATTTTGAGGAGGAATGATTTTTCAGTGGACGATAAAAAACAAAGTTTTAACTGGAGTTATACAGGGTGGTCCCGAATTCATGGTACAAACTTTAATGGTAGGTACAGGACATTGTAACAATGATTTATTGTATAGGAATGTATAGTCGCAAGTGACGCGGTGAGGCGTAAACAGGGGAAATAAAAGGAAAGAGAAATGGAGTGATCGGTTGGTATCATTGCCGGTAGAGGGCAGTAGATGTCTAGCCGCTGTTGAACATGATGCATCGCAGTAGGGAAAAGCGCCATTCACAATTGTGCTGCCGTAGACGATGGGTGACTTTACGTATGCAGAAAAAGCAGACATGCATTACATGTACGGCCGTGCAAATGGTAACGGCAGAGCTGCGTTACGAATGTATCGCGCGGAGTATCCTGATCGACGAATGCCGGATCATAGAATTTTTCAACGGTTACATCGTCAACTTTGTGAAACAGGTGCGTTCGACGTCAACAGACATGGCGCTGGTCGAGTAAGAGCTGTACGCACTCCAAGGCTGGAAGAAAGCATCTTGAACATTGTGGCTGATAGACCCGAGTCAAGCACAAGAACTGTTGCGCGTGACGTAGGTGTGAGTCATCAGACTGTATGCAGAGTGTTAAACGAAAATCGCTTACACCCCTTCCATTTTCAGAAAGTACAAGCATTGAATCCGGCAGATTATCCTCGCCGCGTGAACTTCTGCCTGTGGGTGATGCAGCAATGTGCGTTGCAGCCGGATTTCGTAGATTATGTGTTATTTACAGATGAAGCGACATTTTCACGCGAGGGTGTCTTTAATGCGCACAATTCCCATGTGTGGGCAACCGATAATCCACATGCAACGCGTCGACATGCGTTTCAACAACGTTTCAGTATTAATGTGTGGGCTGGTATTGTGAACGACTTTTTGATTGGCCCATACTTACTACCCACGCGGCTCACTGGCGGAAGCTATCTTATTTTTCTGAAAGAAGTGTTACCACAACTGCTGCATGATGTTCCGATCGCCATTCGTAACCGCATGTGGTTTCAGCACGATGGGGCGCCAGCACACTTCAGCATTGATGTACGGAATTACCTGAATGCCACGTTTGGTACTCGATGGATTGGGCGTGGTGGACCAGTCCCTTGGCCACCCCGATCTCCCGATTTATCGAGCCTCGATTACTTTTTATGGGGACATCTAAAGCATCTTGTTTATGAGACTCCAGTTGACTCAGATGAGGATCTCGTCGCTCGCTTATCTGTAGCTGCTGCAGGTGTGCATCAAATACCAGGCATCTTTGAACGTGTACGCCAATCGCTCCACCGACGCTGTCAAGCATGTATCGATACTGGTGGACGCAATTTTGAACAATTACTGTAAACATGACACTTGTCAACAACGCTTTCAATAAAATCTTTGTTTTTCCTTTCGGCCGTTATTTCCCCTGTTTTCGCCTCACCGCGTCACTTGCGACTATACATTCCTATACAATAAATCATTGTTACAATGTCCTGTACCTACCATTAAAGTTTGTACCATGAATTCGGGACCACCCTGTATAGTTCTTTTATCTATCTCCTAGACCAGAGGTAGCCAACCTTTTGCATACCATGCGCCAATTTTTTTTTCACATTCGAGTTCCGATGCGCCATATAACTCAAGCACCTTTTCTACTTTACGTTCTGGTCCTGCCATATCCTTAATAACTTTTTTAATAAAAGTATGTTTATAGACATAATTAACATTTTTAAATGCTTTAACTATTGTACGTAACACAATGTCTATTACAACACATAAGCATTACTTACCATCAATAAGACTTTTGAGCCTGTTTGGATTTCGCTAGTCTTTCAATGTTTGGTGTAAAGTTGTTACTGAGAGCAACAGAGAATTTTTCAAATTTGAATCATTCATTAGCTACCTTGTTTGCCTTTTAATGAACTTCATGGATGAAAATGCTTGTTCACTTGTAATCAAAGAATATGTAGGCGCAAGAATGCAATGCGCCACTTGTAATCATCAAATGCGCCAAGTTTAGCGCATGCGCCACAGGTTGGCCACCCCTGTCCTAGACCGTTAAAAATAGCATAAAAATTTCAACGGATTTGAAATTTACGGAAAATTACAAACTCGATCAATATGCCTAAAAATATGATTTTGTTTAAATAAATAATTTTTAAATAGTAACTTTTATATTTTTCCCATACGAATTTGACCTTGATTGTGTTTGAGAAATCAGATTCCATTTCCTGCACTCAAACGATTCCAAACCAACATCACGGGCAACGAGGAACGATTTGTCAGCAGACTATAAAAAAACAAATAAAGTTTAAACTGGAATTATGCATTTCTTTTTTCTATCTCACAGATCGTTAAATATAGAATAAAAATTTCAACGGATTTGAAATCTATGGAAAATTTCACAATAGAGATCGATATCTAAAAATATGATTTTGTTAAAATAAATAATTTTAAATTGTTACTTTTATATTTTTTCCAATGCGAATTCGACCTTCGCTATCGAGAGCACAGATTCCATTTCCTGCTTTTTAAATTGCATTTTTTTTATTTTTGCAATACGAATATGGGCCCATTAGACAATGACGTCACGTTTGTTTTTGGTAGGTATTTAATTAACGTCGCACCGTACCAACACAATGGGCTATTACGATCGTTTTTGGAATAGCTTACAAATCATCGGGGGTTGGCGAGCGTTAGGGCACCTTCACACGAAGCAGATCGATCTCTCATACTGGTCGCCTGAGATTGTCGCCAGGAAATGTTAATAGATTCATTTCCTGCGCACAAAGATTCGAGTGAAGAGAAGCAAAACAAAAGTTTTGACTGGCATTGCAGTTCTTTTTTTCAAAATCAGAATCGTTACAGATAGATTGAAAAGTTCAACGAATTTGAAATCTGCGGAAAATTTTACACCAGATCGATACCTTAAATTTGATTTTCTTTAAATAAATAATTTTTCAAGTGCAACTTTTATATTTCCGCAATACAATTTTAGCCGCATTTGACGAAGACATTGATTACGAACATAAAAAGGGCTATTTATCTCGATTTATAGAAAAGATATAACTTGAATGGAGTACTTCGTTGCCGTAATTTACTGCTTTATATATCAACTAAAAATAGGATGAATACTTTATTGTATTCCATGTTTTGAAGAGTTTACAATAAAGGGTATAGTAGGTAATTTTACTTCTGAGATAACTTATACCGACAACGTTCCGTTTAAGTTTTCATGCGTGGCAAATGTCTTTAAAATAAAGACATTAAAAATTAACTTCAAATTGAATGTTTATATTTAGTTTTATTTTAAAGACATTTTCAAAGACTCGTAACGGTCTGAAGTGCTCCTATGGTTTTATGTAAGTTCCGTCGCCTTCATACCGGAATGAGAGATCGATCTCCTTCGTGTGAAGGCGCCTGTATTGTTTTTTCTTTTTTATCCCAGCGATCGTCACGCCGATTGGATCTCTTCGCAATTAGAATTTGACCGCATTTAATTATGAGCGTAGCACGTGGTGTTATCCAATAGGCTACGAATTCCCATTTGGTTTGCGAAGCACGTGTGATAACGTCTATTTTTAAAACTGTTTTCCTCGCTAGAGTTCGGTTTTTCATCATTCAAAAGATTTGGAATGATTGATTCCTAAGATCAGATTCCTTTGTCTACTTCTTACCTTTGGAATTACACGTATTAGATTTGTGCCTCGCCTCTATATAAACAAAGTTTGTACTTTTAATATGTGAAAGCAAATGCTTTCATAACGTATCTTTTTTAATTTTCTATTTCCACACTAGTTCTTACTTAAGTTTTTCAGTAAGTCATTTAAAGATTCACCAAGATTCCTGAAATTTAAGGGTTACGTAAAACATAGGCACCAACTCCAGAAAAATGAATGCGTTTCTGCCTCCTAAAAGATCAGGATCTTTCTGGGCAATGCCTCTCCAACCAAAGACCGTCGTGTACAAGGGGGCAGGTGTACGTTAAATCTGCCGTGACCTCAAAAGTTCTCACGTTGGAGTGGTGTGGAAGTTTCGAGAGTGTGGTGCCAGCTCAGTTGTTGCCTCCTCATCTGACCGTGGTTCTAACTTACGTGGTGATGTCCTCGGATCTTTCGCTTCGGGTTTGATCCCGGACCGTTGCTAATAGCTGTTGTATTGCTCCAGTCCGACGTGAATTCTATACCGAACGGCTTCATCTTCCTTTTGTCTCTTTCAAAATAACGATTTAGTGATAGCAACACTTAGAAAAAAACCCATCATCTTTATGCTTTTTGGTAATTTTACTTTAAAACTATATCTATAAATGAATATTGTAGGTAAATAAAAGTTGGCTGTGAGGCATTGCCCAGATAGCTAGGCATATATTTAACGCCCACTGTACCAACACAAAGGGCTATTGGCGAGGGTACGAGATCAAATCCAAAGAGAAAGATCCAAGGACAATACCACGTAATTTTGAACCACGGTCAGATGACGAGGTCACACTTGAACTGGCACCCCACTCTCGAAACTTCTACACCACTCCAACTTTTGAGGCCACTACAGATTTAACGTACACCTGCCTCTTTGTACACGACGGTATTTGGTTGGAGAGGCATTGCCCAGAAAGATCATGATCTTTTATGAGGCACAAAGGCACTTACTTTCTGGAGTTGGTGCCTATGTTTAACGTAACCCTGAATTTCACTAATCTTGGTAATTATTTGATTTAAATTTAAAATATCGTTAAAAATATAACTAGCAGAATGGTCTAACTATATGTAGGTCTAGCTAGAAAAGCTATATGTAGTGCATATAACTATAATATTGCAATAGTTTAAATTTATGTCACCTACTTTGAGAATACTAAGATCGCAGGCTTCTGAAGTCAGTTCACAATTTTCTAACAGAGAATAAGACTACTTTTCTACTGGTTACATGAAATGTCACGCAAAGTTAAGATGATTGAAATGTAAGATTGATAAGGATGATGTTGATTATTATAGCTATTATGTGATTTTTTTGTGGTAGTCCATAATAAAAATGATACCCCCCCCCCCAAAGAAAAAACTACCGTGCTTACATATCTTTATAATCTATGGTATTGTCCGAATGGTTTTTTAGTGAGAACCTTCTATCCCTTAGCTTAACTGGTCGTATTTCTCACGTGAACATCTCATTTGCGTTAGGTTTGATGACCTGAGTAACGGATTAACAACCGGAGGGTTGCAAGTTCGAATCCTACTAAAACCGTTGAGTACAAAGGGGGCTAGTCCACGTTACATTTGTTAAGTTTAGAGACTGGGGTACCAGCTCAGGTGTGACCTCGTCATCTAGCCTCAGTTCAAATCTACGTGAGGTTATCCTTGAGGATTGGTCCCGAACCGTTTCCCACAGCCCGTTGTGTTACACCAGTGTTAGGTATCAGTGCAACGTTAGTTACTCTGTTAGTGCAACGTTTATTAATTACCATGAACCTCCTTGTATTCTTAGTACCATCGATCAGCCCACGAACTCCGACAATTTAGACGTGCTGTGTAAAAATTTTAAACTTTAAATTTAAATATATTGGTCTTGACCTAATACCAAATGCCTAACACTTGACACCATGTAGTTTTGACGAGGTCACACCTGAGCTGGCTCTCCCACTCTCGAAACTTCCACACCATGTCAACGTGAGACGTGATTTTCATCGAAACAATATATTTTGTTTAATTCTAGTTATATACAACCTTGTAAAGATTTATCTTGCTAATAAAGTTGTTCTTTGGTATCTATACCAAATATACAAAATTATAATCGTTTTTTATTTATTTTTTTATTTTTCTATGAGGTTTTAAAACATAATTTACATACATAAGGTTATATATGATATACTTGTTTTTTTGATAAACTTGTACACCGAAAACAGTCAATTGAAAATATGCTTACACAACATAATAATTGCATTTATGATATGCGTAACATAGGGACAAAATAATTTGTATTTTAGATCCTGTGTGTATTTTGTCAACCCATACAATTTTATACGAAAGTTAATGTTTAAAGAGAAACGCTTCATCTTTTAGTTAAGTATATGTCTCATAGATGGCGTTACTTGACTCTGATTGTGGAACTAAACGGATTGCATGATTTTAGATCTGCGGAGGTAGGGTTTGTTTTTCTACGGTTACTTTTTGCACAACCAGAGAGAGAGGGTTATTTAGATAAACTATGGTATGATTAGCCCCTGGTGGGGACCAACTACGAATACCATATGCCAGACTCAGTGTCAAAAATCAAAATTAATAACATTTATAAAATAATTTTGAAATTAGAAATAAAATGAAAATAAACATTTCTTTTTATATACTTTTCTTATTATGCGCCTCATTCAAAACTACACACATTTATTTCCTGAATCTCCGTAGGTCTATAAAGTGAACACTTGATTGATTTTTTTTAAAAACGTTCTTCTGAATGAAACAAAACGTGTTTTTCTGATCAAAACTTTCAACCTACACTTTTTAATCCCCACTTCAGTACGCTGTTCGATCAAAGCTGTTTCTTTATTTAGTTTACTGTCAACGTGTGACTTTTGAAATGCTCATCTCCTTTTCAAAGGCACAGTTAAAACTAAAGATAAATCAAGTTTATTTTAATTTTTTGGTATAAAATGTTGTCCAATGCTACTTACACTGAATTGCTAATTTAAAATTTCATCACATGGAAAATTGATAATAAGCTTTCATAACAGATGAAAATCAGTTAGATGCTAATCCATTGAAAAAGAACATTTTAGTTTTTAATTTTTTTCTCCCGTCTCATTTCTACATATGTATGATAGGATATTCATATGATGGTGAACGTTCATAATTTTAATACTGTATGAAAAACTAGGCAATATATGTAGAGTTGATTCGTATGTTCTTCCTGAAATTTTTTCACGCTAGACGAAATACATTAAAGTGACTCGGGATTGCATCCAAAAATAAACACGCGTCAATACTAGCAATATTTGCTATAAGCTAAATAAATTTTTCTGTGCAAAAAATATTAAAATTAGTTCAATCATAATAAGAAAATTGATCTAATGTTCATAAACATACAATTCTTTGGATATATTGCTCACATTAGAAACATTAACTCTACTTTTACGTGAATTTGTCTGACGGATACAAATGCGTCAAGTATCACTATAACAGACGTTTAGACTAATGCCCCATGGCAACTTGCTCATAGGAAACTTGCATGGAAACACCTCTAATTCTCTCTAAAAGAGATGCTTTTAGTAGGCTTTGAATTGGTTCATGTAATTTGAACTTAAAATTTAAATACAAAATTAGAATATGAATATTTTATTTTAAAGAACACTATCCACGGTTTGTTCAGAAATTATTAAACTTAGAAACTTTCTTATACTTAAACTTCAAAAATTAAATCTACAGTTAGTGTTTAGGTTCAATATTAAAGCCAATAAAATGTTTAGAACCGTGATATTTTTTGTAGATATTTTTAACTTTATTTGAAATGATATTGTTACTCGCAATTCCTGTAAAAAATGCTTTCAATTGCTCTTTACATATAACTCGAATTCTCGAAGAGTTTTTTACACCTCTTTATGTTGTGTCTTTTTCATCTACAGGGGGTCAAAAAAGTTACCACTTTTCATTAGCTGGGAAAATGATAAGTTTTATTTTTGTTGCAGATTGAACGGTTGAGAAATAATGCCCCAATCCAGATTAAATTTCGAAGGAAGAAAGTTTGTGTAAAAGTGCTACTGGATGTGCGAAAACGCGGTAGAAGTGCAATTACGATTTCGGAAAAAAAATTCACTTTGATCCTCCTAGTAGACTCACCATAAGACGAATCAGAGATAAGTTTGAAGCAGATGAAACTGTTCAGAACGCTCAGGGATAACGTTACAGAATACCACGATCATCGACTGACACAGACACGGATGAAAGGGTGCTGTAAATGTATCATCTACAAAACAAGAACATCGCTTCGTCAGTGTGCTAGTGAAGTAAGAATTCCAAAGGATAGTGTCCATCGTAGTTTGAAACGATTTAATTGGAAACAAAATTGGTGTACAAAACATATACGTTAATATAGTTCGTCATAAACATTGAAAGCAAATTGTGCGATATTTAACAAATACTTTATCAAAGTGTGGCAACATGTTTTGACAACCTGTAGTTGTAAAGCACCGCCGCTTCCTGCTCGCCCTGAATGTGCTATGTAGGCATGTGCTACTTTCAGCAAAACTATTGGGAATATGATATTACGAATACCTGATGTTTCTCTTCTTTTCACTGAATTGAAAAATTTGCATTGATATTTTGTACAAATCTTCTAGCAAATACTTAGTTTACGTAATTCAATTAAAACTTCCGTTTGTTAAGAATATGTCAAGTTACGTACTAAAGAATAACTCATATATCGACCCTAAAATAGCATAAGCCATGAACGAAAGTACCAACAATGGAATAGTTATTAAAAACAAGCTAAATAACCCGGCGCTGCCCGGGTTGAAATGGTTAAATGTTGATTGAAAAGTGAATTTGTATAATCCCTTTTCTTGCATAGAAAAATGCAATAATTTAAGTTGTACGGAAAATACTTTTTAACTTCGTTTTAACTTTTTAATAGCTTCTACAATTTACTTCGGATGCAAATATTTACATTTTATTCCTGAATAATATATATTGCAATGTGCAAAAGACTAAGGCAACTAAGCAAACAAAAACGAAATTCCGATGAAAAAAATGCAGAATTCTAAAAAAACGACAGGTCCAAAAAAAAGAACGATTGTATTCTTTCAGTTTAGTGTAGAAAGTGTTTCCTTGTTCATATCCATTTATTGCAGGAAAACCAAATTTAGATTTTAAAATTGGGGCTTCGAGGAGAACCTTTAGGACTACCTGTGTGCCAATTTTCATCGTTGTAAGTGCTACAGATAGGTCTGAAGACAAGAAAGTAATAGCCTGTTTTCTGCAGTGTTCTAAAGTATAGGTGTGCGAAATTTGGCGCGGATTGGTCAAACGGTGTATATTTGTATAGAAAATATACCCACCATCCTTTTATATATGCTTTTTTTTTGCTTTGCATATTCAATTCTGTGTTTGAAGCTTTTCAAAGAGTTTAATTGTCAGTAAATTATTTATTGCCTCTAGAGATAATACACATTATACTTTACACGCACGTACAAACTTAATTAAATAGTACGTTTAAACGTAACAAATCAAAGCGTACACCTGATTTTGGAGTCAAGAATTGAACAATGTCGAAAATATAAGACTCGGTAATTGATGAAAACGTTGACTTAAAAGAGCGTATAAATCCCTAGAAAAGAACTCATTCAAGCGATTGCAAAACATTATACGACATCCGTCGGCGTTTGATTCGTGAAACGACCGGGAGTTATATCTCACAGATCAGAAACCGGAATTTCTTTCCTCCTCGAGCAGAAATTCTGACATTCGATGAAATATAGCGAGCAGAGCACTCAACGGTTTGAGACAAAAGCAAGAAAGCGAGTAAATAAATAAAGCGAAGGCAAGAGAGTTATCCGTTAGTGAACAGGAACCCGGGACCCCGGGTTTTCATTCTCTGATTCCCAAATAACATATCGGGCCGAAGTGGGCAAGTCGAATCCATAGCCTAAAAGGGAAAGAGTGTGGTCGCCGGTAGAGAGAAATAACAGCAAAACGCGAGCGAGTAAAAAATAAGTAAAAAAGTTACTATATCAGGAATTGTTGACAGTACTAAACAACATTATAACGTCGGGACGGGGAAAGGAGACGGGGAAAAAAACCGGGGAAAAGGTTCTTCGTCGATAAAAAAAGGGAAAAAATCATGTTGAAAGCCAGTGAACATGGAAAAACTGCTGGGACGGACAGCGGTAAGAAGCATTGGATATTCTATCAATAATTGAGCCATCCATCTTCGGTCCACTGCATACTTAGTGGGATTAAAAGACTTTCCCCGCAATGGATTTTCTGCTTTTGTTTTTTAGTCTTTCATTTGGTATCTGAGTCCATTGTCCAGTATTGCTTTCTTAGGCAACAAAACGAATGGCAGAGATTGAGCTACTTCAAATATTTTGTTCGTTTCGGTCCCTCCTTCAACGTTTCGGTCCCCGTTCGGGAGTGTAATGAATGGGGCGACGTGTATTGAGACTCGGACTTTAATTCCTGGAAATGGGCTCTGGGAACGACGAGTGTGCTGTGAACGTCGAACGAGAAAAAAGAGGCAAGAATGTACCCAAAGACGGTGTGTATGGCCAAATATGGTTCTTGCCCCACCCCCACAAGGGCTCTAAACCACTTTCGGTAAGCTGGGAGGGGGTGGGTTAAAAAATATGGCTTTTGTGCCATAAGAACTGAAATAACTTGAAACGATGTGATCAAAACGTAGTGGCGTAGGGTACATAGAAGCCCACAAGCCAGGCATCCTCTAAAAAATTTAATTTTGGTGGTAGAAAGAATAAAAATGGATAAAACCAAAGTAAAAATATTTTTTAAAACGTAAATTTGAAGAAGAGATGTCAATTTCTACTTTAACGTCTATGATTTTCATAAAATCGACCAGACTGATGAACCATATGCTTTTTGTTTCGCCCAGTCAATATGTACCAAAAAATGGGTTTTCTTGCAAAAGGTCGAGTATTTCTAATTCTTGGAAAGCCACTAGTAAAAAATCAAGTTTGCGAAAGCCCTGTGCAAGCAGAGTTATATTGAAAAACATCGAAATTTTCGAACTTTTTTCGGTTTTTGCTCAATATCTGTTTTTATGCATTGGATAGCAAAATAGGCAGTGCCAATATTGTAAAAGATTACATTTGCTACAACTTTTATATTTATATTTTTTTCTACGGTCTATAGTTATTGAATTAAAGCAGTGAAGGTGTGATAATTTTAGCAAAATTTGGAAAAAGTTCCCATAACATCCGGTTTTGCTAAAACTTCTTTAAATAAATTGATTACATTCACTGTGCAATGTTTTTTTTATCATTATCCGGTACAAGCGAAAGATGTACTAATTGTTTAAGACACGAAAAATGTAAGTATGCTTTTTAAAGAGAACAAAGCTGATATTGTAAAAAAACATGGTAGACCTGGAATTTGGTCAGAAGTGAGGAATGTTCGATGAGATGCTTGTTTGTGGGCCAATAGCTGATGGAGCCGGGGAGGAGTGAGGGATGAGTGGCAGGTGCATTGTTGAAGGTGCAGTTAGGTAGATGCACTCGAACACTAAAAGTAGCCAACAAGAGAATACAAATCGATCCGCTACTTTTTTCGTGCAATGTTGTGCAGACATCATCCTATTAGACAAAGCAACACTCGTTCCAGTATCACCGGAGAAGTCTCATACCAATGAAGGGTACAAACGACGTTTCATCACATTGCTTTGCAACGCATTTCAACAACACAACATTGAAGTAAAGCAGGCCGTGGAAGATGCAGATGTCGACATTGTGAAAACAGCACTTTCCAAGGTCTCAGCCTGTAAACAAGTCATCATTGGGAAAGATTCTCAGGTATTGTTTTTTCTTGTATGTCGTCAGTGGATGTGATACCATATCCGCCATTTTTGACCAAGGCAAAATCAAATGCTGCACTATATTCAAGACAAATTCTCAGCTAAAAGAATTAGTTTCAGTATTCTTACAACAACACTTCTCTGCTGAGGACATAGCCAACGCAGGAGAGAAGTATCTTGTCACTTTGTATGGGGGTTTGACATGAACACACCAAATTTGGATTGCCTCCGGCATCTGCATTTCCTCGAGGTTGCTGCAAAGACCGCAAATTAAGTCTTGCACGACTGACACCGACACAAGACGCTACCAGATACCATTCCTTCTGGACATACCAGTTCAGAAGTGGTTGAGGTTCGAATGCCAACCTACAGACTGGGGTTGGATACGCACAGATCAAGGGCTCGCACCAATTCAAGCTAGTAAGAATCCTGCACCTCAGTCCTTACTGAAATTTATATAATATCGCTGAGAGAAACTGCCGTGGGATTACACCAGTCTAAACGCAGGTCTAAAATGTTCAAGTCTTCGCACTTTGTCTTGTCCAGCATGCCAAAACTCTCCTACTCCTGTTTTGGAAGACAGCAACAGAGATCAAGATGAGGCTCTGAATATTCTTGAGCAAATTGAAGAGCTTGTCACCAATCCTCCACACACTCCCATTGCAGTTAAAATAATGAGTGACGAAGAGGATCATTCAACAAATTGCCCTTCAAAAAGAGCTAAATTTTAAAACTCAATCAATCAAGATTTAAGTGAAATGAGACTGTAGTGAAAAATTTACTTTTTTTAACAGGCGATACATCATTAGGTAATAATATTTAATTGCATTTGTATATATCTACTTTTGAATCTTGTCTTCTTTGAAAATCCCTTTGAAATCTCTTTGGAAACTTATAAATATTTAATTAATGTAAAATAAATTAATAATAATGTAAATTAAGTTACTAATTAAATAAATGTAATAAATAATGTAAATTAAGTTACTAATTAAATAAATGTAATAAATAATGTATGGATTAATAATTATATATAAATATAATGTATATATTAATAATTAAATAAATATAATAAATTAATGTACAGTAAATATCATGTATAATAACATTTAATATTTGATTGTATCTGTATTTACCTTCTTATGAATCTTATGTTTACTCTTTGAAAATTTATTAATATTTAATTTCTGTATAATTAATATTATTTAATCACATCAGTATTCAATAATATTATGCATCAATATTATTGCAATATGTGGTAATTTTGTAATTTTCCAAAAATTATCTCACCTTTACTGTTCTGTAGCTCAATAACTATAGCCTGTAGAAAAATTGATAAATACAAAAGTTGTAGCAAATTTAATTCTCTACAATATTGGTATTACCTAATTTGCTATTCAAAAAAGTCGGAAAATTTCGATGTTTTTTAATATAACTCTTCTTGCACAAGGCTTTCGTTTCCACAAACTTGGTTTTTTATACTCGACCTTTTGCAAGGAACCATGTACAATTTGACTGGGCTAGAGTTTCTTCCATTTGAGATTAGAAACCATTCTAGATGACACACGCAGTAGGTCCTTGCGTACGAGTCATCATTTTCTCTTCGTCATGTCTCATTTTCCAGCTTTTGTAAAAAAAAAACACAAGCTTCAAGACAGCGCTTGGATCATCTAGTATACAGAGTCGTTACGATTAGGCATAATTGTGCCTTTTGAACTTGTTTCCATTGCGGCTAATCAAAAGCATGTGTTCCAGTAGAGAGACATTCCATTATTTTCTATTATGGAGATTCTGGAGGTTTGAACTGTCTTTCCAGTGCTGGGGACATGTCACAAGAGCTCTTGGTAGACCCCAGACCTTCAGATGTCCATACCAATAGTGGAACGAAATTTATCTTAATAAAGTGTCAATATGTGCTCGTGTTAACTTTGTGGGTGTGGATGCTAACCATCCAAGTATATCGTCATTTCGTCCAAGACATGGCTTTTCTAATTACAAGATATCTCGTCGAAACAAAACTGCCATATTATTCCAAGGGAATGAACATTTATGTGTGAAAAACAAAGTGTCCCCTTTCCCAGAATTGGTGACAATTTGGAGCAGGTTTTTGCATCAGAGGCTGATCACTACAAGAATTTTCGATGCGAACATAAACCATCAGGAGGGTTAACTTATGGTTAAAATGATGTGAATATTATTGTGTCCAGTAGGAAAAGAAACAAAGACGACTCGAATTGACTTTCAGGTTACCAAAAGCTAAGCATGAGGTTTTTATGCTTTCGATCCAGTCTCGGCGTACTCAGCTATCAATATCACACTACATTATTGTTAAAAACATAAGGCGTAACATAAACTGTGATTCGAAAGCGTAAATTATGATGTAGAAAGGTAAAGCTTATGTAAAAGTGATACAGAAATAGAAAAATATACACAAAAGGAATACCTCGGCAAGACTGAGTAAATGTAAATTAACTTTCTAAAACTAGTCTTGCAGTCGTAAATTACGGAAAATAATTTTTTGGAGAAAACTTTTAAGTTTTCACGATTTTACTATATTAACGGCTTGGTTTATATTGATAAAACGCTTCCATATCCACCCTAATGTGCAGAAAGGAGACATCCAGAGTGTGAACAACACTTTCAGTAGACCTCATTTTACGGTTTGACATTAGTTTTTAACAATATTCCGATTTCACACAAACTTTATTGCAAATGTATGATGATTCGTGGTACTCTTTACGATACAATCTCTTAATGGTTCATTACTTAGCCTGTATGCTAACTGTGTATCAACCATCTCATCATTCGTGGAATGATTCATGTTACTTGTACGATTCTTAAGTAAAGACGGCCCAAACAGGCCAACTAACGGGTCAAACAGCAACCTCTAGCAAATCCAGGTAGCGCTTTTAAAAACTTTTAAGGTACAACTGCTATACCGGGCGTAGTCTAAATTCTTTCTTGGTCCGATTCTTATAACTTTCAAGGTACAACTGCTGTTCTGGCAGCAGTTTAAATTCTTTCTTTTAGCGATCAAGGTACAACTGCTGTACCGGCCGTAGTCTAAAGGTGAATACTATAAGAGACTCAATGAAGCAAAGAAGGAAAACAAGCTTCCGGGAAAGTAATTTTTGCTTCAGAGTCAAAAAAGTAAAATCAAAGGAATAAAATGACTCAAACTTAAATGGTGCTTTCAGGTGTGGGTAAAATGATTAAAACATCTGATGGACTTGGAGTTGAAGCAAGCCTATCCCCCGCCCTCCCAAAGTGGCTTAAACGAGATATCTAGTCCAACAAGATGCGACTAATTTCACTAATGAAAAGATACCTCATCATCAAGATATTGCCAATTTTTTTATGATTATCATTACCATCAAGATCTTGTCAGTTTCCCTCTAATGCCAAGACACCCAGTTTATAAGGTTTCTTCTAATGCCGAGACACCTCGTTTATCAGTTTTCTTCTAATGCCGAGACACCTCGTTTTATCAGTTTTCTGCTAATGCCTAGCAACTCGTCAAGACATTTACCAGGAGTGTAAGGTACTTCCTACAAACACTGAGAAGGTGTTTCAGAGTAACATGACAAAAAAATTACTTCCGGTTAAGATCACTTTGAACCCCAGAAGGGAAAGATCCGAGGAAACCCTCACGTAATTTTGAATCACGGTCAGATAACGAGGTCGCACCTGAGCTGGCACCCCGCTCTCCAAACTTCCACACCACGCCAACGTGAGGACATTTGAGGGCACGACAGATTCAACGTGCCCCCTCTGCATACGACGGTCTTTGATTGTATACGAACTCGCAAGCCTCCGGTTGCTCTTCCACGGTCCCTTTCCTGCTGAAATTGAGATGACGAAATCTAGAAACGAAAAGAGCAACCCAAACACTAGCGCCCCCTGCATTTGTTCGCAGAAGAAACCCCTCGTCCCCGAAATGAAGCGATAGCTGCCAGTCCGAAAGGGAAGCATAACTCTAACGAGACAGAAGCGGGCGAGGGAAAACAAGGCCTCCACTTTTTCACCGTCCGGGTGTCAATAAAAAGCGTGCCTAAGTGACACTCAGATATCATCGCATAATCCAAACGCAGCCCTCCGGGGAGCCCCCTACGTCAACAAGGGCACAGACTCCGGAGGGCGGAACCCGAGATGACAAATCAAAAGGGCGAGTGCATCTTCCGCTTGACTTGTGAGCAAATATGTTTTTCCATATCGCCTCCTCCTCTGCGGGGTTGATAAGCGGAAATAAAACGCATAACGCGCGGGCGAGACGGGAAGAGAGGCAAAATAACAAGCGTTAAGCCTAACTTGACCCAAATTAACCCGCAGGGTAAGTGACTTGGTTTCTTGGGGGAGTTGAAGAGCAAGGGGAGGGATCCGGGGAGAGAGGATTTAGGGGAATCCAATTGCCCAAATTGGTAGGTCGGTTGCCAGCAATGGAAATCTCCCATTTCCGAATTAAAGGGTCTCGGCCTGCCGTGTTATAAAATTAAAGCGTCCATTCGTCAGGGCCTCCAGTGCGGAAATCCAATTTATCTGGCCGCCGAGGAGGTCCATTCGCATGTAAATGAGGTCCTGCACGGGGCCCCCTAGCAGTAGGTGGGGGATGTCTATTGTCCCTGTCTTCCGTCAATCAGTTCGCTGCTTTCCATCTGTGTCGCTTGTCGTGGCATGCTATCTATCGCTTTCTCTCCCTTCTGCATATAATCTTACCATCATCTATCATTTCAAATGACCTTCATCACAGTTGTTAATCCTTTTCTCTTTAGTTAGGAGGGGAGTCCCCTCTCATCACTGGGAGGCTCTTGTCTCGCGCAACAATTACATCCCGACGAAGGATCTTTTGTTTCGCTCTCCCGGACTGGACACTCGGGACGGCAGTTTAATGGTGGTCAAACACAAACCTTCGACTTTGTTTCGTCTCGATTATGAACCTATCCTTACAGTCTCTACACTTCATTGGGTGCGATAGGAGAGAAATCACTTTACGAGGATGCATTGTACTTTACGTAGAATGCTGCGACTATCTAAAAAGGCCAGAAGCATTGACATTTTAAGGGGCTTTTATTGCTTATTGCAATACTGATGTGGGGACAGATGCAAGTTAAATCTGTCAAAGTCTCAGATGTCCTCACGTTGGCGTGAAACAAACCTTTGACGACTTTGTTTTCGGACTTTCGTCTCGATTATGAACCCATCCTTACTGCCTGTACACTTCATTGGGTACGATAGGAGGGAAATCGCTTCCACAAATCATTTTACGAGGATACATTTTAGTTTACCTAGAATGCTGCGACTATCTAAAAAGGCCAAAAGCATTGGCATTTTAGGCGGCTTTATTGCATATTGCAATGCTGATGTGGGGACTTACCGCCTGTTTACTTCATTGGGTGCCATAGAAGGGAAATTGCTTTCACAGATAGTTTTACGAGGATACATTGTAGTTTACGTAGAATGCTGCGACTATCTAAAAAGGCCAAAAACATTGGCATTTTAGGGGGCTTTACTGCATATTGCAATGTTGATGTGGGGACTTACCGCCTGCTTACTTCATTGGGTGCCATAGAAGGGAAATCGCTTTCACAGATAGTTTTACGAGGATACATTGTAGTTTACGTAGAATGCTGCGACTATCTAAAAAGGCCAAAAGCATTGGCATTTTAGGGGGCTTTATTGCATATTGCAATACTGATGTGAGGACTTACCGCCTGCATACTCCATTGGGTGTCATAGAAGGGAAATCGCTTTCACAGATCGCTTTACGAGGATACATTGTAGTTTACGTAGAATGCTGCGACTATCTAAAAAGGCCAAAAGCATTGGCATTTTAGGGGGCTTTATTGCATATTGCAATACTGATGTGAGGATTTACCGCCTGCATACTCCATTGGGTGTCATAGAAGGGAAATCGCTTTCACAGATCGCTTTACGAGGATACATTGTAGTTTACGTAGAATGCTGCGACTATCTAAAAAGGCCAAGAGCATTGGCTTTTTAGGAGTCTTTTATTGCATATTGCGATACTAATGTGGGGGCTGATGCACGTATAATCTTTCGTGGCCACATATGTCCTCATGTTTGCGTGGTGTGGAAGTTTGCAGAGGTGGTGTACCAGCTCAGGTGTTGACCTCATCATCTGACCGTGACTCAAAATGACGAGGTGTTGTTCCCGGATCTTTCCCATCGCGATTAACCCCGAAACGTTAACAATGCCCCGGTTCATTGCTCCAGTGCGACGTAATTTGAACTCTCAACTACGAACCTCTTCATTTTTCACATTTGTGTAACTTTGCTTGGTAGGTATTTTAATTAACGCTGTACTGTAGCAACACAACTTGCTATTGGCGAAGGTCCGAGATTAACAACAAGGGAAAAAATTCGAGGACAACTACGATCCAGGTGAATAGGTCACACCTGAGATGGTACCCACTCTCCAAACGTTCAACCCACTCCATCAACTTTGCTTGTAATCGAAGGAAAATGTCTAGAACTTCTTTACCCTTGTAGGAGAGATGGAATGTTTGAGGTCCCACCTCATTGCAATGGTTAAAACTAAGTATGTTAAGGCTGCTAAGGTAAATAAATATTACCTCGACTGATAGTATGATGTCGAGCCGTGTTCTAGAGGGGGGAGATGTAAGGGACCTAACAAACATTAAAAAACAAAAAAAATTCAATTGTTGTTCCGGCGCATTGTTGGTTTAACTACCTACCTACCTTGTTCGTGAGTTAGAACGGGAACACCACAAAAATTGTTTCATTTTCTACATTTTTCAAAAATTATAGTTTTGCTTTTATAATGTTATAAAAGCTTAATCTGGAATCAAATTAAAAACTGACGCCTATAAAGAGCGTCCTTTTCGGTAGGTATTTTAATTACCGCCACACTGGGGCAACACAGCGGGCTATTGGCGTTGGTCCGGGATCAAACCGAAAGGGAAAGATACGAAACCGAAAAGATACGAGAACAACACCACGTAATTTTGAACCACTGTCCGATAACGAGGTCACACCTGAGCTGGCACCCCATACTCTCTAAACTTCCATACCACGCTAACGTTAGGACATTTGAGGCCATGAAAGATTTAACGTTCACCAGCCCCAGTGTACACGATGGTCTTTGGGATAGAAAGCTTGGAGATAGAATTTTGCAGAATGGATATATGGCATTTGAACCAGGATAAAATAATAAAATGAATATCAATCTTCCACACCAGTACAACGTGGGGACATTTGAGGCCTCGACAGATTTAACATTCACCAGCCCCCGTGTACACGATGGTCTTTGGATGGACAGAGCTTTGAGACAGAATTTTACATAATGAATGGACGCATTTGAACCAGGTTAAATTAATAAAATGAATGGCGAACTTGCATACTAGACCAACGTGGGGATATTTGAGACCACGACAGATTTAACGTGTTTCAGCTCACTTTGTACGCGACGGGATTCGAGGTTCCAAGTTTTGTGTCAACTCCCTTGCAAGTATAGAAGAGACAATACGTTGGTTCATTTCGTTTTGACTCTTCACGATATGCCCCGATATTTACAAAAAGTTTCCTTCAATGTCGCGTATTCTAATTCTAGAAATTGTTAAGAGGGATAAAAAAAAAGGAGGGGGGAAGGGAGGGGCAAATAATCGATGCAGGACGGAGCACGTAACCAGCAGCCCACGTGACCGCACGTTCCCGAGCATCCCCCATCTTGGTATACAAGAGATGTCCGCAGCAGCGGTGGCCGCATTGTGTTTTAATAAGCGGCGAATTTCAAAACACGGATCCGAAAAAAGACCTCGCGAGAGAAAGAAAAGGCGAAATAATTTTTGAGCGGAAAGAAGAGCAAAATAAATCAAAACAAAAGTCCCATATTCCTCTGTGGGTGCTTTGGAGCGAGAGATTAAATAGCTTCTTTTATTCTTCTCTTGTTATGCACTCGGGAAGTCACCACGAAAATAAAAAGCCTTCTCTCTCTCTCTTCCATAAAAAAATGAACGTTCAAAAAGTCTAAACTAAGGGCGCACGCAGGGATGAAAATGCAGGAGTTCCATGATTCGCTGTGACGTGCTGCGACTCTCAAGTGGGGAAACTCAATTACAGTGTAACGCTGGCTTGCTCTTATTGAAGAATATTTTTATTCAAGAAGACAAGTCAATCTTAAGATTAATGCTATTCACTGGGCACGGAAAGCCACGTGGGGATCAAACCATGACTTCCCCGCTCTCTCTCCAGCCTTTGACTTAATGATAGGAAAAAAATAGAATAAAATGCAACCGATATAACACAATAATGGGGGGTAGTTAATATGAGAAGCGTGCTGCATGTTTACTGCTTTTTCTCCTTCTATTCTTCCCCGCTGGAAAATGGTCTATTGTTTTGCTTTTGCTTTCTTTTTTCAATTTTCTGTTATCATGAAGATCGATGGAAACCATAAGGCGTTAACTTCTTACTTGGAGTTTACTTTGTGTTGCCTCCTAAGTAAAGATGCGTTGGGGGAGGAGGAGTTTCGATTTTCGATTAACCGGATTTTCGGTTAACTGCGGTCGGGGCAATATTCGGGAGAATTATTTCCTACATTTGGTCATCCATAAGTTCTTAAATAAGGCTCTGTTCTCGGCGTAAAAGCATTAGGTGAAGAATTAATGTTGTAGGTTGGTTGATTTGGGGGGGTTTTGTGACGCCAGGGCCATATCTGGCCATGCTGCGCCAAATACAAGCCATACATCATCAAGTAATAGACATGAACACTATGAGAGTTTTACTGACACAGAAAAGAGAAATACATGTAGGGAGGAAACTTGTGGGATACGGTATGGATGATAGGTAGGTGTTTGAAATCAAAGTCGCACTGGGGCGACGCAATGAGCTATGGGAGGCGGTCGGGGATCGATACCTGAGGGAAGGATCCGAGGTCAGATGACGAGGTCACGCCTCAGCTGCCATCCCTCTCTCCAAACTACCACACTATGCCAAAAACTCTCTGAAATATAAAATATGTACAGTAAGTACTTAAATTTTCACTATAAAATAAACTTTGTTCCAAAGCTGCTGCTTAAACATTCTTATTATCGTTTAGAAACTCGTGAGATTATAAAATACTAGCCCGTTCCAGTTGCTTTTGTAGAGTTAATGGTTTGCTTCGTAAACCGAAAGGGAATTCATAGTCTATTGGATAATAGCCATAACGGAGTCGCACGTGACAGTTCTTTACGTGGAGATCACATTGCCCTTGGTGTTGGTTTGCTGTCAAAAAATGTCAATATTTCATTGATAAATTATTTATTAAAAGAAAAACAAACGTATAAAATGTAAAATTGGTGTAAAATTTCCCCCAAATTTCAAATAATTTAAAAATTTTATTCTATCTTTAACGATCGCTCAGATAGAAAAAAGCACTGAAGAACGCAAGTGATAACTTTAATAATTTATTTTGCTTCACTCGAATCCCTTTCTCAGGAAATCAAAATGAATTAATCTCGAATCAAACGAAGGTCATTCGAATCTGTTCGCTACCATTCGAGACGGAAGGTGAAAGAAAATTATCATGCTTCCAAAGGCTGACGTCAATAGTGACGTGAGGGAGAAAAGTCTAAATTTTGGTGCTTCTTCATTTCCGAAAGAAGAAAGCACGGCGAAAAAAACTATTAAATTAATTTTAAAATGTTCTAGATGAATTTTAAAATTCGGCGCGACTCAAAAATTGCAAAAAATCGGACTATCTGTGTGCCAAATCCCATTACTGTAAGTGCCATAGATTCTTCAGGACTTTGCGGGCAGAAAACAAACATACAAACAGACAAACACTTCCTTTTATAATCGGAGAGATGGGATTTTATCAACACAGATGAAATACAAAATACATTTCTTTCGGTAGGTAGGTAGATATTTTAATTAATGTCGCACTGGAGCAACACATTTGGTTATTGGCGACGATCGGGGATCGATACCTTAGGAAAAGATCAGAGGTCAGACGAGGTCACGTCTGTGCTGGCATCTCTCTCTCCAAACTTCCACACTTTGCCAAACACTCTCTGAAACATAAAATATGTAACGTAAGTCGTTAAATTTTCACTATGAAATAAACCTCGTTGCAAAGCTGATGCTTAAACATTCTCATTATCGTTTAGTAATTCGTGAGATTATAAAATATTGGATTTCAGCAACACACATGAAATACAAAATACTTTTCTTTCTCTAGGTAGGTATTTTAATTAACATCGTACTGGAGCAACACAACGGCAATTGAAGACAGTCTGTTTTAACCAGAAGGGAAAAATTCGAGGTCAAAAGCACGTAATTATGAACCACGGTCAGATGACGTGATCACACCTATTTATAATTTCACAAATGGCATAAACTAAATTTTATACCAAGCAAATTTATCAATTTTCTAGTGTCCTCCATTAAATACAGGATGTTAGTGTGGGAGTTTTATGGCGAACCTACACCACCTACAACTCGAAGGGTGCTAGAGCAGTGGACATACCCACAGAGCCACGACGATCCCTTATTACAGGGGGAAGAAAATACGCGTCAGGAAAGAATACAACATCTGAAAAGAAGCGAAAATAGTTTCATAAAATGTCATCTGGCTATTCGTCCCTACAGTAAGAGATAATCGTCCCCTTAAGAAGTTTTCCAGTTACGAGACGACGATCTCTAAAAATAATAGATCAATGGGTTATAATTAATACTGATGTCTCAAGTTCCGAAGTCACAGAGCGTCACGGTATCCCAGTTGGAAGAGAAACGAATTAGCAACCGGAGGGTCTGAAGTTCGACACTCGATAAAACGAAAAACTGTCGTGTACGTGATGGCTGGTGCACTCTATGTATGTCGTGATCTCAAATTTCCTGACGTTGGCGTGGTGTAGAAGCTTGGAGTGTGGGGTGTAAACTCGTCATCTGACCATTGTTAAAAACTGGTCTAGCAGAGCAAGAGTGGCCTAACCCACATAAACCAGAATATTTTCTGATTACCTTTCATTAAGACCTTTACTTTTTCAAAATGTGCAGGTTCAAGTATTCTAAAATTATAAAAAAATTTTTTGTTGATCACTGAAAAAAAGAAATCTTTAGAATCTCAAATCACATTGTTATTAAGACCTTTACTTTTTCGATATGTGCAGGTTCAAGTCTTCTAAAATTATAAAATATCTTATTGTTGTGATCACTGAAAAAAAGAAATCTTTAGAATCTCAAATCGCATTGTTATTAAGACCTTTTCTTTTTCAAAATGTGCAGGTTCAATTTTTCTAACATTATTAAATATCTTTTTGTAGATCCCTGAAAAAGAGAAATCTTTAGAATTTCAAATCGCATTGTTATTAGGACCTTTACTTTTTCGAAATGTGCAGGTTCAAGTCTTCTAAAATTATAAAAAATTTTTTTGTTGATCACTGAAAAAAAGAAATCTTTTGTATCTCAAATCGCATTGTTATTAAGACCTTTACTTTTTTGAAATGTGCATGTTCAAGTCTTCTAAAATTATAAAATATCTTATTGTTGATCACTGAAAAAAAGAAATCTTTAGAATTTCAAATCGCATTGTTATTAGGACCTTTACTTTTTCGAAATGTGCAGGTTCAAGTCTTCTAAAATTATAAAAAAATTTTTGTTGATCACTGAAAAAAAGAAATCTTTTGAATCTCAAATCGCATTGTTATTAAGACCTTTACTTTTTTGAAATATGCAGGTTCAAGTCTTCTAAAATTATAAAAAAATTTTTTGTTGATCACTGAAAAAAAGAAATCTTTTGAATCTCAAATCGCATTGTTATTAAGACCTTGACTTTTTTGAAATGTGCATGTTCAAGTCTTCTATGCAGCGTTTCCCAAACTACTGCAGCCGACCAACCGGTATAGTGGTTAAGGTGTTAGCCTCAAGATCGGAAGGTTCCTGGTTCGAATCCGGGTCCGGGCATGGATGTTTGTAAACGTATGGTGTAGAGGCGGCTGGTGTACCTTAAATATGTCGTGGCCGAAAGTCCTCACGTTGGGTTGGCGTGGAAGTTTGGAGAGTGGGGTGCTAGCTCAGGTGTTGCTTCGTCATCTGACCGTGGTTCAAAATTACGAGGTGTTGTCCTCGAAACTTTCCCTTAAGGGACTGATTCCGGACCGTCGTCAATAGCCCGTTGTGTTGCTCTAGTACGACGTTAACTAAAATTACCAATTACCAATTACCAAACTATTGCATGAAACAGAAGGAAAATCAAATCAAGTGTAAAAAATGTCACGCTGAATACAATAATAGTAACATAAAATTAAAGTAGGGAAAAGTGCGATTGTAATCTTGTCTTAAACCTTCTTGATTAGTCTTAATTTCTCGAAGGATCACTTCCACAATCTACTAAAATTTACCCAAGTTATCAACTGAATTCCCAAAAGCTTATGCTAGGTTCTATATTTGAACTTCACCATCAGATCAAAACAGAGCATTGTCTGAAATGAACCTAAGAAACGAAATCCGTTTCCTGCCGACCTTCTTGCCTGTGATTGAAGTAAATATACGGTTCTTTTCAGACTGGGATTAATCTAGGCGGAAAACCCATTTTCGTGGATGATCAGATTGCTTCGAGGCTTAATCAGAAATCGCTATCCAAAAGGAATAAAGTTCGCAGATGAAGAGGCCCCTCATATATCCGTGGACATAAATATCAGCTAGCATTTAGTCGGGCACGCACAATCAGGAATCCTGACACACGACTTGGAGAGATTCACTCTCAGTGATTGGGAGCACCACTGAAAAGATGAGTGGATGAATTAACCATTGGATATATGTATAAAGGGTTGAAAGCAAGGGTGGTTGGGGGATTACTGAGATCTTGCTGTAATTATGGGGAACCGCAAGATTCCTCACTAGGGACAAAGAGGAATCTTTTTGCTTATGATCTATATTAATGCATCGTGGGCATTACTATGTTATAAGTATTCAGTACTTTGTGGATGATAAAAGAATAATTTTCTGAACTGAATTCATTGGTTTCTACATCTACAGTCATGGTTTGCTACCACTGGAAAGATGAGAAGATGAATTAACCGTTGAATAAAAGGGTTGAGTGGGACTAATTAGAGAAAAATCTATGGTATAAAGTATGAAATGCGTTGAATGAAAGGAGTAGCAGTATTTGGATTGATGAAATACGACTGGGAATTTTCTGGAGGAAAATGTCACACCTCAAGAAATTATAAATGTGCAAGAGAGTCAAAATAGGATTGAAGTTCTTTAAACGTATTTTACTTCTTTATTTGAAGAGGGTGGAATTTGTGCATACTTTCGATAAAAATGTACAGCAATTTCCTGATTTAATTCCGTTTAGTTCAAACCTAAAAGCTTAATTTCAGATTCTAAAAATTGAGCCTATATTTTTCACTCGGGTCACTTATCTCACGGTTCAAAATACCTTTTAGTGAAGATAATTTTTTTCTTGTATGTTTAGGGATAGAAATAAATTTAATTAAAAAATGAGCAAATTATAAACTATACCACTCATTTGAAATCTACGTGCGATGAAATTCACCTTCATATGCATTACTTTTCCATTACATCCATGTGTGTGTGTGTTTTCAGTTCGTAGTTTATTGCATACAGTGACATCTATATGTGAATAGCCTTTTATTTATAAACAATACGCTTTTGTAAAAGCCAATGATCAAAATCATTCACGTAATTTTACTTTCCGTCCACAAACACATATTTCAGTTAATCCACAAACTTCACTTCATTGTTGTTGCTAAGAATCCCATCGAATTATTCCCCGCTTTCTCCTCTCCTCTCAGAATGGACCGTTTCTCTTGGAGATCCAAATCATCCTGCTTATACTGTCTAATCTCCTCGACAGAGAACCAGAAGATTTGTCGTGGGAATTTTGCGGGATTCACAGGCCATAATAGGGGGATCGACAAATGCCTCTTATGAAAATCGCATCTTTTCGAGAATGCTAATTTTCTCGTTTATATGGTAATGAAAACTGCATCCACCTTCGAAAGCGTGAAGCGTAGGAAGACCCCGCTAAGAAAGGAGACTCTTAAGATTGAGCAATGAATGATAGGTCCCCCAAACGAAGGACCCCACGTAGAAGGGAAATGGAAGACAGTCGCCATTGTTCTGCGATGAGCGATTCTGGCTGGGACCCTGAAAAGATTTCTTTCCCCTTTATATACAGATTTACGCTCCCGTTTCTTCGTGTATATCAGGACGCATATTTGAGATGCTGTGAAATGTAAATTTCTATCCTAGATGCCAAATTGATTTGTGCCTTTCTTTCTGTTTTCTTCGCTCCTTTTTTACTTCACTCGAATGAGAGTTGCGACTAAATTGCGTTTGTGGAAAAACAATTTTTCTTCAGCAGCAAAGGGTAATTTTATTTTGTGGGATTCGCGCGGGGGAGAAAATTGATTTCGGTGGAAAAGTTTTTGAATGATCGTCTCTGGAAACACCATTCACTTGATGATGTCCCGTAGTATAATTAACAGGAACATGCACGGCGTCGAATATAGCTAAATAACGAATGCACTCGATAATATTCTTGTTTTAAAATCGGGAGAATTTGAAATGGCACAATTATGACAGCATAGTATCATAAATTCAGATATTAAGCAGCTACTCTACTATCAAAGGTTTCCGGGAACAATTGTTTTCAAACAAAATTCTTTTAGTCTTTTGGACATAGTAGAAAGCTTAACCGTCTTGAAGGAACAAAATATCTTATCAAAACGTTTAATACAGAAATATTCTATTGGGTCAGGATGAATCTAAAACAAGACACAAACTTCAGATATCTGTGATCAAGAACTTCGATAACAAAAGTTTTAGAATAGAATCCTTGAAAAGTAAGTAATTGCATGTGACAACTATGAAACTGCACTATTGAATAGTAAAGAATGTTATTTTTTGTTGCATGGGACATTTACATCGAAATTGCAGTGCTACCTATTAAAAGACCGTTAGTAAAGGAAAGGGTATTTTGTCTATTTACTGTCATTTTTGTTACACAAGGGTAAATCAAAGGGATTAAACCATGTCCGTTGCTTTAACATAAAATTTAGTATCACTGAATCATTAGAAAGATCTGAAAGTAATTACTAGCAGTAATCAAATATTGGTTTTTAATAATTATTAGTGATGTATACGACCTAAGAAAGTAGTTAACCAATATGGATAGATAAAAGTAAGCCGAATTTTTAAAGAATCTGTTGGATACAAAACCATGAGAATCGGTTAGCTATCATTGAGATAATCCTAAGGTATCTGTATTGCTAAATCGATCATAAAAATATCACTCCTCCTAGAAGTATTAATGAAAGAGTTCAAGAAAAATGAACAACACGAGCGGTAAAATCAGACTTCATGGGTTCATATGGATGGGTTAAAGTTACAGTGGTGTAAGTCACTTTTTCGAAAAAAAGAAGACAGAAATTCCACTGCCATCAATTGGTCGTTGAAAAAAGATCCGACTTACTTCACGTTTTCAGTCAACAGATTGACTTATCTAGATCTGGGTTCTGCGTCTACCTAACTATATTTAGTTAAATTTTGTTACATTATATCTGGTTTCTGCGTCTGTCTCTCTTTTGCAAAAGTGACTTACACCACTGTATCTTTAAACCGTCCATATTATAATGACATATCGACCCAAATAACTCAACTGCAGAAGTAATCCAGTTTTAGAATTCAAGCACCATGTAAATATAGACATATAGACAAAGATAGGTGAGATTGAAAAATGTTAATTTCTCCAAACTTGAAAACTCGTTAGAATAACGAATCAAAGTTTGAAGTATATATCCGTAGTCAAGGGATAAGTCTAAAAACCCTAATTTTCAGGAGCACATTTTTAAGATTTGCCCTTTTCTTGTAAATTGAGTTTTTGTAATACTTTAGTTTGATTGCATTCTTTGTTACTCTTTTATCATGCACATTACTCCTCCACCACAACGCGTAATGCCCCAAAACAAATCCCCCAACAGACGCACTTCCCTCATTTTTTGCCAACTGTCGATTTGTCCAGTTATTCCCTTTGACCACAGATATATTACCTACACTAAGTTGTTTAATGGTGTATACATTTTAAGTTTACTATATAACCAGAAATTTTAACAAGGCTCGTATCTCATTTTACAATTCAACTCCAGCGAAACATATCTCCGAAGGATGGATAAATACGAACCCCAACTGTTATCTAGTGTATTGGCAGGAGTTAAGAAGTCAAATTTGTGTAAACGTCAATAAGAATATGGTACCACCAAAGAGAGTTTTACTTGAGATGTTGCGGAATAGGACTTTAGTTAGTGTGAGTACGTCAGAAAAATGTACAAAATAGATCTTAAGAAAAGAGTCATTATAAGGACGTGAAATTATTAACTATTGCCTTGCGTGTAACAATTGGAAGTATTTTAATTTAATTACGTGATTTAATCATTTCTTTAAAAGAATATTTCATATTCTGTAAAAGCTGGGCTTTTTGAGAAGTTTGATGTTCAAGACTTTTCAATGTTAAGCTGAAAGAAATGTTCAAGACGATCAAAAGATGTACATAATTCTTCTTTTATGCAACTACGGCATTTATAATATCAGCTAAGAGTTTGAGGCTGCTCATAATTGTTAAAAGCTCGAAACATTGTTTTTGAGTGTATTTGAATTTATTAAAAATGGATGTATTTGCTCGAAATCTATTTGAGTTACTTAATCATAGAATTTAAATTGCAAAATTAACGCTCAAAGTGATTTAGACGAGTTAAATAGTCCATCAAGGTCTTACCAATTTTGCTAATGGCGAGACATCTCTTCATCAAGACATTGCCGATGTTTTGATGAAGACGAGATCATGATGAGGTCAATTTTTTTTCTGATGATCGTGATCGAGTTTTCTTCTAATGACGAGATAATTCGTTGCGACAACCACCAGAAGGGTTAATTAACTTTTTTGATAGAATTATAAGCAAAAGAAATATGACTATAAAGTTTTTGAAAGCATTTTAGATTTAAGAAATTTTAACACCCTGTCGATAACTCGGGTTTGCTCAATAACTCCTTTTATCAGCTACTATATTTTAACAAGGCTCGCACTCTCACCTTCCAATTCAACTCCATGGAAACATATCTCCAAAGGATGGATAAAACTGAACCCCAACTGTTATCTCGTGCCATTTAATTGGATCCGAGAATTATGAGCGTTTGCTTTCCCAGACTCCCCGCTAAAAAAGACAAATCTTTAAAAACGTTACAAAAAATCGGTTCACCCCGAAATTGCAAATTGTTGAAGGAGAAAATAACGTGTCAGAGACATACCGAATAAGAAAGAAAAAGGAAGAGATGGACACGAGAAAGGAAATGTCCGAAGAAGGTGACCAGTTGGCCGTGTCTCCTTCCTGCTGTCACCTGAACAAAAAAGTTCACTTGGTCGTCATGGCAACCATTCCCTGGAGAGTGCAGTTTCAATGATCTATGGCTCATATAGTCCCCTTTTATTCCTTTTCCAAGAGAAGACTGGTGTTCCTTAATGGCCGACTGGCCTAGTAATCGCTACTTTCGGTGGCTATTTCCAGGAGGACGCTGGACACTGTCATTGGATGCGAGAGATTTGTCTTCTATTCTGACCCCTTTCCCCCTGCACCAATCAGACATACGAGTACGCGCTCTATTTCATTCGTCTCTCCCTCCTCGACCATCCTCGATCCTTGAATTCCTCCCTTGACACGTCCCTATGACACTGCATTGTCACAGGGGAGATGGAAGGCCGGAGTGAAACACAGCTTAGCAATCTACTCATTTCTTTCCACGCTCTTAACATATCACTCCAAGATGCCTCATATTTCACGCACTCGAATTCGCCACAAGGTCACGCAATGCGATAAATGCCCTATGCATTCAAAGAAAATACACTCCTTATTCTAAATATAAACTTTTCAAATCAGATTTTATTGCTAGAGTGAAACACAGCTTAACAATAAGAACTCTCTTAACATATCACCTCCAAGATTCCTCATATTTCACGAATTTCCAATAAGGAAGAGTCATGCAATGAGAAAAATGCACCTATGCGTTCTGAGAAAAGGACGCCTTTCATATACTCCATATTAAAAAAATAAATATCACCAATCATATTTCATTGCCAGAGGGAAACAACTTAGTAATCTACTCATATAAGTCCACGCTTTTAACATATCACTCCAAGATGCCTCATATTTCACGCTCTCGAATTCGACACAAGATCACGCAATGCGATAAATGCCCAATGCATTCATAGAAAAGGACGCTCTTCATACACTCCTTAGTCTAAACATAAACTTATCAAATCAGATTTTGTTGCTAGAGTGAAACACAGATTAGAGAAAAAACTAATTTCTTTTCTCGCTCTTAACATATCACCTTCATGATTCCTCATATTTCACAAATTTCCAATAAGGAAATGTCACGCAATGAGAAAAATGCCACAATGAGTTCAGAAAAAAGGACGCCTTTCATACACTACTTATCATAAAAATAAACTTCCCCAATCATATTTCGTTGCCAGAGGGACACACAGCTTAGCAATCTACTCCTTTCTTTCCACGCTCTTAACATATCACTCCAAGATGAGTCATATTTCAGTCACTCGAATTTACAAGGTCACGCAAAGTGAAAAATTCATTCAAAGAAAAGGACTCTATTCATACACTCCATATACTAAAAATAAACTTATCAAATCATATTTTATTGCCAGAGTGAAACATAGCTTTACAACCTACACATTTCTTTTCACGCTCTTAACATATCTCTTCAAGATGCCTCATATTTCACAAATTTCCAACAAGGAAATGTCATGCAATGTGAAAAAGGCCTCCATGCATTCATTCAAAAGGACGCTCTCTTCATACACTCCTTATTCTGAAAATACACTTCTGCAATAGGAATTTATTACACAGTTGTAAGAGAAATCTAAAATATAGTTCCGTCAAATCAAGATGTCCCATAAGAAATACCTACCTACCTATTCACAGAGATCAATTATTTAAAACTTGTATAACTTATTACGTATAACTTATTACCATATTATTCGTTCAAAAGTATAGTTTCATGAACTTTCATGTGTACAAAAATTTTTTTAAAAGAAACATTTTACATTAAGATGTGTTTGAGAAAACAATCAATGTTTCAATTTATGAGGATAACAAATACACATATCGTTGACTTAGAGCAGAAATTTGTTACTGACATTTTTTATGTGACTTTGAAGCTTTTTTTCATGATAAAAAATAGTTCATCATATTGTATTCTGTTAAAAGATACAGAATACTTTCAAAACAGTTATAATTTTATTTTAGATTAATAACAGATATTTGATCTTTAAATAGCTGTACAGTAAAATTTTTGTTAGTTAATGAGCTTTTGCTTTAAGTCGAGATATATCCAAAAATTTAGGAATATTCAATCCGTGATAAATCCCATACCAAGTACCGACACCGAAGTAGGGGAAGGTGGGGCACAGTGTTAACTGGGGTACAATGTTCCAGTGAATTTCTTTTTAAAGTGATAGCAAAATTAGCTATAATTTGTTTACAATCTTGTTATCCATCTTGTTTTCCAGAAGTCCATGTGTTTTGGAAGAATTTGCATCATTAGTTACATTTCTGTAATCAAATATCTATTTTTGCATGTTAAAAGTAAAATTTTGTGCTTGTAATTAAATTATATTTATTCATGAGTGGGGTTTATTTTAGAATGAATAATATTTTAGTATTAAAGCTAACTGTGTTTAGATAATCTATTTTAACTTAACAGAACCTAAATTCACATTATGTAGTCATAATTTTTTTTGTTACAAGCTATGCCAGATGGGGTACAGTGTTACGGAATGAAATGGGGCACACTGTTACATGCATAATTTGTCCAATTAGCACATTACAAATAAGCATATCCTAACCCGTCGAGAAAACTGACACAAGTCAAAAAATAAAAATTTTGATGTTGTCATTGAAAAAGACGCATGAGGTGTCCCAGCGTGTTATATTACTATTCTATAGAATATAATAGAAGTTATCACCATAAATACTTATTTAAAATTTAAAAGAAGCTTAAAATATTTCAATATAAGTTTTATAGTATCCTTTAAGTTGATGTTTCTCAAATTCTGCAATTTTGAGTTGTGTCACTTTTCTTGCCGGTGTGCGATATGTTTAACAATGTAAGCTTTATTACACTTTTAGCTCTACAATTTTCATTTTAAGATTTTCATTCATAAATATGAATTATATCATAAATAAATTGGTTAATTTTTCTTAACGCTTTTCCTCCATATAGGTTTGCATATCTTTTTATGTGATGTTTACAATCTTTCTTTACATGATTAGCAGTTTTCTTTTGTTAATTCATTCGAAACATTCACAAGCTAACAAAATTATGTCTCCTTAAGAAGTAAGGTTTTTTTTCTAAGGACCCACCCAAAAAATCTGCACAAAATAGATGACGGTTGGATCTTGACTGATACGCCAGTTAAGAATATGATTACAGAGGAAATATAGGAGAGAGAGAGAGAGAGAGAGAGGGAGAGAGAGAGAGAGGAAAAAAGCACTAAACCCTAAAAAGGACGAAATTTCCAAGAAGCAAGCCAAAGTGAACCTGAGGCATACACCTACCGAGATATCATCAACAGAAGATGAAGATTCACAATCTTATGCTCATAGTGATAACATCTCTTTAATCAGAATTGCAATCAGACATTGCTGCATATGACAAAAATTAACAATGGTGGTTACGTTATAATTGAAGGACACCTTAAAGAACATAAAATTCACTCTAGTGTGGAAGTTGTGAATCAGAATAATGTTGATTTTGAAGTGTTGTACGTCAAAATAATTTTTCCATCTGATAAATTTTCATGAACAAATGAAGTTTATTCATTTAAAAAAATAAAAAATCATTGCCAAACTTCCTCTCCCAATTCCATCAGGAGGGGTAATGAGAAAAGCAGGAATGATGATTTTCCTTGTGGATTTAACTTCCTATCAAAATGTAAAATAAGTTTACAATTTCTTTAATATTATTTGATCATCCACTTTGTAACTGTAAGCTACAATTATTGCTAATGTTTTCATCACTTTTAAAGCTGTTCAATTATACGTAAACTAATCAAAAGTGGTATTTTATTTTAAGTCTGCTTAAGGAATCATTAGATATCTTTATATTTCACTTAAAATGAATTTTAATAACAGCCCATTGTGTGTGTATGTTTATATTTACTCTTGATACTATAACGTAACACTGTACCCCGACAGCGGGGCACAGTGTTACAATGTACATCCCTACCAAAAACACTAAATACTGGAAATAAATGCTACTCTTTGTAATTTTAATAATATGTAAGATGCATGTAAGAGATCCTAGATCATTTTAAGGGCTTTGTTTACTTCATATAGATGCATATCTTGATGCCACAGCTTGAAATAAAAAACGCGTAACATTGTGGACCCCCTCCCCCCCCCTTCTCCTACTTAAAATAACAAACAAATATTCCACAAGCTATGTGGAATAAAAGAACTAGAGAAAGGTGGTGCTTCTAGGTACTAAAGAAATTAAAATAAAATATTTAGGATGTTGCATTGCATGGGTTATTTATTTCTCAAACAGACATTTTTTGCTCTGTTAAAAGCAACCTAATAGGGATTGTGCTGGCCTCTGATCCTAATTCAGGCTTCTTAATGTGCAGATAGGCTTTGCACAAGGCTGCCCAATGATTTTAATTGTAAGAAGTCCTATTCGCACACTAGAGCAGTCTGTTCTAAATTTGATCCTTGGTGTTGTGTAGGCTGCCATGTGAAGCCTGAGAGCATCCTAAGCATGCTCTATTGGATTAAGGTAAGGTAATCTTGCTTGATACGAATTCAATATCATACTTACTTTATCGAAATGCATGCAGTTTACCTCAAAGCCTGGGCATTGTCTTTGACACTGCTAAAGTTTTAAAGATTTTTCGATGATTTTTAAAAACGAAAATTTAGTCTTTAATTTTGATGTATATTTTATTTCGTGTTGAATTTTTCAAGGGCAGTGTACTTATCTATATCTTTTTTAAATTTGAATTAGACTTTGTGTGCTTGTGCTTTTTGTGCTATATTTTATAATATGATTATGTTATTTAAAATAAAATTAGGGGTTGTAAAATAAAAAATGAGCATCAAATCTATCGGTTTCTTTATTGGTACTTTAAAATCATAAGTTTAAGGAAAGACACAGTCTATATAAAATTTTTCGAAATCCAATTCAGAGAAGAGCTGCTCTATACTCTCAAAACCATTGCAATCAGTTTACTTTAATCATAAATAGTTTCTATACCAAATTTCATGTCTAAAAAGAAAACAGGTAACATGGTTGAAAATAGACAGAAACACTTCGGTTCGTTTAGCAAACCTCTTAACTCGTTCACTCAAAGAAAATGGATGGGAGGAAAATTCTGTTTCTGAACCAACACACAAGGGAGAAATTGCTTTTACTCTACACTATTTTTATGCTTTATTTTTTAGTTCAGTTTGAAGGGAGAAACGTCATGATTAAAATTGCTTTACAGAAGAAAAAACAGACAGTAAAGGATGCGCAAAACATTTGAGCTATGTGTAATCATCGATGCGATTCTTCATATCATTAGTTGGGGCGAGCTTTAACATTCTATAGAAAGCAACACTATTTGAGTATACAATGGGCTTATTCAGTTACCGTTGACCTAGTTCACACCTCCGCTCTCCTGGTTCGAAACAATTCCGCAGTCTGTTTCTTTATATAATTCATTTATGTAATTCATTTATATAATTTCATTTTTATAATTTCATTTATATAATTTCATTTATATAATTTCATTTATATAATTATCTACTCAAAATTTCTCAAAGCTTGTCTCTTCAATTTTCCCCATTTTTCAGTTCACGGTAATTAAGGGTAAAACAATAAAATCGGTAGGCAGTTATTTAATAAGCGTCGCACTGGAGCAACACAAGGTCTTACTGGCAACGGTCTGAGATCAAACTCATAGGGAAAGATCCGAGGAGAACACCACGTAATGTTGAACCACGGTCAGATGACGAGGTAACACTAGAACTGACACCCCACTCTCCAAACTTCCACACCACGCCAATGTGAAACAATTAAAAACGAAAATCTATTGGACACAAACCAGGAGTAAAATACTCGCTACTCTGTAAAACAGTTTTCCTTACCCATACACCATCTGCACGGTGAAGCCCAGTGTATTTCGTGAGTCTTGCATTAAAAGATTCATTACGTACATATACAAATAGAAATCGAGATAAATGCTTTTTTTTTAGATATGTATATATGGGAGTGTATGTGCTGTATCTCTTAAGTCAGCTCTTGAATTGTAACAGAAATATCGGGCTAATGACCTATGAAAATGAATTTGAAGAAACTTAATTTTATTATTTTAATCTGGCTCAAATGGCATATATCCGTTCTACAAAACGCTGTCTCAAAACTAGGTCTATCCAAAGACCTTCGTGTACACGGGGTCTGGTGCACGTTAAATCTGTCGTGGCATCAAATGTCCTCCCGTTGGCGTGGTGTGAAAGTTTGGAGAGTGGGGTGCCTGCTCATATGTTAACCTCGTCATGTGACCGTGCTTCAAAATTGCGTGTTGTTGTTCTCAGATCTTTCCCTAGGGAACTAATCCCGGACCAATATCCCATTAGCCATCTGAGTTGTTCCAGTGAAACACAATGGGCATTAATATTACCAATCACCAATTAATTAAGTACCAAGAAACATGTAGTCTTTTCTGCAAGGCTTTTAACCGATTTTGACCTTGATAAAGATAACCTTTCATATGATTCTTTCAATCACTATATGAGATTATTTAGTTATTAATTCACTGCTTACAACATTACACTACTGTAAAATCTCATTGGCGCTAAGAGTTTTAATGTACTTTCAAGGTAAAATAAGAAGTAAGTATGTATTCCACTCTGAAATGTATAACTTTTCAATTAATCTATACAAAGTAACTTGAAACCTTAATTACACATACATTTATTAGAGATTTAAAGTGTACTCTAATTTTGTAAGTCTACAATTTGTTCTATTAAAACAAACACAAATCCTCATTATTCACATTTTTCGTTGAGTTATTTATTCTGTAGCATCTATTTACGATACTTCAGAAAACGTTGAAGCTTAAAATTTGTATCTTAAAATTCTAAACGGTAAATAGAAAAATGCACATTTTTGTCGTGAACCGTTTTATTTCTCCTGTTTGTGTACAGATCTTTTTGGTTGTTAAGATATTTTTATTACTTTAATACTATACAATTTTTGTAATTCAATAGTTACCATAAAAACACTTTCTTGATTTATTAAAGCAGACATTAAATACACCCATAAGTGATTTTCGTGAATATGTTGACAGGGTTTATATGCACATTTAAAAAAAAACAATTACGTATACAAACGTATTGTTTATTAGAACATATATTAGTATTTAACTTTTAAGATAGTTATATTTTACAAAAATAAATTCATCTTTTTATGAATACTTTCTTCATTGAATAATTGTATATTTATTTAAAGCTTTAAGCAATTGAGGAATTTGCAAAGGTTAGTGTATCTTGTAGTTTTTTATTTTTAAACAAAGATTCTAGTGTGAAATTTTGACTATTAACCGAAAGACCAATAGAGTTACTAAATTATCTAAGTTTAATATTAATTTGTATAATAATTTTTATCCATGCTATAATTTTTATCCATGATATTTGTTGAGTTCCCCTTTTACTTAATCTAATTACATACAGTTTTTATTTCCGGGTGTCCAGGGAAAAAATAATTGATAAAAAGACAGAAAGAGGTTAATCAATAAAATTGATTTTGATAGTGGTAAGCTACTTATACCTATGGATACCCAAATGAAAGGTGGATTTATTTGGAAGGAGCTCTATTCGTTTGGGCAAACTTTTCACTCTCTGTCAATTCAACTTACATATTCAGCATTCCTATTTATATCTGTATATGTTTATGACTTGGTGCAATTAATGAATCTCTGTTTCGGTTATCTGAGTAGATATAATATTCCAAAATATTAAACATGTATTTCTATTGAAAGAAATAAAAAGAAAGAAATAGTTAACGTTAACTCATGTTTGATGTGAAAAGTAAGATAGTTTGAAGTGTTCAGACATTTGATTTTGCACTCCATCAGCCTTCTGACTTCTCAATACCTCTGAACTTTACAAGTCCTAGAGTCGACGGAGTTCATAAGGCTGGTAAAGTTCATAAAGAACGACGTAGAAAATGTATACCAATAAAATGTGTACAAATTATAAAAATTAATATGAACTAGTGATTGATGTTGGACAGGCTTGGGTAAGACTGTCGATCGCGATTCATTGGGGGACCATCAAGTAATTTTTTATTAATCATCTAAATTAAAAAATATATTGTAATTTTATAAATATAAAATATTTTTTACCAAATTCATGTTTTCAAGATTGTTAGCTTAGCCAATCGATGGGTAAAACGATTAGTACCTTCCGTCAGTATCTACTTTTAAAAAGATGTCGTTTTAATATGATGCATTTTGGTATGACAACAATTGGTAATTTTCGAGCTAGATAAGGTAAAGCGGTTTGTATGTTTCCGCAAAGAGACACTTTACTTGTTCGATGATATAATTATCGTTATGCTATTTAATAGAGTGATTTCAGAAAATTAGAAGCAGCTCTCTGCCTGTAAAAGTTCGCACACGCCTTACGTAAGCAATCTAAACTCACCCACCAGCTCAAAAGTATGGAAATGCGCGCCAGATAAAGCACCCATATCTATCTGTAGTGAGCGACTCGATTTGAATTTGGACTGCTAATAAGTCCCTCCGTGGAGCAGCAGAGGTGGAGCCCTTTTGTTTTTAAAGACGAGGCGAAAAGTTTGAGACCCTTTGGGAGGCAGTTGTTGGGAGGCTTCTGTGGGAGAGGGAGCTGGAGTAAGAGGCGAGGACTTTCGATTGGCTGAAAAAGCCCGATCTAGACCGCTTCTTTGCGAGGGGCAAGCAGCTAGTTAGCATGTCGCTATACGTGTCCTGCATGAGCATCGATCCTCCCGCACGGTAATGTTTGGCGACTGCGGGACCTTTTCAACTTTAAAGCCCTGCGCAGTTCAGCTTTTTAGCCCAGAGGCTCCGTGAAATCCAATCTCTACACAGCAGCCTTCCACATCTTTCCCGGCATTTTTCTAATAAGGTAAGTCCCTGCTTCTTGGCTCCTTTTGGTTATTCGCGGGATCGCCTCTTCCCTGTTCAGTTTTTTATTGGTCTATGAGGATATGAGAAGTTTCGTGACGCAAGAGGAGACGCAGACTCTATATTAATACCCAATATCATGTGGCGTCTCGCTATTGGAGGCGCTACAGTGACAAATCAGAACGGAGCCGGCTCGAAGGAGGTGAACGCCCCTTTCCAATATGGAATATAAACGCGGGATATTTGCGCTTCTTCAAACCGCACATGGAAAGGGCGGAAACGTTTCCAGATATTCCCCCACTACCCAATCGCCTGGAAAGGTCACTCGTTTGGAACGGAAAATAATGCAGAGTTCCGAAAAATAAAAAATTCTAATACCTCCAGTTTGGGTGGTATTTTTTAAATCCCTGTTTCGAAAAGATCAGTGTCAATTTAGAAAGTTGTCACATATTTATTTTTTTTAAATGTCGATTTTCAGAAGATCCATGTCAAAAGAGAAATTTTTATATTTTAATTTTTTAAAGTTATGTGTGTAAATTTTCAGAAGATTTATGTCAAATTAGAAAGTTGTTATGTTTTTGCTATTTTAAAGTTATGTAACTTTCAGAAGATCCGTGTCAAATATGAAATTGTTAGATACTTTTTTTAAGTTGTATCGATTTTCAGAAGATCCATGTCGAATTATAAAGTTGTCATATTTTAATTTTTTCAAATATGTCGATTTTCAGAAAATTTATGTCGAATTAGAAAGTTACATTTTTATTTTTTAAATGATGTCGATTTTCAGAAGATACATATCAAATTAGAAAGTTGTTATATTTTTATTTTTTTAAATTATGTCGATTTTAAGAAGATTCATGTCAAATTAGAAAGTTGTTGCATTTTCATTTTAAAAAATTGTGCCAATTTTCAGAAGATCCTTATCAAATTACAAAGTTGTAATATTTTTATTTTTTAAAGTTACGTTTATTTTCAAAAGACGAATATAAAAGCAGGTTATATTTTTATTTTTTTAAATATGCCAATTTTCAAAGAAACATGAAATCAGAAGGCTGTTATATGTTTTTAAAAATGTCGATTCACAAGATATCATTAAAATGAATATTTTCGTGTTTTTATTGGTTTTCCAATAACTGAAAATGTAGACTGGAAACTTTCAAAACTATCAACTTTTAAATAACAATGCAAATGTGTAACGAAAAGAATTAATTAACCATTAAATATTTATAAATTATCAAAAGATGTATTTTGCAATATTCATCTATATATAGAGGCCTCAAAAAATCTTGGAAATTTAACAAACATAAAGGGAAAATATTAAAAAAGACAACTAAAATACAGATAGCCTGTTTAGTAAAATGTAATAGATATTTATAAACTCAATGATGCGTTAAGTGATTATTAAGGTGTCAATGCCATTAATATTTATCTTTGTGCTTCTTTATACGGATAAGTCTGAAATAAAAATTTTAAATATGTTTAAGCGCTGTAAAATAAGATTTTTAGGATTCATCCAATACACATGTTTATAAGATGTATAATTTATAAACTATAAGATTTTACATTTAATTTGATCGATTGTATGATAAAGTGACATTATGTTGTAATCTATATTGTTTACGCTAAAGGTATTTAAAATATATCTTTTGGGGAGATTATGGCAGAGACCTGAATACTAACGGAGAAGTCATTTCGATTTGCATTTTGTAGTTTTTAATTATATTATGTGCTGTTATGTACAGTTTTTAAAAAATTATTCTATGCTGTTACTTATGTAATTCACAATCACATAAGTGAATTAAAGTTACTTAAAGGATAGTTGATACTTAAAGGATAGTTGATTGCTTTCCAATTTCTCAGCATTTGTACACAAGAAGTGAATGTTTTATTATTCTTATATATATTTGATGTTATCTATGAAATTTAAATTTTAAATCGGAAAAATAATTTTGTTGTTTTATGAAACGTATATAGTCTTCTTTAAAATCGAGTTTAACATAAAATTAGGTTTATTACAGCTCAATTTATTCAAATTTAATCGAAGTTAAGATTTTTGGTATTCAAAAATTCCTACAGAAAGGATAATAAATGCCGAACTGCGTATTTCAGTATTAAAAGTTGTAATGAAAAATATTTAATTTAAAATCCTTACCTTCACAAGTTATTGCCCAATTTATCTTTGAATATTAAAATAGTAACAGTACCTTTAAAAGTATAAATAAGTAATTAAAATAACAACTAATTTTGAACATGATTTTTATAAAAAAAAACCAGGAATATTCTGTGGGAATTGAGGTACTTCTCAGAAAGTATTTATATGTATCTATAAATATAAATTTTGGACACTATACAACCTATATGAATTACTTATAATCCGAACACTAAAAATTCGATTTACATTTAAAAAGTAAAGATTTATAAGTAGTTTTCACAAAATTTATATTGAAAATCCTTACGAAAATGAACAACTATGTCCCTATCTTCTACTGTCTCTTTGTATTCTACTTTTAGTAAACATCAACTCATATCAAATCATTTTACGCAGGTTGAAAAGCACATAAAAAATGGATGTCTTTATGAGGTCTGTTGTGCATCTTAAAATGATTACCAGGAAGGTTTTTCTCCCAACTATATAGAGATTGTTGTAAGAAAACCAATTATCAGGGTGATACACCATATTTGTGTGAACTGGGTTGTAAATTGATTGTTTAGAGGGGATGTGTCGAATTTTGAAAAGTGAAAAATTATCTTATAAAATATGAATTTATGAATTGTCCAAGTTGATGAGACCCACAAATATAATTAAAAATTTTAATTGAAATAATAATGTAATTGTAGTTTTTAATAATGAAAAAAAATCTCATAGAAACATTGTGCCAGCCATAAATACACAATAACTGTTATTACTGATTTAACTAAAGGTTTATATTATCCATTGAAATAGTTGTGTGTGTGCAGTTGTTTGAAAACAAAAAAAAAAAAAAAAGACGAAGAAATTCTGTTTTAGTAGCGCTGATTCATAAATTGAAAGGCACAAAAGTTTTATATTTCAATGAATATAGTTCAATATTATCTGTATTTCGATACTATATTAAAACTATTTTAGAATCTCTAAAACAATAAAAATTAATATGCTACCGATTTTGTGATTTGCAGACATCATGGACTAGTAGATATTGTTATTTCTCGCTGGTAATTTTATAGTCGAACTATGTGCAATTTAGAATGTCAAAAAGCTAGTTTGTTAATAGCACAACTTGGAAATACTTATAAAGCTTTTACCGAAATGAAATAAAGCATGAATTGCACAAAAACACTAGATTGCTCACTATTATTAGTTCTAAATACTAATAAAATGAGTAGAAATAATAATAATTACTAATGAGAAAGATGAGTTGCTAGTATTTTATACTACCAATTGATAGTATTTGAATGTAAATTGCTAGGATACTTGTAAAAAACTGCGTAAGTCGGTAGTGTTCCCAAATACGTACGTGCTCACTCGTATGTTACGACTTTCCTTCTTGTTTTTAGATAGATCAGTTCTAACTTACACACAACGTATATATAACCATCATTTCACAACGTATAATTCCTCCCACATTGCGTCATTGTAGTCAGTGTATATAGTTAAGTGGACAAGTCTTTGCATTGTAAGTCGACAGTTGTTTTTAAGCATATTATTGCCCTTGATTACTTTCAATTCCAACTATATCCTCTGTAGTCATTCCCCCCATCAGAGTCCACTTTGAGAAATTGCGTCCTAGAAACGTGAAAAGTATTGAAAATGTGTAGTTGTTATACGTATTTTAAGTGATCACATATGTATAAAAACGTATTTTTAACTTTTATGTGTTTACCAGAAATTTTTAACCAGAAAGATTTTCTCTACGGGATTTATTTGTCAAACAAAAAAGTTTCGTGTTTCCAAATATTCATTCCGAAGTTATCTAACTTATTTTTTACGACTTGAACCATTTTACATGCTGTATTGGCGACTATTTTTTTGAAAAATAAATGCTACTTTTGGGGATTATACCAGATTTAAACTACCAATTTTATTCAAGAAAGCATTTTCTCATTTTGGATATGATACCTAACACTTTGGAAGTGAATGTTACAATTTTAAAAGTTGATGTTTCACCTTGTCGTCATACTTTTTCATTTTCCTAATCGAATAAATTAAAATACTTTTCTGCAATTTTCTTGATAAAGAGCCTGTTTTAAAAGCTACAGTTTCCCATTTCCATACATTTATATTACAATGCTTGGGTTGCTTGATTGGGTTTTATGGTACAAATGACCATATTTGACCAAACTGCACCAACACACAAAAAACATATAACGCCAAGTAATGGAAATACACACACAAGGAAAGCTGTAATGATACAAAAGATGAGGTATACCCAGGGTAAGTTACAGGAATCGAACCTGCATCCTTTAGAACACACAGGGTGCTAGCGTAATGGTAATTTTAATTAACGTCGTACTAGAGCAACACAACCGGGACCAGTCCTCTAAGGGAAAGATCTGAGGACAACACCACGTAAATTTGAACACTGGTCAGATGACGAGGGGCGTAGTCAGCGGATATAGTTGGAAACTTATAATTTTTAATTAACGTCGTACTGGAGCGACACAACGGTCTACCTACAACGGTACGGGATCAATCCTCAAAGGGAGAGATCTGAGGAAACGCCACGTAATTTTGAACCACGGTCAGATAGCGAGGCAATACCTGAGCTGGCACCATCTCCAAACGTTCACACCAACCCAAAGTGAGGAATTTCGGCCACGACAGACTTAAAGTGCACCAGCCGCCTCTACACCATACGCTTACAAACACCCATGCAATGACCCGGATTCGAACCAGGAACCTTCCAGACGGCGGTCCGGGATGAATCCCCTAATGCAGGGATGGCCAACCCGTGTGGCAGTGTTGCACTGCGGAGTTTTAACAGTGGCACGCGAAGACTTATTAAAAAATTAGTAATTATTTAGAATTAAATGTTTCAAGTTATATTCATTTTTATTTTATACAGAACCTATATGACTGAGCCTTTAAAAATATTTATTAACAACAAAATCTAAGTCTGTACTTGTGTTTTATTTATTATATTATTTTTTAAATCTACACTACTCAGACTTACAGGTAAAAAAATGCGCTATTTGCATAAAAATCCCATAATCAGACTATAAATAACTTTTTGTTCACCTTTTTTTCTTTTTAGTATGTTGGAAAAGTTTTAAATAACTTTTTTTCCCCAGATAGTGGCACTCTTCCCAAAAAGGTTGGACACCCCTGCCCTAAGGGAAAGATCCAAGGACAATTCTGAACCACGGACAGATCCCTCTAGTTGGAGTCTTATTTAAAGGAATTTGATTTATTATAAATTAACAGTTATTGCACAAAAGTTTCAACTATCCGACTATTAACATAAGAAGTTTTGAATAACTAGTGAGTGCATTATTTCAAGTTACTTTCTTTATTTCTTTATAGTTCCTTCATGATTGGTTAGTTGAAGTCGCGCTTTGAAAATGAAGACATTTTCAAATTAATTTTAGTGACTAACTCAATTCCGTTCCTAACTTACCTATAATGTTCTTGTATTAAGCTAGAGAGATGTGTGCATTTGTAATTGAGCATTTCATAAAGCAGACAGCTCCTCGAATTACAGACTGCATCTAGTATCAATCGCCATGCTCTATAGAGAAGTGTGTTTACTTCTTTTCAAATTAGATTTAAATTATGCGATCTACCACCAATCAGAACGCTTTTCTATACAGCGTTAATAAGTTGGCGCTTTAAAGACATTCACGCAGAAAAGCTATTCCCTCCTTTCTTAGGGGTTTAGTTTTCTTTCTATTCACTTTGATAGCGAACCTCACGTTCTTTATTTGTTCTTGCGAAGCTCAAGCACGTCTTTCAATTAGCACAACCGCCCATGAAAGTGAGAAAGTTAATTACAAGAGCCCATTAAAAGTTTCGCTGACCCCGCCTCTCGCAGCTGTGTGTTTGATCTAGTGGACTTCATACATCACAAGTAGCACCCCGTTCCTATGGCAACGGAGACAACTGGAGAACGCTCATTACTAACAGGAGGGTGGAGACACCGACGGAGGAAAAAAGCCAGATAATTATACACCACTTGAGTAACTCGTTTCACCTCTTTTTCTGATACAACTAGGAAAATAAGGAACTATAAACTGACATCCCATTCAAATGTTTTTGTAGTAACATAAAACATCAACAAATTAAGAATGATTAAAGAATAAAACTTTAGTTAGGTTAGTTCCTATCCATTATCAAACTGCTTTTAATCTCTGTATCCCGTGTCAGGACAAAAGGGATTAAGTCAACGTGGCTGCTTCTGAGAATCTTAATTTTTGAACAGTTCTCTTTCTCACAAATATTCAGGAACAAAAAGAATGATACAAATAATAGTGATTTGGATTCGTAGATCCATTTAGTTTTGATTTTAAACACAATTCGTTACCACCACGCTAAAGCGATGAATCTGCTAAATTGACGTTTCTCCAAAAACGCGTTCAATGTTTTGAACCTTCGGGAAAATTGGTTATTGTTTTCTCGCGAAAATCAGCATTTCTACTAAGAATCAAGATCCGTGGCTTTGTCATAGCATAAGACATGAAATGGTGACTCAAAAAAGGCATTTAGGCACAAATCCCCAAAATTGTAGATTCGTGCCTTTGGCGCGATGGTAACGATATGTTAGTTTTTAAATTATAATCACGCACCTTACTCCTTCATCAAAAGTCAGACTTGAAACCTTTTGCTCTATCTCGAAAGATAGATTTCGGATCCAAACCTATATAAGTAGACGTACTTGTTAGAAACAATTGTTCCCTCCAGCTCACACAATGAAAATAATAAATTCTTCTCAAATTCCCTCGAATGGTAACTTTTGAAGTGGTGTGTAATTTGTGTCGGCGTTCTTCGATTTGAACATATTGTTCCTGTTGTCTTCAGTGACGTCGAGCTGTTTTCTGCAATTAAAGGTATTTCAAGTCTTCAAGGGACAAACTAAAGAAATCATCCAATGGCTTCCAAATTCGATTACCGTTCTTCTGATTTGAAAGTACGTGCAGTGAAACACAATACAGAAATCGAAGGGCAGGAAGAGTTCTTTTATCTGCTTTTTATTTTGCTACATTCAGGGTTTTGCATTCAGTAATTTGTGACAAACTCAGCCACAATGGGAAAAAAAGCTTCGTTTCTTAGAAAATTTCCGTTTTGGGGACGCAGCGGGGGTCTTTTGAAAAGAAAAATACCTCGATATTTTAAAGCGGTGTATTCGTAGTTTAGAATTGACGATTGTCTAGTTTGATTTCTGTTTAGGAGCGTTCTGAGTGCCGATCGAAAAATATTTTTCCACGAGTTAAATTTGGATTTTAAAGTAGTTTAATCAAAATGTAATATTTATTATTTCTACTCTAAATTACTTATCAATTTATCCAAATAATTTTCTTTTAAATTTCATTAATTAGATTTGAAGACTAGTTCTCACTCTAAAAATTAACAGGAATATTAGTATTGTCATTAAAATATTTTTCCAGTTATTGCTAGGTATAAACATTTTACTATATCTCTCTGCATCGATTTAGCTTATTATCCTATACGTACTTACCATTATTTATGCTAAATTATTCTTTTAACTAGTTATATAAAATGCCTTAACTTCCAATATACATGACTACGATATAAAGGTATTTGGAATGGATAGTAAGTTGATTATTTCTTGAACCATTTGTCATAGAAATATACTTTCAGTTAGAATGAGAATCCACTGACATTTATAGAGGCTGATTCTATAGTATATTTTACAAAGTATCATATACGTATAAAAACGTGTAGCAGAGTTTTATAGACACTCTTCCAAGAAATATTTTCAATTCAAAAACTGTTTCCTTAATCAGTGAAGTGAAATAATTACAATTTTTTATAGACGGAATATTCCATGAAATCTCTTTTTAAAACTTTAGCAGTTATCACCAAAGTTTTAGGGAGCATCACTAAATTAAGAAAATGGATCAAAGATAAAATTCCCAATTCATATCACGATCTTCGAAAGAAACACCTATTTTGCAAACGATATGTAAAGTGGCTTGAGACATGAAATGAAAGTTCTTTAACTTCGCGAACCTTTACTTTCGAAACATAAAATCCGCTTTATCTGACAAATTTGACGTCGGAAAATATTTTTGACAAAATGTCCTGCTTAAAAATTCAAATTTCGTATTCCTACATGTAACACCATACCGTAAAACTAACGACATCTACACCGATTTAAACCTTTTTATACATGAAAAACGTCTTACGCCTAGCTAATCAATAGATAATCGCAACAACATCCATTCGAAACGACCCTGTATAGAGAAAACCAACGTCTAGTGAATGAGGATATGGACCCAGATACATTAACTTTTTGACTACGGCTATAGATTTAACAAACGAGATTTTCTTTGGCGCGATTCTTATAACTTCAAGGCACAACTGCTGCAACGGCAGTAGTCTAAATTCTTTCTTGGCACAATACTTATAACTTTCAAGGTACAACTGATATACTGAAACGGTGTCTAAATCCTTTCTTGGTGCGATTCTGATAACTTTCAAGGTACACAACTGCTGCAACGGCCGTAGTCTAAATCCTTTCTTGGCGTGATTCTTATGACTTTCAAGGTGCAACTGATGTACTGGCCATATAATAAATTCTTTCTTAGCGCTATTCTTATAACTTTCAAGGTACAACTCATGTATTGGCTGTTGTCTAAATTCTTTCTTGGCGCGATTCTTGTAACTTTCAGTGTACAACTGGTGTACTGGCTGCTGTCTAAATTCTTTCTTGGCGCGATCATGATATAACTGCTGTACCGGCTGTAGTCTAAAAGTTGAAATTGTTGATCTCCCAATGTTATTAGCAAGCCATACCGATTTGAAACGGCCTGCAGAGCCTCGGAAATATTCCAATCCAACACAAGGAATCACCTAAGTACCCTCAAAGCCATCCGGGCGAGTGCGAATAATCAATTGTTTGTCTAATTAGTTTTATAGTCCCTTGTAAAGTTTACGAGTTAACTACCTTCCTAGAATGGCGAGCGAGCAAAAATAAATAAATGCGAACTCCGGAGAAATGTTCGCAAGCATCTTTACAACCCTCCCAACGAATCCTCTCCTTAATAAGGGCTTTTTGAAAGATTGCCTTCCCCTCCCGTTGGACTAGAGGGCTTAATTGAGCGCAGTTAGCAAAAGTCTCGGATTATGCTAACAATTTTTCCAGCAAAGAAAAAGGATTTAAGAGCAAAGGGAAGATAGATTTCCAAACCGGGCATAATTGCGGATTATATGCTGCTGTCAGGAAGGCGGGGGTGGGAAAGTCGACCGAGATAAATGGCTTCCTTCTCACGAATGCGTTAAGAGGTTTATTATTCTTTGGTAAGGCATTGATAGTTTTTAACGAATGGAGGGAAAAAATTTGCCATCCACTGCGGTGCTCTTAAATCCCCGAAATAGGGCCATTAGCTCGCATATTCGGAACAAATTCTTTCAAAATATCGCAGTCCTTCAACACGATGGCTTGTCGTTTATTTTCATTGGAGGGATTTAAGCACCCCTGATAATCCCTCTTTAAGTGTAGTGTCCGCTCCACTCATTAAATATTCGCTGCCTGCTTTATAAGCAAATTCCAGAAAGAAGAGAGAGAGAGACAATGAATTTTTTTTATATTCCCACTCGCTCAAATGAGCGAGATAGGTAAGGATGTTAATGAATGCGGGTATGAAATCCCTTCAAAAACAGAGCATATTACTTTTTATGATGAATAAAGCAATATTTCAGCTTTGGTTTTTGTTCCATTACTGCGCTTAAATGAAGGTTGTTATAATGCCAGGGTGGAAGAGGACATTGCACCCGTGGGCAAGTCATAAAGGGATTTGTCAACGGTAACGAGAGACTGGAGCCATAGGTAGTTACAATTTTTCTATATCTGAAACTTTTAGGGTGGATAAGAAGGAATGGAAGTTCTGTTTTACGGTTTCATAATCATGCTTAAACTGACTTCCCATAAAGATCGTTATAAAAGCTTTTATCTTCACGAGAAAGACTAGAAAGCAATTAATCTGGGCTCTAAAACTGAGACCAGGTATTTAAAATGCTAATACATCATCTTCTCTAAAGCATTGGAGGCATAAAAGAAGGAATATTGATTTTTTAGGTAATTTGTACCGCTATTGGAAATGCACTGTTACTTATCTTTACGTTCACGCGTTACTATATTTGAATTAGGAGCAGGGCATTTGATTAGCATTCAGCACAAAACACAAGAAAATTTCGAGTCAGGATTGTCTTTAACCTTACAAGTGATTTCGACGAGATACCTCGTCCATCAAGATCTGACCAATTTTGTTCCAACGAGATATGTCGTTATTGGGACATAAACGATTTTTTTATGGTGACACGATTCAGATCTGATCATTTTTCTGTAATTACGAAATATGTAGTCCATCAATATCTGTGGTCTGTTTTGCTAACAACAAGATGCCTCGTAGAAACAACGACCCTTTAAATACTATATTAGTTACTGTAAGTCAGAATGTAGAAATACAGTTAGTAAAATTTTCAAATACTTAGCGTAAACTAATCGTGTTGTGTGGTAACATTTTTCTCTCACAGACCTAGAAATTTACACTAAACAAATTATATACATTATTTAAGGTCAAATTCAAATTCAAATATTAAGCGTAAACTAACCGTATTGTGTGGTAACATTTTACTCTCTCAGACATAGAAATAAACACTACGCAAACAAATTACAATGTGTTATTTAAGGTACGACACATATTGATATTTATTCGATCACTTTTAGAATAATGACTAAGTTAAAATGTCCATCAAATTAACCATCAAATCTTATTTTTTTACTGTATAAATGTATTCTAAAGTACTCCATATATACAATAATGATTATTATAACTATATATTATCCGACAAACAATAAAGAATAACCTTACTACGAAAGATTAATTTATTTATGAGATAGATTGACAAAATATGAAACAAAAAAAGGCTTGCTGTTGTGTCCAGAACATTCTAGGTATTAAAGTGAAAAAGTTATGCAATATTCTAAAATTAAAATTTTTTTTAATAGATAACAAACTCATAAAAATTAATTCATAATTATATTTTCGATATTAATCTTTAAATTCATAAAATTCATGAAAATATCTGAAAACGGAAACTTTTTCGTTCACTTGTCATTTTAAAACATAGATAAGTTCAAGGTTTTATTACTCGAAAAAAGTAATACGTTTGTAATTGAAGACAGACGTAGGAGTCTAATATATTAAGCTCTGAAAATATTGGAAGTTACTGATAAAAATTGACAAACTAATTTAAGAATATGTGATGGAATAAATGGAAGTGAACTCGGAAGGTTTTGAAGAAATGTTGAATGATGTGTCCACATATATGAACAGAGTGTGAGTTGCTTTAACTAGGTAACTTGTCGAAAATTCCTTTAAACTATCACATAGTGGGTGAATTATATGCAAAAACATGAGTTTTTCAGTTTTAGCTTAGTACAAAAATGGTTAATTATACCATATAAATTACATTAAAAGTGTATAACTTCGTTAAAAAAACTCAGCAACTGCCAAAAACGGCCGTTTCCACGTAACATTAGTCTGGTAAGTGTAATATTTTTGCGAATTAAAAGTGCTACACAAATTTTTTAGTAAGTTAGTATTAACTTTTAAACTACAAAATACGCATAACTTAAATCCAGAATTAATTCAAAAGTTACCGAGGTACTCTTAAATAAAAGAAACCAGCACTACCAAAAATATTGATCTTAATTTACTTGCATTCTCATTTCGAGTAAAATAAACAATTTTGCATTTGCATTTGAGTTAAGTTAAATCGATTTCCTCAAATGAAATAAATAAAAAGACAATGCGTCCAACATAACTCCGCTTAACGTCTTCATGCATAGTTAATGAAGGGCCGGCTTCGAGTCCGTAGCTCGAAATGAGTAACAATTCATTATAAGTTCTCGGTGGGACTTATTTTTTCCCTAAAATGGTTAAACGATGCTTTAGCATTGCGCGTTTAGCTTGCAGGGCAAAAGACGAGCAGGAAGAAGCAGCACTAAAAAATATCTATCATTCGGAGCGTTGAGGAAATTTTAGAACACGGAGCATATTAGAATACGAATGGGAAGCTATTCCTCTAGAGACCTTTTGAATCTCCCTGATCTAACCGTAAAACACCAAAAGCAAAGAAAGGTTAGAGGGGGCAAAGGAGAAAAAAGCCACCGTGCCGCTAAGAAGGAAGACAAGCATTGAGTAAATTACAGGACGCTGTGCATATCTGAATAATTTGAGCTGCGGAAGTCAGTGGAAAAAGCCGATGATGCAAGGATGGGGAAGAGTTAAGGGGATAAAGTGGAAGAAGCCCAAACGAAATGTGTAATGGTGTTTTGTAGCTTCCGATTCAGGGAAAAACTGATGGGTGCTGCAAAATTGCGAGACCCATCAGCGGTGCATGGAAAAAATGGAAAGGAGAAAGCTCGAATTATTTCCCTCGGAATGGACGCATCGTAGTAAATGAGACATCGTCCCTACCCAGCGTGTTTACCCTGCTTGTATGGATCAGATCAAAATATGCTATTGTAAAAATGTCGGATAGCTTGGCTATTTATGAAAGTGGCAAAATTCGACAAACGTTGCTTTGTCCCATGTTTTCTGCGTGAGGCCTAAATAGACAGCGGCTTAGTCTTCAAAACGAACTCGTGTTAGGAGATATAAGATTCAAATAGAAGGCTGGTTTCCGCTTTTTCCCATTTTAAAGCTGCTTTTGAAATGGTGTGATGTATTTTTATAGTTTCTCATACACATTTTCCTCGTGGAGACGCATTGAATGAATGCATTATATCAAAAGAAAGCTAAAATTGCATATTACTTCCAGTAATGACTGAGAAATCAGATACTTAGAAACAAAATATGCAGAAAACAATTTTCATAGTTTGACTTTTATGTTTAAAGCCATTACTATATATATATATATATATATATATATATATATATATATATATATATATATATATATACTTTATCAAGCAAAGGTGCGACTTCGGCTTACTTGATATCTTTACAGCACTTTTCTGTGCATATATAAATTTCTTACTTTCGATTAACGTATTTATTTGTGTGGCTCTTAGAATGAAAATACATTTACTAACTACACAGATACGAAAACAAATGACGGAATGAAATAATTAACTATTTACACAAATTATTCATATCTTGCAAGCAAAATAGATATCTGTTATGAATGTCATATGTTTAAAATCTATTTTGCTATAGATTTTAATAAGTAAGTACGACATGTATCAAAAACTGCTAAAGTAAACAAACCTATTTAATTTATATATATATATATATATATATATATATATATATATATATATATATATATATAACGGCCAATGTACGCATTGGCCCTTTAAACACAATTTCGATACTTCATTAATTTAAGTAGAAACTGTCTACGAGGACATTGGTAATGTTTGCAGACATGCTACGCCATTTACCGAGAATATAAGTAAAAAAGCGCTATTTTAAAGAAAGGTAAGGTGATGGGTGGGCTTGTGTGAATGTAAGAGGAGGGGTAATGATAAAATTAGTATGGTACAAAGGGAGGTCTTGCACAATAAACTCTAAAAACTCTCTTGTAATGGACCAGATAACCACTAACACAGTTCTCGAAGTTCATAAGTAGAGAGTACGTATTTACATTTATAAAATAAAGCCAAAGACAGTTTACAAGAAAGTGCGTTTCAAATATTCATAGCAAAACAATTGAGGTTAAGTCTGTCTACTTAGTCTGTCTATTAAAGTACATAGTTTGCTGTGCGCTTAAATACTTTTTGCTCATCCTGAAGAAAGTAAGGGTGATAACTGGAAAAAAAAAGAAGTGTTCTCCCTAATATTTGGACCCGGATAAAATTGGCGAACAAAATAGCACATCAGACGGCACATATTCAGCTTTCCAGTTTGTAAAAATCCTTTATCAAGGGAAAAAGAGGTAGGAAAAGTATTCAAGTTCTGATTTATCTATGGCGCAAATGTATAAACTATACGCAGAGCAATGCAAAGAGAAATAAACTTTTGTTCTTTATCAGTGATTCTAGCCAATACAAAAACAAGTACACAGCAGTATGTTATCTACTGAACAAGTTGAAACTGAAACATTTACATTGAAGTACCCCATTACTGGGGGAAATCAATATCAAGAAAGCCTACGTTGTCTGGTGAAAACGCCTCAATCTGATATTTTCAATATCACAAATTCACAAGTTCAAAACTCAAAAGGAAGAAAATTAAAGACGGAGACTAAACAATTTGGTTAAAAGTGAAGTAAATGAAATTTATTCAAGATCAATTTTGGCTTTATTACAAAACCTTTCCAGATAAGAACTATCAGTGAGCTGACTTAAGACACGGACGGAAAACCACACGTTCTCAGCTGTAATCCCTCCATAATGAGCTCTTACCCCTAGTTGAATTGAAAAACAAGACTTGGAAGTCTTCAAAACATTAGTGACTATTTTATTCTCAGATAATTCCATCAACAAATACCAAAGCTAATAGAATGCCCTACAAATAAGATGAATATTATATGATGAAGGGACCTCGCAGATATTAATATCTTTGTGTTATTAATTTATATTACGTATTGCCCCCTTGTTTTTTTTTAAATTTAAATGATTTAAATTTTTTATGATTACCTCTTATACTGTTTTTTATACCTTATCATAATACCTCATTATTCCTTATACTGTTTTAATACGTCAAATTTTCAATGCAGTGATTGATTTCGTGTGAAACAAACAGGATTCATATATCTTGAAAAAATCCTGGAAAATTTCTAGGAAAACTGGAAATTTTTTAAATTACAGCGGTTCTAGCAAATTCACTTACATAGTAGCATACTGAAGTAACCAAAACATTTGGAAAATATATTTTATATGTAAGCTATTTATTTAAAGATAAAAAATAAAAACTACCAAATTGACTGTTACCAAAAACTTGCAGAATGGACATTAGCCCCTTTTCTACCAAGGTATACATATGATGATAAAGTATCCAAGTTGAAACAAAATACATCAACAATATCTGCCAAAATGAAAGGAAGTATTATCTTCTTTATCTTTTTATCAAATAAAGAAGATAATACTCCGTGGAAGCATTTGGCCAATTTAACGAAAACCTTGGACAGAATTTACCTTACATAAGGCGTTGCAATGACCTGAAGTCGTGAGAACAAACTTCCAGATCCACAGATACCGTGCTGATTGCTGTTAACACCTTCACCACTTAGTCTTCTGTCACCCTATCCCCTTTCGTTTCTTGTTGTTTAGCTCTCAGGGGTGCACTTCCTTGCCTCTTACTTTTTCATAAAGAAGGAAACCGTTGCACCCCATTCCAGCATTGGCGTTCAGCGGGCTACCATTTCGAAACAATTTTCACAAATTGGAATCGCGACCTGCGCTCGTGACTGCAGGTACTTTAACTGCTCACACCACGGAATTCTCCTTGAAGGAATCTCTTAGAAAACATGCCATTTTTCCATTGTGAAAGTACCCCTGATGATTGTGTCATGTGCCATTTCGTTATCGTTTATATGAGAATATCAAATTATATAGCTGGGTAGATATTTTAATTAAAGTCTCACTGGAACAACACAATGGGAGACGGTATGGGATCAAACCCACAGGGAAATATTAGAGTACAACACCACGTAGTTTTGAACCAAGGTCAGATGACGAGGTCACACATGAGCTGGTACCTCTTCTGCAAACTTCCACACCCCGCCAACATGAGGAAATTTGAGGCCACGACAGGTTTAACGTGCACCTAACCCTTTTGTATACTACGGTCTTTGATTAGATTCGAGCATTCAACCCTTCGGTTGCTAACCCGTTACTCTTCCAACCAGGCTACTACGGCCCTGAGGATCAAGTGGTATGGATAATACAAAAACGTCTAAAATTTCCATTAAGTTTGTCGATAAGTAAACTTACAAAATTTGGACGAAACGTTGTAAAACTAAGAAGCTACACTTTAATTTGTAGAGAAAGTATCATAAAGAAGTTTGCATCATATTTTCAAAAATACGTACCCATACAAACACAAAACTTAGTAATACACACATACGAACGAATACTAATCATAGACTGGAATTCGTATACCCCTATGAAAGTTTTCCTTCGAAATTCACAATAAAAACAGAAGACAGAAAATGTTTGAAAATACCATAAACATGAAGGAAAGCACTTATATCTCTCTCTCGTTAGCCTAAAATTTTATTCAAAAAACATTGATACATTTATTTTAAAATATTGTTTTCGTTTAATTTTGTGAGTCCCACCATGAGAAATTCTCAATTTATATTTCCTAGACTTCTTTATCCTTAAAGATAACCATAAACATGAAGGAAAGCACTTATATCTCTCTCTCGTTAGCCTAAAATTTTATTCAAAAAACATATTGATACACTTATTTTAAAATATTGTTTTCGTTTAATTTTGTGAGTCCCACCATGAGAAATTCTCAATTTATATTTCCTAGACTTCTTTATCCTTAAAGATTTAAGAACCTCATATCCTTATCGATACTTTATTATTAGGTCGTGAAATGTTTATAGCTTCTAGACGGACTAGTTTTATTAATATTAGACTAGATATTAACATTAGTAAGTTTAAAAAAATCCATTAAGAATGTAAAGTTATTTGATATTTTTAATTTGCGTCGTACTAGAGCAACACAATGGGCTATTGACATTGGTCCGGGATCAATCTCAAAGTAAAAGATCCGAGGACAACACCACGTAATTTTGAACTACGTTCAGATGACGAGGCAAAACCTGAGCTGGTACCACCACTCTTCAAACTTTCACACTCCACAAACATGAGGACATTTGATTCTACGTTATGCATGTAAAGATAGCATATCTGGATACATCGTGAGGCACAGCGATTACTCCTTAAAGCAGAAAACTTAGCATACATCACAAATGACCATATAATAGTATAATGACATTTTTCAAATAAAGAAAGAAATTACTTACTTCACAGCTCCCTCATATCTCGAATGAGTCCTACACTGAGTGCGATAGAGTCGAAAGTAATCTTATAACCACAACAGAGGAAATGAGACTTTGAAAAGCAGGCAGTCTGAAGGAATATTTGTCAAGGCCAGCAGTCCATGTAATTTCGCATGTAATGTCTGGAGCCTTCTTCAGCGCGTACGAGCAAGAAACAATTACTTCTGGCACGGGAACAGTTCCACGGCTAAGTGCCTCTGAGCGCGCTTCGAGGAGACACCTTGACCGCAGTGTGAGTTGGACGAAGGATGTCGGACAGGCGATCCAGCTGCATGCATCAGTGGTGAATAGGATTTGTTCTCGCTATGGCTGCAAGAAAGTATCTAATTTCGTTCGCTGATCTGTACATGTAAAAGTTATCCTGCGTGGCATGTATTCTCGAATGGTTAATTCGCCTATCAATTACAGCGTTAATGTGTTGGGTTATTCGTATTATACGTTTATCAGCAATGCTGGTAGAAGACGTAATATAATGCTAATGGAACAGTAATATCAATATATCTGTAACAAATACACCTAGCTTTAAAAACTGTTCATTTAAGCTATAGGCGTCGTTTTTTATTTTAACTCGAACCTTTTATATTAACTCTCGGACTTTTATTTTTAATTCAGACTTTTATATTAACTCTCCTGGTGGTTGCCTCAGAAAGGTATCTCGTCATTTGTAAAACAGATCAGATCTTGATAGACGAGATATCTCGTCAAAAGAAAAAAAACAAAAAAAAAATTGGCAATATTTAGAAGAGGAGATATCTGATCATTGGAAAAATTGATCATATCTTGAAGGACGAGATATCTCGTCGAAACCACTTGGAGGTTTAAACTTGTGTTGAGGAGGCTCTTGATGTGGTTCTTGTTCAATTTACAAGTCTTCTGTTGTAAGAGAAAAACATTTGTATTAAATTGCGCGGTAGGTTACATATAAGCATATACCTCATGAGATAATATGATTAGAAACTATTTTTCTTCGGTCTATGAGATCCTGACATCAAGAACAGCTTACAGTATGTACTGACCATTTGATAGAGATCAAATCAGGAGAACGTAGTTGGATTCATTTCTTCAATCTGGCTTCTTAGCTAAAGTTATTTACTAAATTAAATCTATCTGGTTTTGAAATCTGTATATCATTTTCTCTCTTTCTCTCTCTATCTAAAAACTCCATAAATCAAATTCAAAGCATTCTTTCGAATCGTGAACTCTTCTTTAAGAGTAAGTTATTCCAATTATATATATATATATATATATATATATATATATATATATATATATATATATATATATATATATATATATATATATATATTTATATTTATATTTATATAAAAGAATGTGTGTGATTATATTTTCTCAAATCTACACTGTTTGACCAATCCACATTAAATTTGTACAGTTATATTTTAGAACTCTGCGGAAAACATAGGGTATTTCTTTCCTGTCTTTAGACCTACTGTAGCCATGAAAATTGGTACACAGGTAATCCTAAAAGTGTCCCTCGAAGCCCCAATTTTAAAATCTGAAGCTTGTTTTCCTGCAATAAATGGACATGGACAATAAAACACGTTCTACAGGGTTTGTGATATTTAACACAGGGAAATGTCGCGGTAGGAAACACGTTCTACAGGGTTTGTGTATTTGAGTTAACACAGGGAAATGTCGCGGTAGGAAAAACGTTCTACAGGGTTTGTGTATTTGAGTTAACACAGGGAAATGTCGCGGTAGGAAACACGTTCTACAGGGTTTGTGTATTTGAGTTAACACAGGGAAATGTCGCGGTAGGAAACACGTTCTACAGGGTTTGTGTATTTGAGTTAACACAGGGAAATGTCGCGGTAGGAAACACGTTCTACAGGGTTTGTGATATTTGAGTTAACACAGGGAAATGTCGCGGTAGGAAACACGTTCTACAGGGTTTGTGTATTTGAGTTAACACAGGGAAATGTCGCGGTAGGAAACACGTTCTACAGGGTTTGTGTATTTGAGTTAACACAGGGAAATGTCGCGGTAGGAAACACGTTCTACAGGGTTTGTGTATTTGAGTTAACACAGGGAAGTGTCGCGGTCATATTTTAAACCTGAGCAACCTCGGATTATTCAGCTAGTATTACATAAAAGAGTAGCACGAATCCAATGAAGCTATTGAGATTTTCAAGAATCCTCCTATCTACACTTAGTGGCTATCATTTTCCCACGCGGGTGTTCAGCAAATACTTTCCCCACTTCAATCTATTTTACAGCAAATTACCAACTGCAACTTGGATCCTTTCAGAGCGTTTCAAAGAGCCTGACCTGGGAGAAGAGCCGAGCAGCAGTAGAGAGTCCGATCGCCTCCTCCGCAAACCCAACTCTCTTAAAAACCCGATGTATTGCGTGAAGTGTACAAGCACTCTACACGAAATACACACCTAGGCCTCCTGAAATCTAACCTAAATGTTCTTACTCAGTTCACTTCCAACACTCCTTTCCACTTTTCCTCCTCCTTGTTTCGTTTTAGCATTCGCAGAGAGAAGGAAAGTGAAAAAGGACAAAAGGAAGGAGAAAGACAAAAAAGAAAAGAAAATAATTCTCCCCTCAACGTGAAAGAAAATCGATCGCGTCCCTTCCCCTTTTTTTCGAACAACCCATGGGTCCTCGGCCGGACACTGGTCAATTTCCCCGCCTTTCTTATCAATTTATTTACTAGTCTCTAGGGTCTACCCTCCAGGACTTTAACGCAATGACCCCTGGGTAATCAGCCATTTCTGTCCAGGCCAACTTCCGCTGGACAGACTTAAGATGCCCATTGTTGCCAATAAAGGCCTAAACCCATCAAGATCGGACCAATAGCAATGCTTAGACCTTAAGTTGCCCTCATGGCCCTAGTCGAGCTTTAACCAACGCGAATGCAGATGGAAAGAGTGGATGGATTTCTGTTCTTTCTTTTCGTATGCGTTGGGGTGAGTGAGGGGTAGGTCCAAATGAGAATCTTTTGCACAAAGTCATCCATGGAAAAGACAATCATAGATCTCGGGCTGTAATTCAGATCTGCCCGCATTCGTATCCTCGGCTAAAATAAAGATATCGCAGCTTCCCATTCAGAAATTTCCGCTCGTGATTCATCCCAATGATATTTCTATTGTAATCCTTCTCCACTCTTTCTCTTACGCAAGACAGATTTGAGTTATCTAAATTTCCTTTTTCTGCTCCCAGCTCGTTTTAAAATTTTCGGAAGACGTTCCGCCTCGCAGTTAAATATGTTTGAAGATAACTTTTGCGAGATGAATTGCTCGGGAGAGAAGCCGAACTTGATAAAAATGCGGAAAATATTACCTGAAAGTTTCGACGTTTCAAATTAAACAAGAAGGAAAAGTGGAGAGGAAATCAGATCTTTGGAGTAATTTGAATCGACTTTGTCTAAAATAAAATAATAAAGTAAAATAAAATAAAATTTTAATCATGATTCATTCCATATTGATATTTCTATTGCAATCCCTTCAAAATCTTCCTCTTGGGTAGGAACAAATGAAAGATTTGAGCTTTCAATTCATTTTTTGTCTCGGAATTTGTGATTTAAACCTTTTTTGATGAATAAAGAATTTAGAAAATGCACTCTTTGAGGTTATATATGCTTGAAGAAAACTTATGCGAGATCGATTGTTCTGTAAAATAATTCTAGTTATAAAATACTTGAAAAGTTATTTCAATTTTTTTACATCCTAAAGCAAAGAGTATAAACGAGACACATTTTTATTTCCAGTCGGTTGGTACAATAACCTAAAATTAAAAGTCGTAAATCTTATACGCGTGTGTTTCCTTTTTCCCTTTCTTTCAGTACTATAAAAAAGGGTCTGACTAACCACCATTTGTTTCTTTCAGAATTTGCTTTCATTCTTTATAATAATACTGAAGAAGACAGAAAATATTCGATGTTAGGGTTTAATTTTTTTTCCAGGATGACGAAAATGTTGTTTTAAATAAGATTGTACAAATTGAACTTAGGTAGGAAAGCATCTAATTAACGTCACACTGAAGCAACACTACGGGCAATTGGCGACGATCCGGGATTAACCCTTGAAGGGGAAGATTCGAGGACAATTCCACGTAATATCGAACCACGATCAGATGACGAGTTAATTTTTGGAATATTTTATCTATTTTTTAGTTTACATTAGAAATTGTCTAATTTTCACTTCTAAATATCATTCACGATAGTTGTATTTAAGTTTGAAAATAAGCGCGAATAATTAATATTTGACTAATAACAGTTATGATGATAAAACGTAATGCGAAGTGGCGATTAAGTATTAGAAAGAACTGGAAGATAATCGGTAAAATCTAGTTGCAGGTATAAACAGTGTTATTTATATCGTAGTATGTATGGCATACAGAATTCCAAAGTAAGTGTTAAACCTCCAATTAAAGTCTTTCAAACGAGAAGGTGGATATTATAAGATACATGTGCATTGATGATTGGTGATTTAAATAAACGTATTAAAACTTCCCATTTTTTATTTATTGCATTAATCTATATTGAATGTAGTTTTTGAGAGATAGCTGTTCATTAATTAAGCGTAAACAAATTTGCTTACAATTTAAGAATGGATCTAGCCCATCTAGGTACACATTTTTCAATGTTTGCTAACAAATGATCAAGACCTGATGCCGACTCAAGAAATATTGGCTTCTGAAGAAAGATCTATCTACCTTAAGATTTTAAACGCTATATAAACAATCTAATTACACACTAAGGTTAAATTATATACATACAACATAAGTAATATTTAAGTAAATGCAATAATATCTCTGCTTCACAGAGCAATGGTTTTTACCTAATACTCTAATTGATCTTTTTGAGTATGTATTTTAGTAAATAGCTTTATTTAAAACAATAGTTATTTATCTTTCAGAAGGTTTGTTGATTTAGCAGTTAGTGTTAATAATATAAGCGATCTCTTTTTAACAGAATTCGTTCAACAATGTTTATGAATTTATTCAATAAATGCTTTTTAATATTTAATAATTAAATATAAAAAGATTACATGGCTGTGTTACATACTATTTATCTTTAGACATAATTTTTTAATACATCTTAAATAAATGTATAAAATATTACCCTTTGACAGTAATGTACGACTAGTTTTCATTTACTTTTCCCGGGATTTATTCTGCAGACTTTGCTACCTCCATTCTGATGTATCTGCATTAAACATCTATAAATTCTATTTTAGATCCCCTGTAGACCATTGAAGTCGCTGTTTAAACTCGCTTTCGCAACAACATTTTCGTCAGGAACTATATGAAAAGGTCTTGAGTGTACGCAGGCATGTTCGTAACGAAAGGTAAATAATGTATTTTCTAATTGTTTTAAGCTGATAGATAGTACTTTTCACATTGTGACTAGTACTACTTTTCACCTTTATTTTGACAATTCCCCCCATGCAGCAGTGTCTTACGCGTTTAGTTGCACAGACTGTCAGTATAGTGAAAAGCAGCTCATTCCTCTTCGATCTACTTGTACAAGTTGGAGCACATAACCTTGTACGCTGCTTCATCTGTTTCTTCCTCTTCAAGTGCATCAAGAACGCTCGAATCACTTCAATCTGTTTTTTGGTGGAGAGAGCCGAGTGCGGTATTCGACGAAGGTGTGTGGTGAAGTTTCACCTTCGGGAGAGGAAAAAACCCCGTTTTTCGTAGAGAGAGGACGGAGAGCAGAAGATCTTATCCTTTGTCTCTTCCCCGATCAATACCCCTGATAAAGAAAGCATCGAGCGGCGATTTTTAACCCGGCTGGCTCCTCCCTCTCCTTTCTTTTTCCCTACTCTTTTACCCAATTGTCCCTGAGAGGACTGGAAAAGGCCAGAAAACACAGCATTTTCCCATTTCAATCAAGTTCTCGGCGTCCCACAAGAACTCTCCCACGGAATGGGCCCTCGCTTCATACCTATCGCTCTATGAGTCCCAGGCGACCCGAGTCGAGGTCAAGTACTTCTTGTTTTTCTAATTTTAATAGAAGTAAGAGGTGTTGATTACGTGTCTCGAGTCTGAAGTTATAACCGAGGGATGGGGCTTCATGAGTCCCCCGGGGCCCGACTGCCCTTATTTCACTCGGAGTACACGGACTTTCCTGTGGCCGCTTGCTTTCGAACCGGGACATAATCCGATCGGTTATGCTTCCGGCACACTCTTGTAGGATCAAGTTATTAGTTCTCTCCGAGGAGTTGTTTGGCTCCACTAAACGGAATGCCTTGGAACTGGGATGCTTGTTCAGCCATTAACACTCCCTGGGGGCATTCCCGGCCGGGATGCTTTTACAAGGGAAATTTTCGCTCTGCAGGGAAGAGGAGGGCAGTTTCCAGAGAGACTTCTTGTTCCCTGCGTTTTGCTTCCCAAAATACCCCCTTATTTATTGCAAGATTTATAAAATAATCCCGCAAGTGGAAGATGCTTTATCCCATTAGGAATCTTAATTTCACTCATGGAATTCTAATAGTCTAGTCCATTATTTTTCAATCGAGGAGCAGTGATCCCATTGTTTGGAATTTTGTTTTCGACAATGCCATTTCATTTACAAAATAACCCTCTAAGCGAAAGTTGGTTTACCCAATCAGGAATCTTAATTTCATTTCATAAAACAGTAATAGTCTAGTCCACTACTTTTCAATCGATGGACAACTATCCCATTGTTTGGAATTTTGTTTTCTACATGCCATTTGATTGATTAAATAATCCTGTAAGTGAAAGTTGGTTTACTCTATTAGGAATCTTAATTCTCCCCCTCTCCACTCGTAGAACAGTTATAGTCTAGTTCACTATTTTTCAATTGATGAGCAGTGACCCCATTGTTTGCATTATGCTTTCTAAAATGTCCCTTTATTTGTTTTTACTTTACCCCGGCACTTTACTCAGATAATTCCGTTACATTTATTAGCGATCAAGCCATCAATAATTTAGAAATAAGTAAATATTATTAATAAATAAATTTTTCCAGTATAGAAAATATCTGGGACAGAAGAGTTTTACTAAACTTCACAAACGGGGAAATGAATTAAAAAATATGTCAACAGTTAAAATACACTTACAGTTTTTACAATCCTATTTAGTAACCCATAATATTAGTTTCCATTCAAGTATGCATGTCATTTACAAAATTTACTGAAAGGAATGTTATAACAAATAACCTTAAGGAAATTTAAATAAAATTAATCCACTTAAGTCGTATTTTACTTTTTTTTTAATATTATAATATTTTAAGTAGTCAACCTCTCATTGGCTAACATACTGGCAACGAATTGAAATACATATAGGCCTAGCTTTGTTTCATTATCTTATAATTTATAAACTAGGATAGTAGATATAACTTTTGCTGTACTAGAGTTAAACATTAGGATACAATAATTAATTTGTATGAGCGCGTTGTGTCATAAAACCTTTTAATTACAGAAACAAAGTAAAATTATTTAGCTAAAATAATCAAATGCAGTTGATTGATATATTTTTAATAATGTTTATGTTTACTTACAGGTGTTGCTCTATAGTGAAGTAAAATTAAGGCATCTTTGAATTTATTTAAGACAAACATTTACAGAATGTCAATACACCTTAAAGGTACACCATTTAACATAAGTCGTATTTATTAATCAAATGCATTTGCTTTCAGTAAGTACTGACAATGTGAATTGAAATTAAAATACCGTATAATATTTATTTGAAATTAAAATTTACGCGCAAAAATAAATGAACCTTAAAAGCATACGTAAGAGAATGTTGTGTTACATTTGATTTAAGGAAAATGTTATATTTAAGATATTGTAACTCTTCTCTTTTTTCTATTTTTTTCTTCTTCATGTTGCTTATAATATGACTTAAATCAGGCTCATACAATATTTATGACGAATTTTAAACCTGATGCGACTTTAAAAAATATATTGGAATACGTTGTTTCTGGTAAAGAGTTTAATCAACGCGAATAAATAATTAAATACAGACTGCGTCGACCAGCTATAGAAATTATTCCAGTCGCTTTCTGAATGTTTTCTTGGAACATTTACTATGCTAGGTTTAATTATGTTTGTCACTTGTTGCTCAATCAAATACTCATTAGACCAACTAAAGTTTGAATAACTTAAAATTTATATAAGTAAGAAAATGACTATCGTAAGAAAATGACTATTTCGTTCTTTATAAAACGCTAAATTTAATAAAACACTAAAAGATGAAACAAGGATGCAAGGTTTATTCAGTATATTTGTTTCTCCCTATGCTGTTCTTTTACATCATGCACTTAAATTGGGATGGCTTCCAATTCACACACGGTGAAAACATTCACGTCTAAAGTATAAAGATGCCAAGGAAGTCCTAAGTTAGAGAAAGAGAAAGGATGGGGAAGAAAGACCCATAAAGAATTACTAAACCAGTCCTTGACGGTTTGTACCGGTCCGCAGTTTGCTTTTTACACGCTGTAAGATAATCGGAAGACGGAAATTGGATCAAAGACTTTAATATTAAACAGCGATTGGGTCACTAAGCAACACTAAGCAACTTTATTTAATTAGTATGACACCAGGTTCTTTTAAAGTAAATCGATGTTGTGTTATCAAATTACTTGAGAGAGAAAGGAGGGACAGAGAGATTCTATATAGAAAGAATGATTCATTATTAACTGCTGAAATGGATAGGATACCCTTTATGTTAAATGGTATTTTGAAATGTGCGTAATTCTTTATTTTCTCGATTCTTTATTTCTGTGGAAAATAAAATATATGGTTTGAACTCACCGTTGGAAATGTAGGCAATTCTGCCCTTAGTGAAAAGGGAATGCTGTAGATGAGAGTTCTATGGCCATTGAGTCAAATTATTTATAGATTCATTAATATTTTATGCAAAGAAAAAAGTAATGTGTGTTCCTCAAATGTTTGTGCTATTTTAGTATAACGATTAAATAACTGAAAATTTAACTCCCGAAATAACTGAAAAGTATTTCACCCCTATGTGCCCTCTCTAACGATTTTCGGTGTAATAAGTTCTCGTATAGCCAAAAATGGCCTCGTAGAACAATCAATCAAACCAAACTATGATGATTAAAGTTGAGTTGTCCTTTTTACACGCGGTTCTCTGTGTCTATTTAGATCAATTGTTGTCTATACCAAATTACAATCAATAGTCCTAAGGAAAGAACAGTTTTTGCATAATACTATATCATAAGTGTAGTAAGTTAGGTATAATACAAATATGTACATTATTTTTGAGTTCATGAAGAATAAAAAATGTTTGTGATAAATGAAATTGAGTGTTCCCGATTCTGAAGCAATACATGTGTTGAGATAAAAAATATTCTGTTTAAAAAATCTCAAGCGCATACAAAGCAAGTAATCTAAAAGTCTACTTCATGGATAAGAGCACAATTTTGAAGGCGTCGCTTTTAAGAAACTGGTAGACATAAGCGCTTGGTTACGAGTTTGAATCTCGTATGTGTCGAAATCGGGTTGGCTGCCTTGAAGCCTCCTGGTTTCTTCAACGCGACATGTAAATGTTTCCACGAAGTCCACCATAAAGGCATGCCTCCTTCCAGCTCACAGAGGGTGTGGTGTGACAGCATCTTCCATGGCCCCCGGGGTTAACATTGAGGTTGCCACTTTCTCGCCGGATAATTCTTGACGCCGCCCATCATTTGGCATTGAAAAAAAAAGTTTTTATTAATAAAGAATTGCTTTTAGAACAACTATGTGCTTGTTATCTTGAATACAATATTGGGTGGAGGGTGAAAAAACATTTGTGTCATTCAATATCCCTCAACAAGCTATTTCAAGAATAAACTGATATGCTGGCGGCATGCCTGCATTGGAGGCTATGATGTTTCGACACTACATCGATGCTTCGCTCACAAGAATGCTTTTCGAACAAAGGGAAAGCGAGAAAACCCTCGGAGCCACGAGGGAAATAATTTCCGAACCTCAACACATTTCACCAGGTTTTCGGCACTAGGTCATGATAAATTCACCGGTAGGTAAACGAGAAAAATAAAAAAATAACCCCTCCTTACCGAGCGAAAATGTTATGGAAATCAGTGAAATGCAGAAGGAGACACACTTTCGCGAAAACCCTAAATCAACCCGATCTCTACCCGAAAGCACTTGTATAAGAAAATCCTTTTCCCCCGGCCTTCATAACGCAGGAACACAGTGAGTCGGATAAAAAACATCCCCTCTCTCCTCCTGATTCGAGACTTTATGCTCAGAGCAGGAGAGTATAAAGTATATCTTGTGCCGGATGTCAGATGCTGAAAATCACTTTTTTGTCAGAACCCGTGAGCGGGAGACATCAGGAACTGTTGTTATAGACGGCGAAGAGCGAGACATTGTAGCGAGAGTTGTGAATCAAGCTCTCTGCACTCACACTCCCTACTCTCACCCATCTGGGACAGGATCCTGGAGGAATAGGACATGGAAGATTGGCGTAGAGAACGTTAAACTGGAGATAAAAATAGAAAAAGAGAAGGGCGAAAAAAAAAATGCTCTGGAGAAGATCCGACTTTTATATCATCGGCCGTAGTGTTTGGGAAGTTTTCTTTATGACCGGAGAGGAAACACTTTTAGTATCTTAGAGTAACTGCTGGATTTCTGGGTGATATTTCACTTCTCGGAGGAATACAGTCAAAGAGTTAGTTTGCCTGCAGATAACTAGAAATGCACCCCGTGCTCGTCTGACGCGTTTTGCAAATCGTCTATCAAAACTTGCGTGGAAAAGATGGTTCCAAGAAGACAAGAGTCTTGGGTTTTAAGAAATACATTAACCATCTAAGGGGTTCCATACATATATTCGTTCTACATCTCGCGGCCTTTCCGGCATGACTTCTACCTAGCTTTGACTTTCATGGCCAATAGACGTTTTCCTGTCAATATTGAAACCGATCAATGTGGTTATCTGGTTATTATGTGTGCGTTGGTAGGGTAAAAGCACTACTACACAACTCGGCAATCTCGTGACGCTCAGAGGGTTAAATAATACATTAGGTTTCTTGTGACTTGAATGATGGCATTATGACAGAATCCCAACATATGGTGATAAGGCCTTTAATGATGATAATCCTTAAGGGTTTGTCAAAAATATTTTAACCATATCAATGTGGTTATTTGGTTATTGCGTGTTCGTTGGTAGGGTAAAAGCACTACTACAATACTTGGCAATTTCGTGACGCTCAGAGAGTTAAATAATACATTAGGTTTCTTGTGACTTGAATGATGGCGATATGACTTAGAATCCCAACTTATGGTGCGAAGGCCTTAACCGATGACGACCTATAATGGTTTATCAAAACTTCAATTTGTTATTTTTATACGTTTATTTAGAAGTGCAGTAACGAGAAAATGTCATCATAAAGATTTCGAGAGAATCGCGACTTCTAACTTGCAATTATTAAATTGAATAATTGAAGTTTACCTGACCTCAATTGTGAGACAGCTTACAAAAAAGACCACGTCATTGTATTATTTGAAAGACTTTTGATGAAATTATTGTAATTATTAATCCTTTGAGGTAGGTAGGTATATTAATTAATGCCACACTGGAGTAATATTGCGGGCTATTGGCGACGGTTCGGGATTAACCCCCGAAGAGAAAGATTCATGGACAACACCACTTATTTTTGAACCACGGTTAGATGACTAGGTCATACCTGATCTTACATCCCATTCTTTAAACTTACACACCACACGCCAAAGTGGGAACATTTGAGACAGATATAACATGCGCCTGCCCCTTGTAGACGATGGTCTTTGAATGGATTTGAACTCGCAACCCTCCGATTACTTATCCGTTGCTCTTCCATCCGTGGCCCTGGCGCAGCTTGTCCGCTCTTGGACCTTGCGCCATAAAACCCCAAAAATCCAATCCATCCGTGGCCCCTTAATTCTTTGATAACACGCTTAAATTTACGAAGGGTGGTTAAAAACTACCTGTAAAATCTTTAAAATAAGGTAGGTAACAACACATAAACAAACCGTATTCATGTATGTCCACAATCACGACGAATATGAGCTGAAGTGAACACTAAGGTGAGGAAGACAACAAGTACGAGACCAACTCTTTTAAATGCCCTAATTTTACAGTTTGACATTAGTTGTATACCTTACAGTTTCACAGTAGGTTAGCAAAATTTGCGGACATACATCCCAATGTGAATGCGGTTTATCCCTATGTTACCTACTTCTTCCCTTAATGTTTGAACAGACGGTTTTGAAAAATCTCGAAAATGCGTTTAATTCAAAAGTGAGTTACACAGTTAAATCTAGCATGCAACTAATCATAATCTAATTAACATGACAAGCGAAATTAAAATTTAAAATTCAAGTTAATCTCTATAAAATCACTTTAACGTTTTTTAAGTTAATCACTTTAACGCTAGAGTGAATTAATCCCTCTATTTCACTGCTTTGTGAAACTAATGTATGATATAATGAAATAATTAATCTTAATGATTGACTTCTGATTAATTATAAATAACGAACAATAGCGCAGAAAATAATATAATAGGGTTTATCAAAGAGAACTAAACAAGGTTTTGATCTACAACTAATTAGTATTTCTGTAAAACGTTCTTCCTTACACGCATACATTATGCATCAAAAAGGAACGATTTAGGGGAAACGAGGATAAATGAAATACAGGAAAGTACTTGAAGATTAGGTTCATACAGTAAAATATGCAAAATGTTTTCACAACAAAACTGTTTGTACTAAAACTTCGTAACTACACTGTAATAAAAACGGTTTCAAACATATCGAGCTTCAACTACATTTGTTAGTTATTTTTATTCTTTAGTTAATTTTCTGAAAAAGTATTTAACATAGTTAGCTGATTTGCATAAAATCCGACTACTTGTTTGGGGATGTTTTTCGTGGTATGACCTGTGACCTTTGCATATAATTCCTGGTAAATCGAACGTCGACCCCTACATGAACATTTTGGAGAATCATGTTCTACCTACGCTCTGGCAATTTTATGGAATGGACGAAGGTTTCTTCCATAATATTTCCACACAACATTTGTGGGACGAGTTGGAGCGTCGCTTGCGAACCAGGGAACCACGTCCAAAATCTACAGCTGAGCTAGCGATATTCTTGCAGCAGGAATGGATACAGATACTCATAGTTGTGTATCAAAACCTTGTTGAAAATATGCCCAGAAGAGGTGTTAGTGTAATTGCAGCACATGGGGGACCACCCCCCTATTAAAGCATGTATTATTTCCCGTTACCATCACATCTTGCTGTCCGATACATTATTGAAGGTTAGTATATTATACATAAATTTAAAAAAAAATCAAAATAAAAACCAAAAGGAAATTTTCAAAAATGAAAGTTTCTGTGGGTAAAGGCGTCATCAGGGAGAAACATGACAAAGAAACATAAAATGATGTTTTCGACATATGAGCAGCAAAACGTTAACAAATTGCTCATATACTCCCCCAGACCCCCCCCCCCCCGCCGTACCGAGTTATGTAAAACCCACAGCGGATTAGCCAATGGCTAGGGAGAGCCTCTAAGTTGAAACTTTAGAAGGAGGGCCCTAGAACTCGTCATCCGAAATGCCCTCGTCTGCCCACGATTTTCGAGACGGGGAGTGGACGTGGTCGACCCGCTGTGAGATGCACGACGATTAAGTGGTATGTCTCATTAATATCAATCAACTTTAGTTATGAGTTTGAGCCGGAAAAGTTTTCTTCGTAGATAAGAGTCGACGGGACGCTTCAGAGCGCACACCCAGGCATCTACTAGGAGCCTGTCGAAATTCCTCAGTAGCCCAGCGGAACAGCAGGCTGCCACCACTTCCTTGTTATTCCGGTAGCGTGGGCGATACCGGCAACATCATCTTTGCATGTACTCCCCAAACATCATTAGAAAGCAAACAAAAACAAAACACACAAAAAAAAGTAAGAAGAAAACGAAATCATACCCGCAACAGCAGTCGGGAGACCGTCAACAACAAGTTCGAGGATCGTCACCAAATGCCACTATCTATTTCGTCCAACAAAACGCTAACATTAATGACAGTTAAATTCTTGTTGCATAGAAACTATAAAAAATTAAATTGGTAGTGTTCGTAAACGATAAAAGACATTGTTCGTGTATAGTTATTAAGAACCGACAGTGTTCCGATTTCTATTTTAAAAAGTTGAAAATAAAATCTCCAGCCCCAATTTAAAAAAATTCAGATTCAGTACAATATAATTGAAATGCAACTAATACGACTCGTCTATAAAATGGAATTAGTTTTAGAAAAAAAATTAGCAATCGATTGCATAGTTGTTGATATTTTTAAATCTTTTAAGAATAGTATTAAAGAACGATAAAGGGTATTTGTTATTGACCAGAATTTTTTTTAGATAATTACATTGCAAAAGAGAAAGTTAGATTCAGAGTTACAAATTTTTCTGAAACCTTATAGATGACCAGCAATCGTATTATAGTAAATTTTTTTTAGAAATATTAGAGCCCAAAAATTAATTTAATAACTGGAAATTTAAAATCGTTACGTTTATCGTAGACATCAATGTCAGTTTGTCACACGAAACAGAAATTTTAAATCGAGAAAATCAGTTGTATTATTATCTAAATTGGTTTTAACTAAAGAAAGGTCATCTGGATAGATATATTTCATATATTAGAAAAGTTAATATTTTTAAAAACAATTACATCATCAATGTATCTAAAGTCAGGTGTAGAAAACACCATTTTATGTTGTCTGGGTCAGGCTCCTCCCTGATGACGCCCTGATACACCAACACTTTCATTTTCGAAAATATCCTTTTGGTTTTTATTTTGAACTAGCAAAATACCCGACCTTACTCGGTTTGAATTCGTTTACTCTAGATTGAAGAGATAATCAAAATATTAATGACTTACGTTTTTTGTAGAATAAAAATTTATTTTAACACCTTTCGCCATCTTTATATTTTCTACAACTTACTTTGGACACAAATCCTACACATGCATATCCATTCATGTAATACATTTCACATACATCGCACAATTGCTGTATGACAAAGCTACAAAAAGACGAAAGGTGATACTAAGGTTACTACTATAAAAGACGATTTATAGGAAGATTTGGAATTCCCTTTCTTAAGTTCTTTTCATGTGCAACTCAATTAATTAAAATTACGATTTACGGCGAGTGCTCTCGCACTCATAGTCAACAAAACAATATTTTTTTACTTGTGGCACTCTTGCCTCCGGTATGCGACATTGTAAAATTTTGCAATCTTCTCCTGTCATTACTACAACGAATTTTTTAATGTAGGAAAAAGTTATAGTTTGGATTTTTAAACATTATTATTCTTTCAATAACGACATTATTCTTTAAATAACGGCATTATTGTTTAAATAACGGCATTCTTTCAATAACGGCATTATTCTTTCAATAACGGCATTATTCTTTCAATAACGACATTATTCTTTCAATAATGGCATAACTACACTTAAAATTTACTGAAAATTTATACTGACTTACCTAGCATTTTTAAGTCTAATACTTTGTGGTGCTGTTGCGTGTGATGAGAAGGAAAACACATTTATTAAAATAATAAATATTTAAAACAGGAAACAGCGAAATAAAACAAATAAAAGATGTCGCAAAAAATTGTTCTAAAGATATTAATTTGCGATTAAATTTTATCTCTTGATCTCGCACAGTTGCCACAACTTACAACTAAAAGTGTACAAAATTTAGCTCGCTTGCATGGTTAGTTTTGAGTTTTGTTTCTGGTT